>CM046431.1:20203519-20603519 GCA_025506505.1 Flaveria sonorensis | reverse complement strand
ATGAAGCTCGGGCTCTTTAGGTTCCGTTTCGGCAGTCTTAGCCCTGTTCCTTGTGACACACGTCCCAGCACCACGTCCACCACATCCCTCACCATGAGAACCCTTCGAAGATCTACCACCAGCCATCTCTAAGCACTATAAGATTCAAACACCAACACGATCATTCAAGGTAATAGCTCAGATTATGTCAAGTATAGTAAGTCCCTAATTATAGTGGCCAGTTGTGATTAGCCACTTACTTTACTCTTCATTCCCCAAGCATTTCCTATCCTGACTACATCAGTATCCAAATCTACTAAGAGCACATAATTCACATAGCACACACATATAATTCTTTTTCCATTAATTTACATAAAACATTTACATAAAACATTTTCTTGCAGGCATGTAGCTACTAGGAGTGGCATCCCTTTCCCTTTTGTCCCATTCTCAGTTTAAGTCCAGGTTTAAAATAATTTTATCCAATTCTCTTAAACTTTGGCTCCGATACCAGTTTGTAAGGCCTCTTTCCCGGGACGCTTACAACTGGACATTCATAGCGTAAAACCATTTAAAATATAACATTCATAGTGGACAATATATCTTTTCATTAAAATTAGGCTCGTGTCAAAACATAGTATCATTTCATTTACATTACAAAAATTGTATCAATACAATTACATTCCCAAAAATATGGATGCCAGACTTGAATTATCCCGGTAGCTTCCATGTCCATGCCTGCACCTCCTCAGCTTCGCCAATAACCTGCCAACTGATATGCATACAAAAGTCAGCGACGCCGAGTGAGTAATAGTTTTATAATAAAAATACTTTACTTTACGTAAAACATTTCCTTTACTTTCGTACATGAGCATACATCATACATACATCTTGATAATAATCATTTATTATTTTTCATATTCATTTATCCTTTCATTTTCGTACTTTCATTCATTAACATCTTTCACTTTCATCTGGATCCTGCCATATGCTAAACCCCAAACATTGTGCATGAAGCTGGTACTGTGCCAAGATTTATAAATAAAACCCCAAACATTATGCATGAAGCTGACAACAGTACCGTGGTGAAGCTGAAAACAGTACCGTGGTAAAGCGACAAGGGCCCCGTATCGTTTTGGTCAATCTCAAGGATTGGACCCATAAAGTGCATCCTCATGGGCTAGCTAAGCCGTACTTTAGTTGAGCTAACGACAACATGGTCGTGCACCTCTATTCATTTTGCTTGGAAGACTTTAATTCATTCATTAGGTTTCACTTTCGTTAACATTTTCTTTCCCTTTTCTTTACATAATACTTACTTATACACATATAACATTCAAGTAAAGCTTTCATAAAATCTTTATCATTGTAAGAGGAAATACATCGTGAGAATCAACTAAACACATAAAAACCTCATAAAGCATCATAAGAAAAGAATATATCTTACCTGGAGTTCTAACACCTAAACACACGTAAAGAAGCAACTAAACACATAAAAACACATAGAAATCGGTCCAAAAGCTTAAACCCAACAGAATCTGAGAAGAAAACACCTTAAAATCTTACCTTCTTCAAGAACTTTACACTTTCTCACTCTAGAATCGGTGGGAGCTTTTCTCTCTCTCTAGCCTAGAGTTTTGAGCGCATGGGAGAGGAGTATGGGGGGCCATATTTCTTTTTAAACCCCATTATGGGCCGGTTTGGCCCTTGTACACTTTTACCCCCCTTACTTTCTGAAATAAAATCTCGTTTGCTCCTTTACTTTTCTTTTTTTTCCATTTGAAGATTTTGGGTGTTACAAAAATTTAGTTACAAACACATAAAATCAGTTAATTTGGTATAACATTAACCACAACAACATTAAATGCTTATGCATTCAATGTGTGTTGAATGGTAGGTTTGGACTTTAAAAGTCAAACTAAAATTCATATTTGATGTTGTTATGAAATAAAATCAGTACATGATATGAAACATACAACTCAATGTAATGAAAAAAACATGATGTCAAACAATTTGAATCAAAATAACTTGAAATCAACAAGATTTACCATATTAAAATTGACCAAAATTGACCTGTTAAAAGTCAAACTGATCCAATGAGTGTTTTTAAACAAACATTGACTGGGTCCGAGAATAAGAATCTCTGTTGATATGACTCAACTTAGGATCAAATATGATGATTGAGTCCGTGATTAAGTAGCGGAAATACCAAAACACAGAACATTTAATACTGAAAATGATAATAAATGCTTTGTATAATGATGTGAGTAAACAAGATACAAAGACAGCTGGGGTTACTGTTTAAAAGAGTAATATTATCAATGTTGAAAGTAGAACTTACAAAGTTAGGTCATGCTTTTCTATTTATAGGCATACACATTGCCTGTACAAAATGACTAATCTACCTTGATAACTATACATTAGAAACTAGTCTAAGTACAAAATAAGAGCAGTATTTATATGTGTTCATCAGCATTTGTTGTTGATAGTCTTCAGCATTAACTTAAATCATTCCCATTAGTTGACGCGGATGAACATGTCTTGGTAGCATTTCTTTTGTTCATCAGCATTAGTTAATGCGGATGAACAAACACTTATCAGCATTTGTTTTTCTTCATCCGCATTAGTCAATGCGGATGAACAAATTGTCAGCATTTCTTTTCTTCGTCCGCATTAGTTAATGCGGATGAACAAATTCTTGTAAGCATTTGTTCAATGGTCATCCGCATTAACTAATGCGGATACTTCAACACTTGTTCTTTTCTTCTGTTTCTTTTTCCGTATTTCTTCATGAATGGTCTTCTGTATTTCTTCTTAGTCTTTGGTGTTTTCCAACCTGAACAACCTTCAAACACTTCTTGAATTGGCATGTATGATCCTTTTAGGGTCTAACAATACTCCCTCTAAGGATTATACAACCTATGTACTTCAAGAGTTTGATGGTGATGGAGGTTGTGATGATTCTGGTGGTTCTTCATGAGCTTGTCTTGATTGGACTGTAGATGGAGGTGGTGCTAATGCAGTAGCTGCAAAAGGTTCAGGACCTGTCAGTGTAGGATTCAGAATAGCCTTGATCATGTTGGAGAAGTCTTTAGCCTTATTCATCTTGTCTCGGCTAAGGACATGTATCTTCATTTGGCTCATAGTATGAATTGCATCAATGGGCATTTGTCTTAAGGAGATTGGTTCCCATACTAAAATAGTGGAAAGAGCATCTCTGTGAATCAGTAGGGACCCATCAGCATCAACTTCAGGCATTACAATATTGCCCATTTGGAGAGGCACTTTCTTTTTCTTTCTTTGTTCTCTTTTCTTGTTTATTCTATCATAGGTCATCTTCAAAATCTTAATACATTTCAGCATGACCTCTAAGTCATCTTCTCCCATTTTGTTGTTGAGTGATTTGAATTGTCTTGTGAAGATGTAGTGAACATAGGATTCATCCAATAATCTCACCTTATATCCACTGAACAATCTGATTTCTGGTGCTTCCTTTCCTCCGTATTTCCTTTCAATAACCAACTCATATGTCTTCTTATCATAATACACATTGGAGATTGGTTTTGTCTTGTGTGTTCCAGCAACCATTTTTCTTTTTAATGACTCAGTCGGCTTTACATTCAATTCTGGAAATATCAACTCTTCTGCTTTTCTTTTTCTTTTCTGTTCAAACGGATTTCTGAAAGATTTATCTTTTCTTAAACAGATGGCCTTGAGGGATTTGAAGTTGTTAGTTTTCTTGAACATTTTCAGGATCTCTATTCATATCCTCTGTACATTGCATCATGGTTTATCAATTCAAGCTCTGCCAACTCCTTTAAATCATGAATTTGCATAGCATTCACCAGAGCAGAGTACTCTGTGAAGAATTACACAAACCCAGAAATCCTCTTCACCATGAACATGTTCCAACTGTTATCTTACTTCTAGGCAATGATCTTTACACTAGTTTTTCCTTTGGGAGTAGACACACCTTTAATCATCTCAGAAGTGGTCATCCCTTCTTGTAGCTTTAATTAGGAGGGTTTAAAGAACCATTCTGGATTCTTGTGAAGCATAGGGGCCAAAACATCTTGATCCTTGGTGGTTAGTTAAACATCTTGAGCAGATGTTCTTGTTCTTGGTTTTCTGCCTGTTACATCTTCTTCAATTAACTGAAGTTTCTCCTTCTTTTCTTTAATCATCTTCAAAATTGCAGCCCTAAGGGAGTTGGTCTTCATATTACCCAACTTTCTTCTAGTAAACCCTTTCTTGGATAAATAATCCTTTATTTCCCTGTCAGTCATACTGTAGGGATCAGGATATGCTGATTGAGTTTCTTGCTGCTTTACAGGCTTAGCAGCACTAGAGGAGATCTTGGTAGTTTCAGTTATCTTCTTATAATCAGTGACAAAAGTGGGGTCAAGTAGCCTTTCCATCTTTTTCACCTCTTCAACCGTTGCCTCATAAGTCATGTTAAAGACTTCAACTGCCTCATATCCATGATTAATCAGATACATTGCTTTAATCATGAGATCATCTGATTTGGCCTTTTCTAACATTTCTTCAACTGATGGTTCATCCCTATCATCACCTCCTTCAATCTCTCCTTCCTCCAACACAATCAACTCAAGCACCTTTTGCATTTCCTTTTTAGCCTTCTCATGTTCTTCCAAAAACTCAGCTATAGCTGCAAGGCTCCTTAGATCATCTTTCTGTTTCTTACAGGGGTTTTTTCTTCAACCATTGGCAGTTTACCTTTGGCTTTCTCTGTTAAGTATTTCTTTTTCTTGAATAAGTATGCAATCTAGGTATAGAGGATGATGAGACAGAGGTTTCTATGTCTTGTTTCTTTCTTTCAAGCTCAAGCTTTTCAGCTTCCTCCTTCTGTTTATCAGCCATTTCTTTCTGTTTTTCAATTTTAGCTTTCTGTTTTTCACCCATTTCCCTTTCTTTTAGTTCTTCACATAGGCTTTTGATCAATTCTTGTTGTTCATCAGTCAATGTGACTACTGGAACAAGTTACAGTTTCAATTCTTCTTCTATGGGAACAGGATTAATGGGAATAACAATAATTGGCTCTGCATGAGTTCTCACATCTTTGATGTAGTCCCAAAATTCTTCATCAATGATATACTATATGGAGGAGTAAATATCTAGATCATCTTTAAGCTCTTTCATCACTGAATCTTCTTCAGTAGAGTGATCAGAGTGTACAACAATAGCCAAACTTTCTTCTCTCCCAACCCCACTAAATTCTGCCTGTTATGAGGTTTCTGCATTTTCTGTTTCTTCACTGTCTTGATCTGTTACTTCTCTTTCCACCTCTTCCTTTAATTGAGCAAGTAACTCTAATTCAGAAATTCTTTTGTTTAGGGCTTCAATTTGTTTGTTAAGATCATCTATAATGTTTGTTTGGATCTCAATAAGGTTTTCTTGATCTTCCATAGCAATGGTCTGGATAGCTGCAGTATCCAAGTGACCACGTATTTCTTCTCTTAACATCTCCAATGAGGCTTTGAGTCTTTTAATCTCATCACCTTTCCTTTTTATTTCAGCCTCATGTTTGGTTTTTAATTCTTTCAACTCCTTTTCTTTTTCATCAAGTTCAAGGATTCTGTCATTGATGATCCCTGCCCTTCTTTCAAGTGTCTTCTCTATTCTTACAACCTTCTGTAACAAATCTGAGATCATTCTATCTTTCTCATCAGGTCTATTAATCTCTAATTCAGCAAAGCTTTCTAAAGGGCCTTCCTCTGAGTGTATTTGCCTCTTAGGAAGTTGTTCAACTGGATGATCATCCTCCTCATTAGAAGATGATTGAGAAGAATCTGATGAGCTGGCAGATTCACCCGACTCAATAGATGTAGCAGCAGCATGTGGAGAAGAATCAGAGGGAGATACTTGATGGATTTGGATTGGTGAGTATGGAGGTGAATCAGTGGGAGAAGCTCTAAATAGAGATGGAATTGCTTGTTGATCTACTAAAGGTATAGTGTGAGAATCACCGCCTACATCTCCTTGTGGTGACACTGTCCTTAGTATGTGTTCATCCTCCTCAGCATGCTCTTCAACAATGTGTTGAACAAGAGCAGCTGGTTGTTCTTCAATGTTTTCTTGTATATTAGCCTGTTCTTCCACAACTAGTTCCTCAACAGCTTGTTCCTCAACAATAAGAACAACATTATCTGCAGCTGCTTCTGGAACTTCTTCTGGGTTTATCTGTTGCAACATCTAAGGAAGTAGTGGAAAGAAGGTTCCACTATAAAATTTCTGGGATCCCTCTTCTTGATGTACTTATAAGACTTGGCATTGTAATAAGGAATATACATAACATTGCCTTCTCGCACAAGATTGGGAAAAGCTTCATTTATGAAGCACTGGATAAACCTCGGATACATAAGGAACATATGCCTTCTCCCTTCTTGAATGTTTGATATCAGTCCATTGAACACATATGTAGACATGTTAAAAGGTCTGTTAGTGCACAAGGCACAGATGGCTAATGATATGGTGATGGGGATGTCATTCCAACCTGTCTTCCTCTTGGATAAGCAATGTTGGAATAAGTGAATAAGAAATCTCCATTGGAGATCAACTAACCCTTTGACTATTTGCTTCCCTTCAAATCCACCTTCATATCCAATGTTGGCAAAGAAGGTCATAATATCATCTTCTTCAAGTTCTAGAGGAGAGTTGGCATCATCCTCAAACTGTAGACACTATCTCACAGTTTTTTCTGTGATTGCTAATGTATGAACATTAGTAATCCTTCCTATTATGGTCTTTTCCATATTAATTTCTATAACCTCAGTAGTTCCCCAGAATGATCTTATGAAGCTTTCACAAATGATTGGTCTCACTGTAATGGCATGTGCCACTCTGGTTGTAGATATAAATCTGATCATATCTCTAAGACCTTCAGCTTCAGGCACATTTGGATCAAGAAATCCACTGACATTATGGAGCTTGCTCCATGTCAGATTAGCCATGATTCTGCAATAGATACAAATGTATTAGTAACACTCTAACACATATATATCATATGAACATAATCAGGTTTGACTTTTCATATTTGACATTTTTTCAGGTCAATATTGAAATTTCAAAGGTTACTGTTTTATTAGGATGTTGACCTAATTTTGATTTTGGTGATGAAAAATCATTGAAGTTATGTTTTTTGCTAGATTTTTGATCATTTTCATTGTTCAAATGACTTTTACATCTTAAACATTAGATTTGATTTCCACATTTTCATGGTTCGGTTCCCCTGTTCATCGTGGTCAAATTAGGGTTTGAAACTTAGTCATTCTTTGTTATTCACAATTACATCTGTCTCAATGAACTTTAGAATGTCATTTAAATCCATTGTTCTTGATTGAGATTAAGGATTTTCTTAAACCTAGGGTTCTTTGTTTCATGACTAGTTCAACATTTGAAGTTTTCAAATCCATTGAGAATCACCTTGTTTTTGATATTACCCGGTGAAGAATCAAATAGAGATGGTATGAAGTTTGAATGATCAACAGAAACAATTGATTTGTGATTGTTTGAATGAAGATGAAGAACAGTTGAAGAACGCTCATCGCACTTTAAAAGTTCACTCAAATTTGAAAAGTAATAAATGACTCACATTAAATGTGTTTAAATAATACATTTGATACCTTACTCAAATTTTACAAGTGAGATCAAATGCGTAGGTTTAATTTTACTACTGTAGCAAATGCGCATGAACATTTTTCTTTGGGCGCATTTGCTGTAGCAAATGTGCATGAATATTTAACTTTGGGCGCTTTTACTATGACAAATGCGTATAAACAAGTTAACTTGCACGCATTTACTGTAGCAAATGCGGAGGAACAAAATAACTTGACCGCATTTACTGTAACAAATGCGGATGAACAATTTCACTTAACCGCATACTATAGCAAATGCGGAAGAACAAGTTAAACTGTCTGCATCTACTATAGCAAATGCGGAAGAACATTAAGTTGTCCGCATTAGTTACACTTGTATAAAAAACAGTTACCCGCATTGGTTATGTGTCAGGGTTACCTTCACCCGCATTAACCAATACTCTTACCCGCATTAATTTTGAACTTGTCAAAGATTAATGTTTTTGCAAATGATGATTCTGACTATTTTTGCACTGATGTTCTGATTTTTATGAAGATGAGTCTGCTGTTTTGATTTTATGAAGTTTTATCAGTTGCTAGAATTGTTAATTCTTGCTTGGATTGACTTGTATACCTTGTGTGATACAAGTTTCCCAGTTTTGACTGATCTTGGACTTTGTGCTTCCAAATATCTACATACACTAAAATATTTATGGTGTAACTTCTACACCAACACAGTCAAACCTTTTTATTTTAATTTTGACTTAAACAAAAATTGTTGCAAATTTTATGTTTTTGTGAATATTTTCTTTTAAATTTTTAATAACTCCCCTTAAAGTTTATATCTAGATTGGATAGAAACTTTTAATGAATTTTAAAATTGAAAGGAAAATATTTCTAAATTTTTGTTTTTCATAATTGTACATGACTATGAAGTGTACCTTATTTGGGATCATATCAATCTTACCTTTGACAAGTGCAAGTAGTCATGACCCAAATGATTGTAGGTATGTTAGTATTAACGCATGTGATCATTATCATGTTTTGAGTGGATTAAACGTTCAACATGTACATCACACTCAGAAGCGTAGCAATATCAACTACCCTCATGAAATGTATGGTAGAACTTTTTCACAGCTTCATGACCATGTCATTTAAATTATGAAATCTTATTTATTTTAGAGCAAGGGGATCCTCAATGGGATTCTTTTATTTTGATCCTTATATTTATTTGATCCACATTGGGATTCTTTTTGCTCTTCACTTTGGAAGGTGATCCACTTTGGGATTCTTTTTGTTCATTCACAAGGAATGTAATTCATCCAGATTGGATGTGTTCCACATTTGGAATCTTTTTGGATCTTGACATCAGCACTATGTGCTTGTTTCTCCAGATCTTTGCTTAGCAAAACAAAGGAGAAACTGATGTGGGTGAATGAGATTCATAAGGTATCATGACTTGGTGTGTTTAGATTACTACACATACACATATTCGGATAAGTGAAATACTTACACACCATGAGATGATGGCCTCATAGTTGAATGTGATCATTAGTTTATCACAACATTTATCTTCTTTTCCAAGTTGAGCCTACCTACTCTGATACCAATTAACTGGGTCCAAGAATAAGAAACTCAGTTGATATGACTCAACTTAGGATCGAATATGATGATTATGATGAAACAGGTTTTACATTTGGTTTTTGAATCAAAGTGGATTTCCCTTTGGACACTGAGGGAACTATAGCTTTCTCTTTGAAGTTTAATGAAACCTTTTCTGATTTGCTAGAAGCTTTAGGAGATTTGATCTCACTATTAGATCTGCTTTTAGCAGAGGGTTTCATAGAAAATTCAGCAGTGTTATTCAACTTGAGTTTTTCAGGAACAAATTTTACAAAGGGCACAATGGCTTTGACTGGCGTCTTTGGTTTCTGGACAACTACAGGTTTGTCAAAGCACTCTTTGATTTTGATTGGATGAACCAATTTAATTTTATCCTCATTTGTTTCAATGTAAACATTTGGTTTATTTTGAGGATTAGTTATTTGTGAAACAATTGTTTTAGTTTTAGTAACTTTAGATTCAGTTAAATTAGATTGGGTGAGTGACTCGGGCATAACTGTGTAGTTGTCATTATATGGAGGAGGACAAGTTTTGTAACCTATCCCTGTCATATCCTTGGCCTCCTTTTAAGAATCAAGTAACGCTTGCAACTTGACAGATGAGAGTTGAAACTTTTCAAGTTTCACTTCAGTAGCCGATTGCTCAGCCTTTGATTTGGTCAACAGTTCATTTAACCTCTCATTCTCAGCTGCAAGGGTAAACTTTTCATCATGGAGTGTTTCCATGTCAGATAAAAGAGATTTGATTTTTACTTCAAAAATTCTCATTTCTTGTTTTAGCATCTCAAATTTCCCCTTTTCTTCATTTATTTTATTAGCCAATTTGTGATTGTGTTCTCTGTATCCCTGTACTTCTAGAACACATTTATCAGAACATAAATTAGATTTTACCTTTGATGATCGGAATTGGACCATCATTAATGTGAGCCATCAGTGAATGATTCTGAAATTAAGGTTGAACTTCCTCTACGTTTAGGCTCCAATCACACACTCCATCTTGTCTGATGACAAGTGCATTAGATGTTGGTTGGCTACTTCCTTGAGCTTGATGAACCAATAGAGGTTGTCTTTGATGAATTGGCTGTTGCTGATTATGATGCTGATTTTGATGCTGATTTTGAGGCTGATTTTGATGAAGAGTACTTGACTGAAAGCTTGAATTGGGTTGAGATGAATGCTGACCATGTGAGGTTCTTTGATAGTTGTTGTTGCTTCTTCTGGGAGCATTACATTCCCTAGAGAAATGGCCAGTCATTCCATAGTTAAAACACTTAACTTTTGATTTGTCATATCCAAGCTTTGTGTTCTCATTCAGACTCAGTTTCTTCCCTTTTCAGAAGAATTCTTTGGCTCTCATTGCAATCATGGCCATTTGCCATTGCAAGTCCATTTCTTCAACATCATCAGGATCCATTTCTTCCAGATCTTCCTGAATTAAATGAGCTGAAGTAAGTCTGCCCCCAAGATAAGCCTCAAAGGTAGCAACAAAGGCATTGTAAGTTGCCTTTTGCTCTTCAGATCTTTGCTCACTGGGCATACTGGTGGGTGTTACTGTGGGTTGAGCAGAAGATGATGGTTTATGTTGTTGTGGATCAGCATAGAATCCAGTTGTCTTTTCTTGATCTCTTGATGAGAGAAAATCATCTTCTTCAGTCACGAAAGCATTCTCAACAGAATGAGTTTTAGATGGAAACTTGTATGCCTCATTGACTTGAGGTCCACTGAGATTTCTGCTTCGTCCATCCAACTCTAGAGCTTCAATTTTGGCAATCATAATATCTAGGCTGGTACTCTCCAAATCAAGAATGTTCTTCAACATAGGGACATTTTGTTTCAAACTTTTTGGTAAGTTGTGAAGCATTTTCTTGTTCATTTCCTTTTCTTTGTAAGTAACCCCCATAATCTCAAGATCATTCACCAGTTGTACAAATCTATGAAGCTGTCTTGAGATTGACTCTCCTTTGGTGTGGTGAAAGGTCACATATTGATTTATCAGTTTATCCTTATTAATTTCAGTAACTTCACTGCTTCCTTCACACATTATCTGCAATGCATCCCAAACCCTTTGGTTATTCCATATTTTTCCAGCCTCTTGAGAACATCCATTTTTAAAGCCTGAGTTAGAATGGAGTAGGGCTTTAAGGTCCATCTTGATTTTCTTATATTCTTCATCATCAAGATTTAAGTTTGGATCCTCAATAGGTATTCTAGCAGTCTTGTACTGAGCAGCTTGATCAGCAGTGAGTGACAGAGGAATTTATGGCCCTTTGCAAATAGAGATCCAGTAATCAGGATCTACACCTGTAATGTAGTTTCTGAACCTGATTTTCCACTGCTTAAACTCAGATTTGTGTTTAAGCATTAGAGGTTTAGATGCATGACCAAGTTCAGAATAATTACTAGAATCCATTTTAATTGTACTGATTTTAATTGGTTTTGAGTATGATTATGTTGATTTTATGTCTTGAATGTTCAGACAGTCTATAGTCCTGGTGTTCTTGATTATCAGTTCTTAGTAGGGTTGCGATAAGGTTGATTTGATGTTGATTCCTGAGGAGATGAAAATACAGAACAAGTAGACGAAGTTTCTTTTGCGATTTCAGTATGTATATTTATTAGCAGAGTAGATCTGGCTAAAAAACAACTCAATCACCGGGTCAATCGATTTTCGTTCAAGATCTGTGCTGATTTTGAGACGAATTCAAGAGCCGAGGCTCTGATACCAATTGACTGGGTCCGAGAATAAGAATCTCAGTTGATATGACTCAACTTAAGATCGAATATGATGATTGAGTCAGTGATTAGGTAGTGGAAATACCAAATCACAGAACATTTAATACTGAAAATGATAATAAATGCTTTGTATAATGATGTGAGTAAAAGATACAAAGACAGCTAGGGTTATTGTTTAAATGAGTAATATTATCAATGTTGAAAGAAGAACTTACAAACTTAGGTCATACTGTTCTATTTATAGGTATACACATTGCCTGTACAAAATGACTAATCTAATTGATAACTATACATCAGAAACTAGTCTAAGTACAAAATAAGAGCAGCATTTGTAAGTGTTCATCAGCATTTGTTGTTGATAGTCTTTTGTATTTCTTCTTAGTCTTTGGTGTTTTCTAACTAGAACAGCCTTCAATCACTTCTTGAACTGGCATGTATGATCCTTTCAGGGTCCAACAAACATACACTTTGACAAACTCATTATGTTCAACATAAGTATGTCATCATGCCATATCATACGTCTACCCAATGAACACATAATCAACATTTAATGACATTAAACATCATACATCATTATCATATAAGTTACTAACACATTCTACTTCATTGCAGATATGATAAACTTAGTGTTTGTCAAAGATCATAATCTCTATGCATTCCTCAACCCAGATGCTCCAAAGGCTGAAAATTATAGAGACATCATACAAGCCATTAGACAGACAAGGCTTGTTCATGTTATGACAGCAAGACAAGAGATCTATGAAGACCACATTGTCCAATTTTAGACCCATGCTGATCTGGAGCAAATGAATGATCAACAAGTGGTAGTATCTACTGTGCATGATCATCAAATTATTATATCAAAAGAAGTCATTAGAAGGGTTCTACAACTTGGAGATGAAGACTCAGAAGGACCAGTTGAATTTGATGAAAACTATGTTTTGCATGTACTCAGGCAGATAGGATATACTAGTACTATTGAGAGAAAACAGATAAAAAAATCATATATGTGTGGCCAATTCAGATTTCTTATGCACACCTACCAGAAAACAATGACAAACGGGAAGACTGGTTGGGATACCACTTCTTTGAGGAGCTCTTCAGCTATAGCAAGTATCATTGCTAGAAGGCCCTTCAACTTTGTAGCACAAGTTCTAAATGGGATGATATACAACTTGACATAAGTGAGGAATAAGTCCCAGATGTATCCAAGATTCCTCCAAATGATTATTGATAATCTACTCTCAAACATCCCAAGAGAAGGTGTTATCTTTCAGCCTATTCATTTTAATGAAGATGTATTTAACAGAATCAAGTCCAGCTTGTATCAAGGAGATGAAGTACTTGTTCCACCACACACGATAGATTATGACATTGCTATCCCTGAAGTGTTCTTAAGGATTCCAGGTCAGGGATAACCAAACATGATGTTTCAAAATATTATTCATCAAGCACCAATCATCTAACCTGCACTAATCATTCAAGAAGAACAAGCTGCACCTATACCAGAACCAATCATACAAGAAGAACAAACTGATCCTATACCATAACCAATCATTGAACAAGAACAAATACCAGAGGATGTGCAAGAACAACTTCATATTAAACATCACATGCCTTTTCCACCTCAGAGCCCACACTTTTCAGATCAGCAAACACTATCATCTCTTTTAAGAGACATTGATGCATCACTAGCAGAACAAGCAACTTAACAAGAAAAGGTTGGTACATCATCT
Organism: Flaveria sonorensis; assembly: GCA_025506505.1. NCBI lineage: Eukaryota > Viridiplantae > Streptophyta > Magnoliopsida > Asterales > Asteraceae > Flaveria > Flaveria sonorensis. The sequence continues at coordinate 20,589,854 of CM046431.1, read as the reverse complement.
ATGCATGCGGTTGATCAAGAAGAACAAAGCACTCCTGCTGAGCAAGCTGAAGGTGAAGAACAGACAAGTGAAATACCAACTGAGGAAGAAATTGAAAACTCAAAGGTTTTTCTATTCATTAAGTATAACAAACTGATTGAGAAATCCAACAACAGAGCAAGAAAGTTGAAAGATAAATTAAAGAGTAAAGATGAAGAAATTGAGAAACTTTTAGCTGATCAAAAAGCATAGAAGTTGATTGTTCGATTCCTAGAACAATAACTAGAACAATCAAAGGAAGAAGTGAAGGTAAAAGATCAAGATTTGAACAATACAAGGTTAGATGTTGCCTATTTGACTGAGCAGATAGATGCTAAAGATTCAAAGATAGATGAGTTGAAGAAGAAGATCTATGCTCAAGAAGAAAAGATAAAAAGGCTGAACAGAGAATTAGAACATACTGAGATTCATCTGAATGAGGAAGAATATTCAGAAGGTCAAGAACAAGACCTGAATGAAGAGTTTATTGAACAAATCATGTCTTAAGCTAAAGAAACCAACACAGGGGAAACTGAACAAACAATCATTATCCCTAAGGAGACTTATTCAATGCATCAACTATTTGGAGAAGTTAATCCATTTGAAAAGATACATTACTCACCCATCCTTAGACAACACTTTCATACTCCTGACAATTAAACAGCAGAATCAAGCATCATACCTGTCAACCCTCTGTCAGAGAAACATAAGGAGTTAATTAGATAGTTTGTAGAATCAATGAAGGTGCAAACTAAAACATTAAAAGATCAAGCTTCATCATCACATCCTCAAATGAAAATTACAAGAGGAAAAGAAAAAGACTGTATTTGGCTTCTTTGAAGAAAGGAAAACAAAAGGTTCAAGAGTTGGAAGAACCTGAGTCTCCACCACTTAAACTTCTCAAAGTTAAAACTGAACGAGTTGATGAAGATGAACCAAGGTAGAATGAAATAGAGCCTACAGTTCTAGAAGAAGGTGAAATAGATCAAACACATGACAAGTAAACAGAGCCAGTTATTATTCTATGTGATTCTAATGAAGAAGATAAAGAACAGGATGAAGATTAGATGCAAAACATACAAGACACATTTCCTAATCATCCTGAAACCCTAATGGGAATTGAGTTAGCATCTAGACGATTTCCTTATGACATATTCATGCAACTTAACCTCTCTGAGGTTAAAGACTTGCTCAAGGACTTTCAGGAAGTAATGAAAAATGAGTCTGAGCAAACATACAGGAGATACAAAGATATCAAGGATCAGTTAGAGTTCTAAGAGAATCTTCCAAAGGATCCTCAAATAGATAAAATGACATACTCCCAGGTTAAAAGCTGGTTGAGTCATACAAGAATGCCTTATAGGTCATATGCAGGCAAATCTCAATCTCAAATAAAGGATCTTGCTAGAGAAATTTACAAGAACATGCTAACCATTGCATTGAAGCCACAGATCTCTTGACCTCATCCAGGTTCATCTTTATCCACTTATCATCAAGCTCCACCTGAGCTACATCCAATTGAAGAACCAAGACAATTCATGACTCATAGGCTTTGGCAAGAAGGTAATGACGTTAGGGAGATGATAAATGAAAACACCAATTTTGTTAAGATGTATCACAAAATAACACTAACGGCATCTGCTAATGAAAGAAAGATTGTTGCTTGGAAATATGATGCAATCTGGGATGCAGTACTTATCAAGAGAGTATCTGGATTAGTCTAATACCTATCATACATATCCTAATTAGGATCTCTGAGCTATGAAGATAGATTAGACCTGATGCAATTGAGAGGATCAATCACATCAATAATCCCAGGGGAGCAGATTTCTATCACATCATGAAATCTTACATGAATATACATCATCATGAGATGAAAGCCAATGCAAACAAAGAAGACAAGCTTCACTTGCCAAGTTGAGAAGAGAGAAAGAACTGGAAAGTAAGCAAAAGAAACAAATTGAAGAACCCTTAACTCAGATTGATAGTGAAATTTTGGAAAGAGTTGGATATCCTTTGAGACCATCAGATCTCAAGCTCATAATGAAGAAAATTAAGGGAAACCAATACAATCATCTAATAACAAATTGGTATTATGATGAAAACCACTTTGAAGTGGTATTGGAGAGAAAGCTTGAAGGGAAAGAAGCTGCAGACATTAGGTTTTTTGACCCTGTTGAGATCAAACTCCTACATCCCTCGTATGTCTTATTTTTGAAGACCAAGTCATTCCTTGGAATAGAATATGTCTTATGCAAGGGTGATTGCTGCTATTTCATCCATATGCTGAGAATACTGGGAACAATATATGTGAATGTTGCTCTAAAGCAAAGGATTGAGAAGAATCAGCAATCATTAACACACATAGAAGGAATTACTGGTCTAAGAATCTCAAACAATAACAACCTTAAAGTTCTTAAGGGGAATCATGCTATAACCACATTGGTTAGCAACACTAATATGCAAAGCTTGAATCCATCAACCCTAGAATAGATGGTTAACCTCTCCATCCAGTGCAAGTTTGATGATCAAAACAGTGCAGTACAATTTTTTGCAAAACACATTATAAACTGCCGGAATTCAATGAAGATCACTCCTCTAATCGATCAAGTCAAGGAAGCTGAAAAAGATTAGATAACTGAGAAGGATGCTGAAGAGTCATTAAAGGCCACAGTTGAAGTCCAAAAGAGTATTGATGAAGCTGGACCATCTCACACTTAAAGGTTTCTAACAGATAAACAGATAAAAACAACAAACATACATATCTAACCATTCAAACAAACAAAACATCCAACAATACATAACAGACAATAAACACATCAGAGCATCAATCATTCATGTATATCATTCATATCATAAACATAACAATAATCATACAAGTAACAAGCCATATTAGCTAACATATATGATTCAGAACATACAAGGCAATCTGATTATACATTTGTAATTAGTTAATCATACAAACAAGTAATCATACATGTAATCATGCAATCATACAAGTAATCTATCATTAAATCATATAACATTCAATCATGCAATCATACATCATAAGTCAATCTTGCAATTAGTCAAATTAAACATAATTAAACAAATTATCATTAGCAAACAAAGGTAAAGGATGGAAACATCATTCAAACATCATAAGTTAATCATTCAATCATGCAATCAAACTGATAAGATCAAAATGGATCAATCTGTGATGATATTGTGATACAATTCAATCAAACAAACACAAGTAATCAATTCAATGCAAACAAATTAGAAAAATTCATAGTTTTTCATTGATAGTAAGCATAAAAAGTATAAGTGTAAGAAAACAGTTACAAGTCGTTCTAACTGATTCTCAGGTTCTTTTTTCTAGTGCTTTTGAGGTCTTAGCTACATAATACCTTATCTATGCTATTTATACTATCAATACAAAAGGAACATATATTTACAAATAAGTCCCTAAACTATGACAAAACTATACAAACACTAATAAAGACTAAATGTTAATCTTCAAGAGGCTTCTACAATACTCCCCCTAAGATTGACATTGTCTTTAGTCTTCAAAATCATCAATCTTCTGTCTTCAGTCTTTATCTTCAATCTTCTATCTTCAATCTTCTGTCTTTGTCTTCTTTAATCTTCAATCTTTAATCTTCAATCTTTTGTCTTCTCTCTTTTGTCTTCATACATCAAAGAAGTCTTCTGGTTCTTCTTTAATCTTGAAAATTGGCTTCTCTTTGTACATTTCTTGCTCTCTTAAGGCTTTAGCAATAGCAGAATTGAACTTGCTTACTAAAATTCCTTGTTCTGGTTTTGATTCATTCATCTTGATTTCCATTTTATTCGTCAATTTCACAGATTTCAGATGACTAGGGTTCATACGCGTTTAAAATCATAAATGAACACTATCGACGTAGGTTTTGAACACAAATCAATCAAAATCTGATAATCAATGGTAATCGATAGACGGGTGTGAGAGTTCAGGGGTTTTGAGTGAATGAATCGACTGAAATCACAAAGTGTTGTATTTATACTAAGTAAAATTTTTAGGCGCATGAGCACTGTTTGTGTGTATGGAGTTGATTTTTACACTAAGTATTTAGGCGCATGAGCACTGTTCGTGCGCATGAGGTTAGGCGCATGAGCACTGTTCAGACACACAAGCACTTTTTAGGCGCTTTTGCACTATTAAGGCGCATGGGTCTAGCTGAAACGCCCGACACTTGGTAGTTTTCTACTTGATACGCCCAACTCTTGAAAGTCTGGTACTGTGCAGGCGCATGAGGATGGATGAAACACCCAACACTTAACCACAAATTTTAGACTTATGATAACTGTTTAGGCGCATGAGGATGTCTGAAATGCCTAAGACTTGTACAAATTCTAAAAAATTCATCATGCTCCTACTTGGACTTTTGAAAACTGTTTAGGCGCATGAGATAACTTTCATGAGTCTAACACTTGTAATTTTCAAGTCTTCCACCTAAACACTGTTTAAACACATTATTATTGTTCATATACTAATTTTGTTAAACAATTTGTCAAATTTTGACTTTCACCTAAAATTTTCATAATTAACCCTCAATTTTTAACTTTTGATATTTCAAACTTTTATTTTTTATTTCAAAAACAAATAGTCTCTAATTTTCAAACTTTTGATATTGTTTTTTAATTTTTCAAAAACAATTTCCCGTCATTTTAGTCTCTAATTTTAACAAATAGTCTCATATTAAACTTTTGCAAGAAGCTTTTCCACTTTAAAATGTTTTGCAGGTTCATTTTTATATTATGTCAAACACACACATACTTGAACTTTTTAGCTTCATCCTTTCCATTCAAAACACTAAATTTTGATTTTTCACTTAGACACTTTTACTCTTTTTACTCCCCCTAAACTTTTAAGTTTAACAAAACTTAGAAGTTTCTTGAATTTGTCACATGATGATCACACTAATCATTATTAATATGCCTACACACAGAAAACATGCAAAAATCAAAATTAAAGCAGAATAAAAATCTAATATTTACAACTGAATCGATGTCTAGAGTGAGATCATATCAGTTAAGATCAACATATTAAAATAAAATAAATTGATGAATAGTCATAGACAGTGAATAGATCCTGATCAAGTGTGTTCCAGGTCAGCATTTCTGCAGCAAATGAGACATGAGATCTAAGGACAGAAAATGAGTGCATTTAGCAAGATATTCAGCACACTTATTTTTTCAATTCTTGGATTGATTAAGGTACAATTAGATATGACATTATGCAGTCACACTTAGACTTAGAGAGGTTAATTCTTATAAAAATATGCAAGAAGTCACTGCTCTCAACTTGTTAACCTGACATATACTATAACCAGATCTCATTTGGTGTTTGTGCACATTAGCATCTTGTTGCATCAGTGAGAATATCCAGGTCTGTAATCACTTACAACAAAGGATATCTTATCACTTCAGGTCTATGATGACTCATAACAGAGAAGTGTTAGATGCTTTAAATAATTTAGAGCTCAATGGTTATTCATATCACCATCAGGTGTGAGATGATGTCTTAACAAGCAATCAATTTGAGAAATCAACACTACTCATTAATGCTAAGATAGACAGACATGAATTTACTTTTTCAATCTAATTGCATAAACTTACTTGCACATCATATCTGATCACGTCAGACTTTGTTATCGAGTGAAGTATGCAACTGATCATACTAATGTATCTATCATTTCTCATATATTGCAATAACAGATTCATCCTAAATAATGAATTAACAAAGAAAAACTCTATTTTTTGTAGTTTTTGTTTTATATTTTTATCTTTTGATTTTTCAATTTTCTATTTTTGTATTTGGTTTTGATTTTTCTAAGAAACATGCACACACAAAATACAATCAGGCAATTAACTTTAACATTTTCTCTTGTTGTGTCCTATTCAGGTAAGGGAGGGTTCTGATTATATTTAGACTCAATTAACTGAAATACTCAAAAACCAGTTTTTAAATGTGGTTAATAAGACCAATTGACTCTACCAAATACTCAAACCGTCCTGGTAAAAAGGCTTTAGTAAAAAGGTCCGCCAACTGTTTTTCAGTTGTAATTTGAATCAGAATGATTAAACCTTTTTCAAAGTTATCTCTGAGAAAATGATATCGAATCTCGATGTGTTTTGTTTTTGAATGTTGGATAGGATTAGCTGTAATGAACATAGCAGCATTATTATCAATGTAAATTGGAGTTTTAAGAAAATTGAACCTGTAATCCAGCAGTTGGTTTTGTAACCAAAGGATTTGAGAACATCCTGCTGAAGCAGCTATGTACTCAGCTTCTGCGATTGAAACGGAGACATTTGTTTGTTTCTTACATTGCCATGAGACTAATCTGGGTTCTAAAAACTGACAACCACCCGTAGTTGATTTTCTATCTTGACAACATCCTCCATAATCACTATCAGTATACCCATATAACTCGAAGTTTCCTTCGTAAGGATACCATAACCCTAAGGCCGATTTTCCTTTGAGATATCTAAATATGCGTTTGACAGCAATTAAGTGGGATTCCTTCAGGTCTGATTGATACCTGGCATAGACACAAACAGCATACATTATTTCAGGTCTAGATGCAGTAAGATACATCAACGAACCAATCATAGATCTGTATAAAGTTAGGTATACAGATTTTCCTTTCGGATCAGGCTCAATCTTGGTGTTTACGTCAGCTGGAGTTCTTATGAACTGACAATCTTGTAGTTTAAATTTCTTTAAGTGTTTGTCAACAAACTTCTCTTGATTTATGAATATTCCATCTGTAGATTGCTTGACTTTAAGTCCAAGAAAGAAATTTATTTCTCCCATAGAACTCATTTGAAATCGAGATTTCATTATTTCTTCAAATTCATTGCACAATTTTGGACTAGTAGAACCAAATATGATATCATCAACATACACTTGTACACATAAAAGATCATCAGCATCCTTCTTGATAAACAGAGTCAGATCGATTTTCCCTCGCGTGTATCCATGTTAGATTAAGTGTTGTGATAATGTTTCATACCAGATTCTAGGAGCTTGATGGAGTCCATACAAAGCTTTGCTAAGCTTGTACACACGATGAGGAAATTCCGAATCTTCAAAACCTGAAGGTTGCTTTACGAACACATCATCAGTGATTGGTCCATACAAGAAAGAAACTTTAACGTCCATTTGGTACACCTTGAATTTTATGAATGATGCATAAGCCAGGAAGACACGAATTGATTCAAATCTTGCAACTGGAGCAAATACTTCATCATAATCTATTCCTTCCTCTTGGGTGTATCCTTGTGCAACGAGTCTCGCTTTATTTCTAATAACAATTCCTCGATCTTCTGTTTTGTTTCTAAACAACCATCTTGTGCCTATGGCATTTTCTCCAGGTAAATCCACAAGATTCCACACTTCTTGTTTACAGAATTGCAATAATTCTTCTTGCATAGCCTCAATACAACTATTGTCCTTTAACACTTTGGTAATAGTTTTAGGAACAATTTGAGAAAGAAAACACGAGTATAAGCAAAGATTTGCTTGTTTTGATTTACTTCTCGTAGTTCTCTCATTCAATGGACCAATAATCTGAGACGTTGGATGGTTCTTATGAATACGAGATGTTGGAATCTCATTCCCTTGAACATGAACATCTAGATTAGTTTGGTTCAAGTTGGAAAGTTGATGCAATAAGTTTGAAGAATATGGATTGAAATTGGCAACTTGAGTTGGTGATTTGATGAAGTAATCAAGATTACCGATATCAACTGCATCACCAGAAATTGATGAAGTTCTAGAATCAGGTTGTACAATTTCTATACCATCATTAGGAATAGGTTGTGAAACATCTTGTTTTTCTGAAACGGAATGATCTTCATCTTGTTAAGAGAGATCATCATTTTCATCAATTCGAATTATTGAATCTTTGACAAAAGAGAAAAATGGATAATCTGGGCTTGTGTCATCCATATCATCAGAATCTGAATCATCACTGAAAGAACCAATATCTCCTTGAGGTTTCTTCTTACCTGTAGAATCAAACAAGTTAGATTGATCAAACAAGTTAGATTGAAAAGAGTTTGACAATGAATCTAAATCAAATAACCAAACTGGACCATTTGAAACTGATGGAAAAGAGTTTTCAAGGAATTTAACATTGAATGTTTCAAGAATAACATTTGTCCTAGAGTTATAAACTCGATAGGCTTTTGAATCAGATGAATATCTAATGAAAAATCCATCATCAAATTTTGAATCAAATTTTCCTAGCTGATCACTTGAATTTAAAATCATAACTGGACAACCAAAAGATTTAAGAAAATCTATGTTTGGTTTCCTGCCAAACATCAACTCATAAGGATTTTTCAGTTTGTCTTTCACAATTAAAGTACGATTCTATACAAAACACGCAGTAGATATGGCTTCATCCCAGAAAGTGATAGGAATTTTCGCATCTGCTAACATGGATCGTGCAGCCTCAATCAAAGTTCTATTCTTCCTTTTAACAACTCCATTTTGTTGTGGAGTTCTGGGAGCACTGAACTGATGAGTATTTCCTTTTTCTGCACAGAACATGTTATTATTCGCATTTTTAAATTCCATACCATTATCACTTCTTATTATTTTTACTTTTTGATCTAATTGATTTTCAACTTTTGTGATAAATTCTTTTAATAATTCAGCCATTTCAGATTTTGCATACAAAAAATAAACCCATGAAAATCTTGTGAAGTCATCAATGATAACTAAACAGTAAGATTTTCATCCGATACTCTTCACATTTGTTGGTCCAAAAAGGTCCATATGCAACATTTGGAGAGGTTTGGAATTTGTGTTTATTTGCTTGGGCTTATAAGATGCTCTGTGTTGCTTCCCCTTTAAACATGCTGAGCAGATATCAGTAGTGGCAAACTTCTTTGATGGAAGGCCGATAACATGATTTCCCGCTATAAGCTTGTTCATATTCTTGAAATTGGAATGTCCGAGACGTCTATGCCAAAGCTGAATTTCATCATTTGTTGCTAGAGTAATAAGGCAAGTTGTTTCTGTAGATGGATCAAATTGAGACATATCCAGCTTGTATACATCTTGATCCCTAACAGCTTTAACAACTACCCAGTCTTTGCTAATCTGAAAACCTGGCTTCAAAATGTAGCAAAAAGAATCATCAAAAAGAACAGAATATGATTTATCACAAATTTGGGAAACGCTTAACAAATTAAAGTTCGATTGTGAGCAGAAGTTGACTTTATCAAATCTTATTATCCCGTTGGATACTGTTCCCTTGCCTGTGATTTTTCCTCCTACATCACCACCGAAGGCGACGTGTGTACCATCTTTTAACTTAAAATCTTAAAGTAAGGCATGATTGCCCGTCATATGCCGGCTGCACCCGCTATCCACATACCATGTGTTGATTGGTCTTCTCGGGCGTACCTGCAAGACAAAGAAATTAAGTTGAGTTATCTATCCAAGCCGAAATGGTCTTGGCTTTCCAAACTTATCAACGATGGTAAATTGTTTAAAATAGAGTTTATTCACATCAGGCTTGATTTTAATGAATTTACCAATTCTATTATTCATAAATTTTTGATCATTATTAAGAAAATTCATACCATTTGAATGACCAATTTTTGGAAAATTTTTATTTCCAAAATTTTTATCATTCATTCTTACAGACCTTGGATTGAATTGATCTTGAATGTATTGTTTTGGTCTCATAGAGTCATTTCTTTTGAAAGATCTCAAGCCTAAGGAAGGTTGATTAGTTAATCTTTGAAAACCGACAGTTTGATTTCTTTTAAACTGAGGATTAACATAACCTTTGCTTAATTATGTACTATAAAATCCTTTCCTTGGCAAACTCTTTTTAAAGTAATAGTTTTCTGTATTTTGAGTCCTTTAATCACAAAAGGTACAGTACTTATTAAAATAACAATTTGTTGTTGAGTGATTTCTCATATCACATATATGACAGTACTTGTTGAAAAAGCATTCAGCAGTCTTATGATTATACATGTCATAGATTTCACAGTACCTTTGTGGTGTGTTAAACAAATGTTTGTTAACTTTTGATGTTGACGCAACGTTTGATCCTTGTTTAGATTTAGGCATCGAAAAGTTAATCTTTTGTTTTTGATTTGACAAATTTTGTTTTTGATTTGGCAATTTGTTCTTTTGTATATTTGGTTTTGACTTTTGTACATGAACAGCATTCTGAGAATCCTTAGAAACAAATCGTTTAACGACAGTGGAAGTCTTCGAATCTGAACCTATTTTCAGATTAGAGTTTGATTGGCTCTTAGGAGTTTGTTTAACTTCTTGAATTAAGTTCATGTTCAAATTACCAGCAGACACAAATTTTTTTGGTTTAAATTGACTTGCTTGATTTGTTGTTTTTGTCTGATTTTCTTGACTCTTATTTTGATCAGTTTTAGCTTAAGTTAATTTTCTTCTTCTTCTTTGGTTCCTTGATTTTATAGAACTTGATTTTATCTGAGATTTAACATCTTCAGGTGAAGATTCTTTTTCAGTTTCTTTCTCTTTCTGATCTTTTTGCCATTTAATAAACTTTGGATTATTTAGACCATAAGAGTTTGAATCTTCTGATGTTCCTTCTTCTTGTTCTGCTTTATCTTTTTTTTTTTGGAGTTTTGTTTGTTGTTTTTAATGATCATTCTTCCAACACAGATTATTTTGGAACAAATATTTTCTTACTTTTCGGTCGTGGTTCATATGATTTTACTTTTACTGGATGACCATTTTTGATCTTTTCAGTATCTTTTTCTTCAAAGATTTCAACATTGGTTTTCTCTTCTTCACTATCAGAAATCTTGTTTTTGTTTTGGAAAGCTTTAAGTTTAGCCTTATTTTCAGGAGAATGATCATGCGTATTGAAGTTCTCTGGTAAAGTGTTAGTTATAGATTCAGGCATTGGTTCGTGTGTGAAACCTAAGCCTGCTTTTTGTTTGTCCTTTCGTTCACTTACCAGTTGTTCCATAATCGTTTTGGAGCTTTTTACTTTCGCTAGATCAGCTTGTGTAGCAGGATGTGCTATTTTCTCCTGTTCCAAGTTCTTAGTCATTTCTTCAAGTTGTTTGAAAACAGTTTCTAATTCTTTCAAAGTTTTGTTCTATGAAGTTTGTAGAGAAATGATCTTTTCATCTGATACTTTGTGATCATTTTTAAGTTTATTATGCATTAATTCCTCTTGCTTAAGCTTTTCACGGATTTTATAAGAGTAAGTTCAATAATATTCTACATGTTCAAAGCAAGATTTGGTGCATAGTTTTTCTCTTACTTCAGCTGGTATTTTAGGATATTTAGGTGAAGAAGTCTCAGATTTAGAAGATGAATTTTCAACCTTTGGTTGATCTGACTTTGCCATCAATGCAACTTCTTCTAAATCCTCTTTAGGATCAGATTTATCACTCTAATCGTATTCTTCTTCTTCATTCTCAGAATCATATTTAGCCTTTGGATCACTATCTTCTGACCAATCTTCTCCTTGAACTTCTGCAATAAGAGATAAATTAGAGGTTAGATCAGCAGTAAATTTCTCTGCATAAGCACTCCAATCATATCCGTCCTTAATGCTAACAACTAGAGCTTTCTTTGGCTCTTCAGATGACTTAGTTATATCTTTAAGTTCAAGCATTGGTAAGCTTTGGTATGGCTTTTGGAATGTCTTCTGAGATGATTGTTGAAACCTCTGATTGCTTGAACTCGATTGGCTATTTCCTCCTTTGTTTCTGGGAGCTTTGCATTCCCTTGAAAAGTGACCATAGCTATTGCAGTTAAAACACCTTGACTTAGACTTGTCAAATCCAACAGTCTTGTTAGCACTTGGCTTGTAGTTCCTATTGACATAAGAGTGTTTCTGAGTCTTGTATGCAATCATCACCATCTGCCAGTTTAGATCCATTTCCTCCACATCATCTGGATCCGTTTCAAATAAGTCCTGCAAAACAAAATCTAATTGAGTTAAATGACTACCTTGATAAGCTTGAAAACTAGCCACAAAAGCAGTAAAAGCAGATTTGGACTCTTCATCTTGTAATAGGATGTTAATGACATCTTTAACTTTGCTAGTTTTAGCAGAGTTAACTGATGGAGTCTCAGTTTGAGGTTTAGAAGGAGACTGAGGCTGAGGTTGAGATGCATAAGTAGGAGCACTTGTATATGAAGAATCTGTAAAGAACCCTGCTCCAACAAACAGATCACCCTCTTCTTCTGGTAAATTCTCATTCTTTGCCATAAAGGCATTCTCCACAGTGCTAGCCAGAGATGCAACATACTTGTATTGAGACATTGATGCTGCTCTAACATTGTTTCTTGAGCTTTCATCTATCTCAACTGACTCAATTTTTGCAATCAATAGATCAAGATCCATAGGAAATTTCTCAGTATGCTTCAACAGTGTTACTGTTTGTTTCCATGAAGATGGAAGAGCATTGAGAAGTCTGAAATTTTGATCTTTTAAGTCATTTTTAATACCTGCATTTGACATCTCAGTTGTAAGCTGCATAAATCTATTCATCATCTGATTTATGGTTTCACCGGATAAATGCTCAAACAGCTCTAACTGCCTCTTCAGTTTCTGTTTCTTGAGATCTTGAATATCCTTACCACCTTCACATATTATCTTCAAAGCTTTATACATAGAATATCCCGTTTGATATCCATCAAGTTTAGTTAAGACTTCAAGTGGTAATCCTTTACACATCATAGAATAGGCTTTAATATCATTCTTGACTTTCCTTAGATCATCACCTTGTAACCCATCTTCCGGATATGGTTCTGGAGAATCTCTTGTAAACACAATTCCTCCATTAGGACCATCTAAAGTAATTGGAATTTAAGGTCTTTTTTCTATTGACTTCCACAAGTCAGTGTCAATAGAATTAAGACGATGTTTCAATCTAAGGGACCAGTTCTTAAAATTAGCTCTGTTCTTCAACTTAGGAACTCTTTTCTCAGAATCTTCTGACTTCACCATTTTATATTTTTTATTTTAGAAAAAGATTTGTTTTTGTTTTTTTTTTAAGTTTTTGAATTTAAACAATGAATTGAAAATATTTTTGAATTTTTAAAATTTTGAAAAATTTCTAAGTGTTGAGTTGATGCGCCTAAACAGTGATGAAGCGCCCAAACAGTTGTGAAACTCCTGAGTTTGACTTAGAAACACCCAAGGGATTGCCTTAGTAGAATTCTCAAAACGCCCCACTTGACATGCGCCTGAACAGTTGTGAAACGCCCAAACAGTTGTCAGACGCCTGGGTGTCTAAAACGCCCAAAAAGTTCAGATGCGCCTCAACAGTGGTAATGCGCCTGAAAATACTTACTTTCTTGGAAGTTTCAAAGTGTCCACACAGTTGTAATGCGCCCCCACAATGGTAAAATGCCTAGACCAAAAATGCCTTAACAGTTGTGAAACGCCTGAACAGTTGTCAAGCGCCCAAACACTTAGGCAATTTTTAGTAGTGTTTTGACCTAATGCGGCCAAATTCAACAGATTCAAACGAACTCAGATCTGCTGAAAATCTTCAAAACTTGTTGAATTGCTCTGAAAACTTCCAATTAGACTGTAATTTGATCGATTAACAGTCCTTCATCTTCAGTTTCATCAAACAACAACACAATTCGATCTTTAGATTGAAAAATCAGTTCGAAACATTGAAGAATAGTTCGACTACTATTTTGATCAATTTCTTAATTTTTGAATGAATTGCACTACAAATTGTGATTCAATTCATGTTTCTGATGATGAAACACAACTGAAATCAACAATTGTTAGATTGAATTGCTTATCAATCACAGATTCAAGTGATTCAAAAGTTTGACAGTTTGACAAACTCAAATCACTGAACCAACAGCTCTGATACTATTTGATAGGATCAAAATGGACCAATCTGTGATGATATTGTGATATAATTTAATCAAACAAACACAAGTAATCAATTCAATGCAAACAAATCAGAAAAATTCATAGTTTTTTATTGATAGTAAGCATAGAAAGTACAAGTGTAAGAAAACAGTTACAAGTCGTTCTAACTGATTCTCGGGTTCTTTCTTCTAGTGCTTTTGAGGTCTTAGCTACACAATACCTTATCTATGCTATTTATACTATCAATACAAAAGGAACATATATTTATAAATAAGTCCCTAAACTATGACAAAACTATACAAAGACTAATAAAACTAAATGTTAATCTTCAAGAGGCTTCTACACAAACATTATAAGTCAATCACACAAACATGCAATCATTCATATCAAACACAAACACACACATTATTACTAACAAACATAACAGTAATAAGCAAACATTAAAGGATGACAACAAAATCCTTAGGGGGAGTATTGTTGGACTCAACAAGTGTATAAAAAGGATAATGCTTGCCATAAACAAATATAATGTGTTCTAACATATAAACAATCATTAACTAACACATTAGCATCATTAACATTCATAACATTCATAGCAAGGGATGAGTAACTATTCACAGCGAATGATCAAGTCTATGTAGTGGATGAAGAAAAAGTTCCAAGTATCTACAGCGGATAACCAACACACATGCAACAGATGACTAATGTCCACAGCTGATGAACAGTCCAAAGCGGATGTTCATCCACAGCGGATGAACACTCCACAGCAGACATGATCAAGAAAACACACAAGTGTTCATAGTGGACAACATCCAAGACATAGCGGACAGCTTATTCAACATCCATGGTGGACGACTTAGCATTCACAGCGGACAGTCAATCATCCATAGCGGACGACTTAGACTTAGGATTTTATGTAATTTTTGTTTACATAAGGGTATTTTTGTAATTGTATATAGCTATTTGTATAGGCTATAAATAGCATAATACCCTAATCTTTTGTAAGCTTTTGAACAATCAATACAAATAAGTAGTTTATTATCATTTCAAGCATTCAAGGATACAAAAACACAATCATACACACACACACACACATAGATATCATATCATTAATCATGGGTTTCCGCACCATGATTAATGAGTATTAATTATATAACAACTTGTTGTTATATTTGAGAGACTGAAATCAATCCTTAGGGGAATTCAATTGTTTTTTCTTAGTGTTCTATGTTCTAAAACCTGTTTATTTGAATTCCACCAATATAACCCCCGTTGATCACAAGCACGGTTTTGGTAAAACCAAACATACCCAAAAATCCGGTTTTTCATAAAAATATAAAAGTATATGATCAAACTTCAAAAATAATAATCTAAATATTTCTAGAAGTTAATCGTATCTAACAAAAGTTAAAAATAAAATTTCATGACTTATGGAATAGCATTTTACATTTTATAAAAAGTACATAAACTTAAAAGCATGTATTTTTTAGAAAAACACAATATATAGGTTGGGAACATAACTTACTGAAAATATATGGTTATTTTGAAGTTATTTATCTTATGAGAATATTTGGGAAGGGATAATTCTAACTAAAATGTTTGATAAGCTAAAAGCGAGAATTAACGGGCACTTAACAACACTAACCGGATAATATAACAAAAATGAAAAACAAATATAAAAATTATGAAAATTTAAATTTCCACTAGTCTTATAATGTTAAGCAATAACTAGAAATTGAGTTTCATAATTTTTGGAGTTTATTTGCTTAGTAAACAATATACAAATTTTAAACATGCTAAAAAAGTAAAAATTGGTAAAAATGAGATCTTGTGTCAAAATATTGAAATATACAGAACTTGAATATGTTAATAAGTATATAAAAGTGATCTATAACCAAAATTTAACGAAAGTCAACCCAAACCCGGAAACCCGTTAAAAACCGAATGATGGGCGTTAAAATCATAAAACCGACAAGAACAACATACAACCTGAAATTAAAGTAACTAATGACTTAATAATGATAAAAATAAGTTAAAAATAAAATATTAGAATTTATAGGGTTTTCTTGTAATTTGTACAAAAATATCATTAATATAAAGTAGTGAAAATACTATTAGAAGAAAATTATTAAAAATCCCCAAAAATAAGGAAATTAACAACTTACAGTAGAATATGGATTTAAAAGTATAAACCATGATATAAAATTTAATAAAACCAAATTATGTAGAAATATGTTACATAACGCGTCCAAAATGCGGTCTAATACGCGCACAAAATATAAAAACTGACACACCAACCCAGTGATAATAACATTAATATTTCAGAGATTAAATAATATCGAAAATAAATTATAACCAAAGTATAAACACATATTAAACCACTCAACAACTCTAAGTAAGAAATTTTTATTTATCGACATAAAACAACCTATTTCAAAAATAAATTCTTAAAACCGATAGGGTTAACCAAATAACATAAATGCAAGGTTATATTAGAAGGTTGTGCAACCAAAGAAGCCAAAACAACCAAAAAGCTTCCAGCATGCATGCACTGATGTACAAGGTAGAAGTTACTTCGAAAGTTTTACACTCATCACAGAAATTATTCTAAGTGTAAAATCTACCGAAGCCAAAGACCAAATCTTCCGAGACCAAAGATGAAGTCTTCCGAGGCCAAAGATGAAGTCTTCCGAAGCTTTAAAGACAAAGTCTTCCGAAGCCAATGAAGTGAAGACTGATTTCTTCCAAAGACAGAGAGGACATGCTTTCTCTGATCTACTTTTCCATAAAGCTGACTTACTTTCCGCTGCAACTCTGAAGACTCACCAACTTATACAAGTTGGTGAAAAGGTCCATGCTTTATTAAACTGTAGATTATGGTCTTGAGTCTGTAACTTCCTACTTTGTACCTTTTATCCTTTTTATAATATTTTAGGATGTAAGCTATGCATGTTATAGTCACTAGTCAAAAGGCAATCTTCCTTTCGACTTTACATTGATCTTTTTATATAGATTAGTGTTTCCAGCTAGCCTTCAAAGTATGGTAGGCTGTAGGATATAATGTAAAATATTTCAGGTCCTTGTATTTCTTTTTATGCTTTGTAACACTTGTAAAAGAACTTGAGAGAAATATACAGCATTCTTGAAAACCATACTTATCTTGTTTTTGTTCTTAGTTCTGTCTCATTGTTTACTTGTGTTCTTAGTATCATTTACATAAACCTGATTCCCCATTTGATCTGTTAAGTGTTCTAACACTCCCCTTATTGTGAGATTGATTGTATTGACAATCCCTTAACTGGTCCTAAAATTGGTATCAGAGCTTTTCCAGGCTTTTTATTGTAAGATCTCACCATCTTAAATCCCTTCAGTTTCACAAAACACTTAACAACTCAAATGGAAGCTGTCACAAAGACTGATATGGAAACCGGTACTATGACAAAGTCTCCACTGATCACTCCTGATGAGTTTGATACTTGGTGCAAAAAAATAGAAGGCTTCATCAAGTGTCAAGACTCCAGGATGTGGGGATCTGTTGTCTTTGGACCTCATGTACCATCCACCTCTTCAGCTGCTGCTGCTGGTGGTATGATACCGAAGGAAGTGGCTAAATATTTTGAAGAAGACTATAAGAAGATAGACATAGATCAGAAGGCCATGACCACCCTCCAAACTGCTCTTCCAAACTCTATCTATAAAGGCTTCAAGAAGTGCAAGACTACCAAGCAGCTATGGGATGCACTGAAGCTTATGTATGAGGGGTCAAATGAAGTAAAAGAGAACAAGAAGCACCTCTTAAAGAAGCAGTTTGAGAACTTCACCTTTAAGGCAAGTGAAACCATGACTCAACAATACTTCAGGGATGTTGAGATTGTTGATACTCTAATGGATGTTGGAGTAACTCTTGAGAACAGAGACATTGTGAGGAAGTTCATGTCCTCTCTTCCTAAACAATGGACACACTATTGTGTGTTCATTAAGAGGACTGAGAACCTCAAGACCCTTACTCTCATTGAGTTGTATGGTATCCTCAGTGGCTACCAGATGGAGATGAACATGCAAAATCCATCTGGTAACTCCAACAATCAGCAGAGTTCAGCCCTTCATGTGGTTGAAAGAGATTGCAGAGAACCATAACATCATCTCATCTTCTATCCTGACAACTCACAAAAGGGTCCTTTCATCACCTTCCTAGAGACACCAAGACAGAGCTACACCCAAAGAAGCCCATTCCAAGAGACAAGCTCTTCACAAGCCTTTTGTGTCTACTGATGAAAGCACAGGAAACTTTCTCTTTACCCTTGAAGACCTGGACTATATCCATCAGAATGATCTGGAGTACATGGAAATAGTCCAACAGATGGCTCTTCTAACTCATAGAGCCAAGAAGTTTTATAAGAGGATAGGGAGGAAGTTTCCTAGCAATGCAACCAGTGGAAAGTTTGTGCTGGACAAAAGCAAAGTGAAGTGTTACAACAGTAACCAAATGGGACACTTTGCTAGAGAGTGCAAGGCACCAAGAACAAGTGGTGGCCAAGCACAAACCAGACCAAACTATACTGATAGACCTCCCCAGAATGAGAAGCCCAAGCAGCAAGCTACAGTTGCTGTTGAAGAAGGAGGCTTTGACTGGAGCTTTCAGGTTGAGGATGCATCTCCAAGCCAAGCACTGATGGCAGATCATGAAGAAGCCAAGGTATTGGAACATCTTTGTACACCTGAATGTATTGCTAAAGTTAACAGATATAGGTCCTATAACTTAGAAATGAGATATGATCTTGAGTTCTTAAACATTTTAAAAGCTGGTTTCAAAAGAGCTGAAAAATGATTACAAACTTAAAATAGAAGATTTCAAGTTGTCTTCGAAAGAATATTATGTCTTCAAGTCAAATAACTACTTATAAGAAATTTACCTTTAGAAGAAATTCTAAGATATCTTTTGAAGCTTAAATATACTTCTAAGTACTTACATGTATTTGAAGGACAATTTTCTTCCAAAAGAAATTAAGTCTCGAAAGATTTTGAGAAAACCGTTTCAACTCTTAAGCATGAACATACCAACTAAAGGACACAGATAAAAGATCTCATCACTAAGTTAACTGAATGCCAGGCTAAAATTGTGATCAGCAAAGCCAGGATAGAAAAGTATGTTCTTGAAGAAGAGACCTTCAAGAACATGATATCCTCATCCTTGCATGCAAAAGATTGTTATCAGAATAAACAGGGACTGGGATCTACTGAGATAGGTCCTCAACTATGAACTCTAGTACCAGGAGTTCTAGTTCAAGTCCAACTCATTCCAGCAAAGTGAAGAAGGCTTATCAGCTGTGTATCACTGCTACACAGCCTGAACCATCCAGTTCCAAAAGCAAGCCTCACCCTAAGAAACTTGTTGTATCATCTGTGAAGATGAAGATAGAGGTGGAAAGTGATCAAGTTCAGTCTTTCTCTCAAAAGAAGACTCTCAGAAGGAAGCAAATGGATTGCATCATGTGTGGTAGTACTTCTCATCTTGCTAAGGATTGCATCTACAATCCAAAAAGTACTGTCCACATGATCAAAAAGAAAACTTCTGAGAAGAAGAAAGAAAAATTAGTTTCGGATGGAAAATCTTTTCCCTTCGGAAGCTCCAAGGTGAAAAAGAAGACAAGTGAAAACTTGCCTTCGGAAGAAAAATTGGTCTCTGAAGAAATGAATGCTTCCGAAATACTGAAGCCTGCTGCAGTGAAAGCAAGATCTTCTGAAGGTCCAGTCTCCAAAACATCCAAAGTTGTTAAAACTTCTGAGGTGTTGAAGGTCAAGTCTAATCTTTTAAAGATGGTATGGAAGATGAAGGAAGACCAAGTGACTGAAATTTCTTCATCAACAATAGCTAATGATGCTTAAAGCTTGAACATAGGATCACTTACTATAACATTGTCTTCAAATCACTTTGATAAGCACAAGACCAATAAGGCTTGGGTTTCCAAATGGGACAAATGAAGCCCGGCATCTTCAAGACTATGCGGAAGCCAACTGTTGGCTTCTCAGGGGTAGAAACAGCCCTTGTCCCAAAAATCTTAGAGCTCATTGCTCAAGATGACAATCTAGCAGCACCAGCTAGTGTTGAACCCACACCTTCTATTTCTCAACCACCAATACAGCCAAAAATAACCATCACCTACCAAAGAAAATTCAAACGAACCCCTACACATGCTACTCAGTTTGTGCAGGCCCTTATATCATCACCCATACAGGAGGAAGTGGACACTGGAGCTCCCACTTCTTCTGAGGAGAAAACCACTCCCATCTCACCAATGATCAGTACTGAGGTTCCTCATGCTCAACCTGATGATCTCACAACCCCTACAGCCTTAAGCCTTCACTCGGAGTCTCAAAACTCTAGTGAACAACCTTCAGGGGACAGTTACTATCCCCAGCCTCTTGATCTAAACCAACCAATCCCAAACCTTGAATTCTATGATGATGAAGACATGGGCTTCAATGAGTATCATGAGTCTTTCTTCTCCACCCCTGCTTAAGGAGAGATGAGTACTTCTATTTCTCCCATATCTAGCCCATATCATCCACCTACTACTGAGCTGGTCCATATGGAAGAGGCTCTCACTTTAGCAAGTGACTACATCATTAAGACCACAACCATGGCAACCCAGCCCATTGACACTTCACTTGAAGCTATCATGGTGCAGGGGAAATCCAGCAGCCAAGAACAAAGTGCTAGTGATGAGGAAGAAGACCTTGGTCCTATTCTCTCATCCCCCTATGATTCTTTTAATGAAGATGAAGGGAGTCTGAAACTAAAGGTGCAAAAACTGACAAAAACATGCACCTATTTAGTCTCAAAGATAAGTCACCTGGAACCTCAGGTGACTCTCTTAGAAAGGAGGGTCAATGACCAGCAACTTGAGATCACCAATCTCAAGGGCAAGTTACTTATGAGACCACTTAGTAGAACTCAACCAGGTCCACTAAAACCTGTGGATGTGACAAACCCAACCCCAAGCTCACCTATGCGAGAAGGTGATGCTACCAAAAAAGGGGAGAAAGTCCAAACAATCATAGAAGCTAGGACTTTGAGGATTCACCACCCTCACTTGCAATGGTCCATACCCAGCAACCAACTCAAGTCTACATGGATGTGGACTCAATCATACAAAGTTTGTTTGAGGATGGTATTCCCAGAGCTATGCCAACCCTATCTCCTCACTCTGACAATCTAATCATGGGATGGAGGTATGACACTGATAAAAGAGCTCTAGTCATCTCTAGATCTCAGGGTCAACAGGAAATTTTCAACTTTTTCAACCTGAGCTTCTATAAGAGCATCCATCTGATTGATCTTCCACTTGTCAACCCAAGTCAAAATAGACAAACTGCAAGATTAGCAGATAGGATTCAAGAAAGGGTGTTTGAAGAATACAAGCTGAGGTCAAGCCTATATAGACAGAGGCTAGCAGGTAAGACTTTTGGTCAACTGGATGTTGAGGTGGACCCTAAGATTAGCTTCGAAGGGGAAGCCTTGACTGAAGGCCCAGAAGTTGAACATGTAAACCTTGAGACAGGAACTTCTTCAGCACCTATTACCCTTGGTGAGGCACCAGCTGGTGAAGGTGCTTCACAACCTCTCTTTGGCCAGAGCTTGACTGCTGAATCAAGCAATAAAGGTAAAGCTCTCTCCACCCTGAGTCACCAAGGCCTGTGAGTGACAAAGGGAAAAGGAAACTGACTTCTGAGGAGATTGAGGAGGAGGAAAGAGAAAGGAAGAGGAAGCTAAGGGGAGAAAATTCAAGAGGG
Source organism: Flaveria sonorensis (assembly GCA_025506505.1). NCBI lineage: Eukaryota > Viridiplantae > Streptophyta > Magnoliopsida > Asterales > Asteraceae > Flaveria > Flaveria sonorensis. Next base: position 20,568,150 of record CM046431.1, on the reverse strand, counting down.
TCTCCAGGATTCATGGAAGCAGCCATCAGGGCTGCCCCCATGCCAAATACTTAGGATGATAAGTTGAGGGCAGACAGGATAAACTACTTGGGGACCAAAAACTACAATGTGGATGAACTACTCTCTCTCCCCTTAGATGAACTAAATGAACTGGCTGATAAGGAATTGTCCAAAGAGAGGAAGGAGGCAGAGGATGCAGCATTGCTCCTCAAATACATGGAAAAAGGGAGACAGAAAAGGCTCTACAAGCATGCTCCTACTCTCTCTCCAGTTCAAGAAAGTCCTGAGACAGAGGCTATGGCAACTGCACAACCTCATGTAGACAAGGAAGCTGATAAATTGAACACGATCAACTACCTGAGTGCCACAGGACTCTATCAGGTATCTGCACTTCTTCCCTTATCATATGAGTATGTTGAATTTGAGTATCTTAAGCAGCTGGAGCAATAAGTCATCAAGGAACAAAAGGCTGCTAAGAGAAAACTAAAGGAAGAAGCTACAAAGTCAAGAGCCATCATCTAAAAGAGACAAATGAAGTCTGCTGACAGACAAAGGATGATGAGCTTCTTGAAGCTGTATGGATTCTTCGGAAGGAGGCTTGGTCCAATGTCTCTATCCACGATGGATGAGCATATTAGAGTGATCAAGCAGATGATTAAGAAGGGAGAGCTTGTTGACTTGCATTCTCCACCAAGTCTAGCTCAACCTGAAGTTGAGGTAAAGGTTAAACCCCCTAAGACAACACAACCTAGACCTAGATCTGCATCCCAGCCAACTTCATCTTCTAATCCATAGCAGGGTCCTCTTCACTCTCTTTCAGAACCTATGAGAGAAGATAACCCAACTAAGAGAGACACAGTAGAACAACCTAGTGATGAAGACCAATTCTTTCAATTAAAGACTTCAAAGAGGAAGAAAAGGATGGCCATGAAGAGTGTTTCCAATAAGAAGACCAAGGCATCCACCTCTACACCTCAATATGAATTAGAGCATCCTGAGGTAGAGCAAGAAGAGGCTACTCAACCAACTCCAACTCAAGTAGAGCCTCTTGCAACTGGAAGACGTATCTTGTCTTGGACTTTTGTTGCTAATCCAAACAGGTGGTATGTCATTAGAGATCAAGGAAGTCAATATGTCTATTTCTAGCAAGACATGCTTGATCTTCCTCTACATAATCTCCATGACATGAGAAGATACTATGAGAGTCTGAGGGATCCTGACCAGATGATGAAGAAAGGTATAGTCTTAACCCTAATACGGACTGTCAACCTCTGAATAACTTCTTTGTTTTGGTAGCATCAGCCTAGGGGGAGTTTGTAAGGTTATATTAGAAGGTTGATGCAACCAAGGAAGCCAAAACAACCAAGGAGCTTCCTGTATACATTCACTGATGTACAAGGTAGAAGTTACTTCAGAAGTTTTACACTCATCACAGAAATTATTCTAAGTGTAAAATCTTTTGAAGCCAAAGACCAAATCTTCCGAAGCCAAAGATGAATTCTTCTGAAGTTTTAAAGACAAAGTCTTCCAAAACCAATAAAATGAACACTGATTTCTTCCGAAGACAGAGAGGACATGCTTTCTCTGATCTACTTTTCCATAAAGCTAACTTACTTTCTGCTGCAACTCTAAAGACTCACCAACAATACAAGTTGGTGAAAAGGTCCATGCTTTAGTAAACTATCACACCCTCAAAATCCACATGCGGGGTTTTAGAACGACTCTATATGCAACATTTAAACAAATCAGAGTTTAAAACTTTAAAATATTTGCAGAAGCATTTTGGAAATAACCCAAACACAAGGTACTAAAAGTAAACTGTGCAAAACACGTGCCCAAACCAAAATACATAACTAAATGCTAAATTAAAAGTAAACAATGTTTGAACAAAGCATGCTTGACACATGCGTGCTCCTAAGGGCAACTGCTAGAGACAACCTGAGAAAAGCATATTAAAAGTGTCAGCATGATGGTTGGTGAGTTTAAGAGTTTGTAATCAATCATAAGCAGTAGCATTAGTAAAAATATATAAACAAGTGCATTAAAATAGATAGCTAGTCTAATTTCATTAGTTAAGAACAATAGTGATTTCGCGATCGAAGCTGACTATGTTTGTCTGTTTGCCTCCCGCCACGACATACCAGGTCGTGACGCTGTTAGTAGTTTAGGACAATATTGCACCAGTTGACTTCCGGTCACCTGGGTGGGGCTTGTCAGACCCAGTAGTACTACCCAAAATTTTCCGCTAGATTCCTTAATTAACGATCCGAAAGTGTGAGGACTTTCTATGGTTTAACCCACTATGTCTTACCAAACACATGTTATATCAGTAAAGCGTTTTAAAAACAAGTATGCTTTCTCCCCCAAAAAGAGAAGTAGTAAAAGTAGGGCATTTAACTCACCTGGTGCGCAAATCAATGAATGTAAAAGCTAACGATGAGTGGAAAGACAACCTTCAGAGGTTACCTAGAACACGCAAGTACATAAGTACATGTACACAGAAAACTTAACAACCCTAAGTACTCAACAAACACATTGACCCAAGGTTTTGGAAAACAAGACTCATTTGACCAAGTTGACCTGTTTGACCCATTGGTGACATTTCAAATTAAGTTCTTGTTTGATCAAACATAACAACCAATAATCCATCATACATGGTTATCAGACAAGTTATTCACGTATGCCACATTACAAACCCTTAAGTGCTATAAAGCTTATCATACATCATCCATTATCATGTATATTCCCTAAGAGCCTAAATTTCCAAAGTTGTGCATCAAGCATTCATACAACCCAAATAACCTAATCTACCACCATAGACATCATCAACAAACATTCTAACATGATCCTAACGTCAAAAACATGCTCAATTCATAATAACCAATGATCTTTAAAATTAAAGTATCCCTTTTGGGAAAGTAATATCCCAAAATCTATCCTACCACCAAATTTCCACATAAATTCATCAATGACATACTCTATCTAGTTCATAGCAATCATAAAAATCCATCAAACACTTGCAATTCATCCAAACACAGCCCTACATGAATAAAAGTTTCCACTTTTGACAATGTATGAACTAGACTACATCAATCATGGATTTCATGCATCATCTACATAGATTAACATTCATACAACATCATCAACATCATAACATCATCAATCCATCATCAATTCATCAATTCCATGCATAAAAGTTACTATTATTAGTAAGGTATGAACAACGCATCAAAACCATGAATTTCTTGTATAATCCACGAAAACTAACATCAATACAATACAACTAATATCATACAATCATCAAACAACACAAAAATTCGACGTTCATCACCAATTCGAACTAGGGTTCGGCCATAATCAAAAGTTCACGAAAAACCAATAAAATCTAACATTTAGGTGTGCAAAGTCGATGATTAACACCTGTTAATCACTTGTAATGCTTGATTGCCACTAGAATTCGATGATTCTTGATGTTCTTGACTCAAAATCATGAAAATGGTGTGTGTGTGTGTGTGTGTGTATGGTTTTGGCCACAAGGGGGGTTAGGGGATTAGGGTTGGGTATTTACAAAATATAAATTTTGTAGTTTTTACAAATTAATCCCTTCTTGATCACTTTTTATAAAAACTTAATCTTTTTAACATTTTTAAAAGGTTTTAACTACTAAACACAAATATTATTAATCATCAGTAATAATTATATATATGTTCCACCTTTCACAAAACGTGTAAGATAAATTAATCACGTTGTCACGTTACAAGATAAAATTCACAAATAATATTTAAAATCTATAAACCATATAAGTACAACTTAATAATCAACATTATTAATCAAGTTATTATCAGATAATCATTGTTAATTATTATTAAGTCACTAACGTTCAACGATAACTAGTGTGTGCTCACGACACGTGTATGCAAGACCTGACGGAACTAACAAAGTTTGGTAACGGAAAATTACCGGATGTCACATTATTCCCATGTTGAAAGAATTTCCATCCCGAAAATTGCGTTACATGGTTGAGTTACATCACTGGTCTACTGCATTGGCATAGAGAAATCCGGTAAGTTTCGGGTGGGTTGTCACATTATCCCCATGTTGAAAGAAATTTCGTCCCAAAATTTAATCAATACCTTCGCCGGCTGGCATCGTCGTTTAGAACAAATGAGGATACTTGAGCTTCATCTGATCATCATGTTCCCACGTGAACTCTGGTCCATGTTTTGAGTTTCAACGAACTTTGACTATGGGTATCTTGCTTTGCTTAAGAGTTTTGACCTCTCGGTCCATCACCTCCACTGGTTCTTCAATGAACTGTAGTTGTTCATCTACTTGCACTTCCTCAAGAGGTACAACCAAAGTCTTGTCAGATAAACACTTTTTCAGATTTGAAACACGGAATACAATATGAATTCCACTCAACGAGTCAGGTAAGTTCAATCAATACGCCACTAGACCTACTCTTTCTAGAATCTCAAATGGTCCAACGTATCTCGGGTTAAGCTTGCCTCTTTTGCCGAATCGAATCACACTTTTCCATGGTGAGACTTTCAGTAAAACTTTGTCGCCGACCTGAAACTCCAAAGTTTTCCATCGCTTGTCTGCATAGCTTTTCTGTCGGTCACGTGCTACAGCCATACGGTTCCTTATCTGTATGATTTTGTCAGTAGTCTCGTGCACCAACTTGGGGCCTGTTAGCTGACTATCACCAATTTCCGCCCAACAAACTGGTGATCTACACTTTCGCCCATACAAAGCCTCAAATGGTGCTGCCTTGATGCTACAGTGATAACTATTTTTGTATGAAAATTCCACCAATGGTAGGTGAACTTCCTAGTTATTCCCAAAATCAATCACACAAGCATGTAACATGTCCTCCAATGTTTTAATAGTACGTTCACTTTGCCCATCCGTTTGTGGATGATAAGCAGTACTCATGTCTAGACGCGTACCCAAAGATTTCTGTAACGATTGCCAGAATTGTGATAAGAAACGAGCATCACGGTCAGAAATAATTGAGATTGGTATACCATGTCTCGAAACTATCTCCTTCAAATAAATTCGAGATAGCTTGTCCATTTTATCCGTTTCCTTAATTGCTAAGAAGTGAGCAGACATAGTTAACCGATCTACAATAACCCATATCGTGTCACAACCAGTAGGAGTCCGGGGTAATTTGGTAATGAAATCCATAGAAATCTATTCCCACTTCCACATAAGAATATCAGGTTGTTGTAGTAATCCAGATGGCTTTTGGTATTCAACTTTAACTTTCGAACAAGTCAATCACTTACCGACATACGTAGCTACATCTGCTTTCATATTAGGCCACCAGTAGTGCACCTTCAGATCATTATACATCTTGTCAGAACCAGGATGTATAGAGTACTTAGACTTGTGTGCTTCACTCATAACCAAGTCCCTTAGGTTTCCATACAAAGGCACCCAGAGTCTGTCCATGAAATAACGAATTCCATCCGCTTTTACCTCCAACTGTTTGTTCATTCCCCGTAAGGATTCAGACCCAATGTTTTCCACTTTCAAGGCTTCTGTTTGAGCTTCTCGTATTTGTTCAGGCAAGTGAGTGCTAATCGTAAGCTGCCAAGCTCGCACTCGTCAGGGCTTACCAGTTTCCTTTCTACTCAACGCATCCGCGGCTATATTTGCCTTTCCTGGGTGATATTTGATAGCGCAATCATAATCATTCAACAATTCCACCCAGCGTTGCTGCCTCATGTTCAACTCCTTCTGCTCAAATATATGCTGAAGACTCTTGTGATCAATGTAGATAGTGCACTTGGTACCGTACAAGTAATGTCTCCAGATCTTCAAAGCAAAAACTACCGCACCCAGCTCCAATTCATGAGTGGTGTAGTTTTTCTCATGTACTTTTAGTTGTCTTGAGGTGTAGGATATCACCTTATCATGTAGCATCAAGACACAACCAAGTCCTTGGATAGAAGCATCATAATAAACCACAAAGTCATCACTTCCCTCTGGTATTGCCAGTATTGATGCGCTACATAGTTTCTATTTCAACAACTGAAAAGCAGATTCTTGACTATCACCCTATTTATACATTGTTCCTTTGTGAGTCAAGGCTGTGAGAGGTTGAGCGATCTTAGAGAATCTCTCAATGAATCGCCGATAATTTCTTGCTAGTCCAAGAAACTATCGTATCTCACTAGGCGTCTTGGGAACCGACCAATTCTTTATCGTTTCAATCTTTGCAGGATCAACATGTATTCCTTTCTCTTTAACAATATGACCCAAAAATTGTACTTCATGTATTCAAAAATCACACTTGGAAAACTTGGCGTACAGTTGTTCCTTTCTAAGTAATTCCAAGATTAGGCGTAGGTGCTCTTCATGTTCTTCCTTGGTCCTCGAATAGATCAATATGTCATCGATGAACATAATAACAAATTGATCAAGATAGGGTTTGCACACACGATTCATGAGATCCATGAATACTGCTGGTGCATTTGTCAACCCAAATAGCATGACCAAGAACTCATAATGACCATAACATGTACGGAATGCTATCTTCTAGATGGCTTCCTCTCGAACTCTCAGTTGATGATAACCAGACCTCAAATCAATCTTAGAATAATAGCTTGATACTTGAAGTTGATCAAACAAATCATCTATACGAGGTAAAGGATATCGGTTCTTGACTGTAACCTTGTTCAATTCTCTTTAGTCGATACACATTCGAAATGTGCCATCCTTTTTCTTGACGAAGAGAACAGGTGCTCCCTGAGGTGATGAGCTCGGTTGAATAAACCCTTTATTCAACAGCTCCAGCAGTTGTGCAGATAGTTCCTGCAGTTCGTTCAGAGCTAACCGGTAAGATGCTCTCGCAATCAGAGCAGCTCTGGGAGTCAAATCAATCTAGAACTCAACTTGACGATGAGGTGGTAGTCTAGGCAGATCCTCTGGAAACACCTCCGGAAAGTCACGAACTACCAGAATATACTCTATCTTCTTTTCCTCTGGTTGCTTGTCAGTTACAAGGGCTAACATGGCTAAGCAACCCTTACATAGCCACTCTGCGCTTTCATAAAGGATATGATGCCTATCACAACACCACCTTTCTCACCCTTAAATGAGAGAATTTCTCCGTCCAGGAGAGGAATGCGGATAACCTTCTCGTGGCAAATGACTTCCGCCTACTTCTCGGAAAGCCAATCCATGCCCACGACTACATCGAAACTCCCAAGCGTAACAAGCATGAGGTCGATGTCAAAAGTATGACCAGCAAGTTCTATCTCGCAACCCTTAAGGATGTGTGTCGCGTGGATTTGCTTGCCATCAGCTAATTCTACCGTATATTTAGATTCCAACTGAGAAGGCATATCACTTAAGAGACTACTAAACTTAGTAGAGATAAAACTTCTATCGGCTCCAGTGTCAAACAATACAGTAACAAAACGACCATTAACAGGAAATTTACCAGTAACAGTAGTAGGGTCGTTTAGAGCCTCACCTGAACCCATGACGAAGGCTCTCCCTTTAGCTCCACCGTTGTGGCCACCGTTATTATCACCATTGCCATTATTGTTGTTGTTGTTTCCACTCTTTCCAGCACCATCCTTGTTCTTCTTCAATTGAGGACAATTCCTCTTGTAGTGTCCTTCCTTTCCACACTCAAAGCAACCTTTTGGTGTTTCTTGGGATTGCTGAGGCTTCTTCATCAATTCACCTCGGTAATCCTTTGCCACGTGTCCAGCCTTACCACAACGCTGGCATCAAAAATTGTCACACCTGCCGGTGTGATGGTAGTTGCATCGACTACATTTGGGATTCTTCACCACGTATCCACCTTGTCCCTGAGATGAAGAAGATGACCGATTGAAGCTATGGTTGTTGTCAAACCTTCTTTGCTGCTGTTGATGCAGAGGCTGCTGAGTGTGCTATAGTTGCTGCTGATGTTGCTGAGTGTGTTGTTGTTGCTGCTGATGTTGCTGAGATTGGCTGTTTGACGAAGAACCCTTGTTTCCAGAGTTATCCCACTTGCGTTTATTGTCAGGCATGCTTGCCATAACGCCCGGTTTGGGTAGCTTTCCCTGCTCCACCACTTGGTCAGTAAGCTTGTGAGCCAATCGAATAACCTGCTGAATAGTAGTGAGGTTCGTATCAGTCACCATACTTTGTATCTCTGGAACCAAGCCACGCAGATAAAGCTCAATTCGTTTGATCGGCGGATCGATCATGCCAGGGCAAAGTGTCGCCAACTCGTGAGACCTCGTAGTGTAAGCCTCGATCTCAGATCCTTCCATCTTCAATTGCCAGAACTCAGCTTCCAACTTCTGGACTTCATTGCAAGGACAATATTCCTCTATCATCATTGCTTTAAACTCATCCCACGGTAAAGCATTTGCCACCTGGCCAAGCATCTACACCTGTGCATTCCACCACGAAAGCGCTGCACCCTCAAGTGTCCCCGTGACGTATTTCACCTGGTCCGCCGCCAGACAGTTGCACTTGGCGAAAATCGACTCGGTCTTCTCAAACCACCACACAAGTCCTACGGCTCCCTCAGCTCCACTGTATGTGTGGAGCTTAAAGTCCATGAACGCCTTATACGTGCATGCTGGAGGTCCTGTATTCAATGGTTTGGATTATTTAGTCAAACCAAACGGATTAACCATCTAATAGCAGATTTAAATAAGTGATGACCAGGGTCATCGTTTACCTCCAAATTGGGCAGCTTGAGCGCCCAGCGCTGCCTGCACATGTTGATTGATTAAGGGGGCTAACTCAGCTGGGGTCATGTTTACAGTACCAGCACCACATCCACGGCCATCTCCACGTCCTCTACCTCGACCGTCCATATTTCACTTTACATTCACAAATACAATAATGAGTAACATCCAACATATTAATCTCATTGAAGTATGGTAAATAATAAGAAATAATGAATTTGTCACAACCACAACATTTATAACAAAAATAATAACCAAAGACAAATAAATTGTAAATGAGTCACAAAATATTCCATCAATGTCAAAATTTTCAGTTTGTCAGTTGGGTGGGAAACAGCCCTTCCCACATAGGTTTCAAAAGAAAAGAAACACTACGTAGTCCAAGTCAAATGAATGTATAAATCAATCCACCACGTCAGATCCATCGTTGTCCTCTTCCATCTCTTCTGGTTCTTCTTCTTTCGGGGCTTCCTCCGGTTCTTCTTCAGGTTCCTCTTATGGGTCTTCTTCAATAGGATCTTCCTCAGGTGCAGGGGCTCCGGCAATCTGAAACGCTGCTAACTGTGCATCCAGATCAGCAAATCTATCGTCGATCACTATGTTATAATGCTTTTGCGCATTCATGTGCTCAGTAAGTGCTACAACGTTGCCTACCAAGGTATGATGCCTACCAATGGCTATCGAGAGTCGCTCCTGAAGCGTCTCTACCTGAAGTGGAGTTCTCCTCGGTGAGTCCTCTAATGCGCTGTCGCTCAGTGTCTAACGTGGCCACTAAAGCTGCAGTCGCCTGCTCGAGAGGAGTCTAGGGAAGGAAGAGTAGGTGATGTAGAGGTTGTCGATGACCTAGTCCTAGGTCGGGTAGGAGCTACAGCTGGTACATGCTCCCTGTAAACCATACGACGTATATAGGTAGGGTAGAAGTTCTAATTCCGTGGAGGATCGCGCTCGGGTAATGCGAATAGCTGATCCCAATCCATCTCTTCAGAGGGGTAAGCATGTCGAGGCCAGTCTGATCCAGGAGGAGGAGGAGGTGACTCAGATCGTGTAGGTCTCTTGTCTAGAGCTCTTGATGATGATGCCATGCTGCGAGGTACGTGATGTGTATGCCAATGAGTATACAGTAAGGATTAAGTAACGAGTAACTAACAAACTGTGCGGTTATAGTCTAGTGTGTATGCAACCTAGTTCCCTATAACCAATGGCTCTGATACCAATCTATCATAACCTCAAAATCCACATGCAGGGTTTTACCACGAGGTGAGTGAGCAAACCAGGATCTCAGTCATTAGTTACTCAGAACGACTCTATATGCAACATTTAAACAAATCAGAGTTTAAAACTTTAAAATATTTGCGGAAGTGTTTTGTAAATAACCCAAACACAAGGTACTAAAAGTAAACTGCGCAAAACATGCGCCCAAACCAAAATACGTAAGTAAATGCTAAATTAAAAGTAAACAACATTTGAACAAAGCATGCTTGACACGTGCGTGCTCCTAAGGGCAGCTGATAGAGACAACCTGAGAAAAGCATACTAAAAGTGTCAACACGATGGTTGGTGAGTTCAAGAGTTTGTAATCAATCATAAGCAGTAGCGTTAGTAAAAATATATAAACAAGTGCATTGAAATAGATAGCTAGTCTAATTTTATTAGTTAAGAACAATAATGATTTCGCGATCGAGGCTGACTATGTTTGTCTGTTTTCCTCCCGCCATGACATACCAGGTCGTGACGCTGTTAGTAGTTTAGGACAATATTGCACCCGTTGACTTCCGGTCACCTGGGTGGGGCTTGTCAGACCCAGTAGTACTACCCAAAATTTTCCTCTAGATTCCTTAATTAACGATCCGAAAGTGTGAGGGCTTTCAATGGTTTAACCCACTATGTCTTACCAAACACATGTTATATCAGTAAAGCATTTTAAAAACAAGTATGCTTTCTCCCCCAAAAAACGAAGTAGTAAAAGTAGGGCATTGAACTCACCTGGTGCGCAAATGAATGATTTTAAAAGCTAACGATGAGTGGAAAGAAAACCTTCAGAGGTTACCTAGAACACGCAAGTACATATGTACGTGTACACAGAAAATTTAACAACCCTAAGTGCTCAACAAACACATTGACCCAAGGTTTTGGAAAACAAGACTCATTTGACCAAGTAGACCCGTTTAACCCGTTGGTGACATGTCAAATTAAGTTCTTGTTTGATCAAACATAACAACCAATAATCCATCATACATGGTTATCAGACAAGTTATTCACGTATGCCACATTACAAACCCTTAAGTGCTATAAAGCTTATCATACATCATCCATTATCATGTATATTCCATAAGAGCCTAAATTTCCAAAGTTGTGCATCAAGCATTCATACAACCCAAATAACACAATCTACCACCATAGACATCATCAACAAACATTCTAACATGATCCTAACATCATAAACATGCTCAATTAACAATATCCAATGATCTTCAAAATTAAAGTTTCCCTTTTGGGAAAGTAATATCCCAAAATCTATCCTTCCACCAAATTTCCACACAAATTCATTAATGATATACTCTATCTAGTTCATAGTAATCATAAGAATCCATCAAACACTTGCAATTCATCCAAACACAACCCTTCATGAATAAAAGTTTCCACTTTTGGCAATGTATGAACTAGACTACATCAATCATGGATTTCATGCATCATCTACATAGATTAACATTCATACAACATCATTAACATCATAACATCATCAATCCATCATCAATTCATCAATTCCATCCACAAAAGTTACTATTATTAGTAAGGTATGAATAACTCATCAAAACCATGAATTTCTTGTATAATCCACGTAAACTAACATCAATACAATACAACTAACATCATACAATCATCAAACAACACAAAAATTCGACATTCATCACCAAATCGAAGTAGGGTTCGGCCATAATCAAAAGCTCACAAAAAACGAATAAAATCTAACCTTTAGGTGTGCAAAGATGATGATTAACACTTGTTAATCACATGTAATGCTTGATTGCCACTAGAATTCGATGATTCTTGATGTTCTTGACTCAAAATCGTGAAAATGGTGTGCGTGTGTGTGTGTCTGTGTGTATGGTTTCGGCCGCAAGGGGGGTTAGGGGATTAGGGTTGGGTTTTTACCAAATATAAGTTTTGTAGTTTTTATAAATTAATCCCTCCTTGATCACTTTTTATATAAACTTAATCTTTTTAACATTTTTAAAAGGTTTTAACTACTAACACAAATATTATTAATCATCAGTAATAATTATATATATGTTCCACCTTTCACAAAACACATAAGATAAATTAATCACGTTGTCACGTTACAAGATAAAACTCACAAATAATATTTAAAATCTATAAACCACATAAGTAGAACTTAATAATCAACATTATTAATCAAGTTATTATCAGATAATCATTGTTAATTATTATTAAGTCATCAACGTTCAACGACAACTAGTGTGTGCTCACGACACGTGTATGCAAGACCTAAAGGAACTAACGGAGTTTGGTAACGAAAAATTACCGGATGTCACATAAACTATAGATTATGGTCTTGAGTCTGTAACTTCCTACTTTATACCTTTTATCCTTTTTATAATATATTAGGATGTGAGCTATGGCATGTCATAGTCACTAGTCAAAAGGCAATCTGTCTTTTGACTTTACATTGATCTTGTTATCTAGATTAGTGTTTCCAGCTGGCCTTCAAAGTATGGCCGGTTGTAGGATGTAGTATAAAGTATTTCAGGTTCTTGTATTTCTTTTTATGATTTGTAACACTTGTAAAAGAACTTGAGAGCAATATACAGCATTCTTGAAAACCATACTTATCTTGTTCTTATTCTTAGTTCTATCTCATTGTTTACTTGTGTTCTTAGTATCATTTACATAAACCCAATTTTCCATTTGATCTGTTAAGTGTTCTAACACTCTCCTTATTGTGAGACTGATTGTATTGACCATCCCTAAACCAGTCATGAAATAAATAATAATATATTCTAGTAGCCTAACTTACTTAAAACAATAAGCCACCATAATTAATTAAAGCGTAAAATTCCAAACTTTAGGGCTAAAAGTGTTAATTTAGCAAAGTCTAGAGACCAATTTTGCCAACAAGCAAAACCTTACTGTTTTGGGACTTAAATACATATAACAAATTTTACAATATGAAATTATAACATGTTAACCCAAACTTAGATAAAACATATGTTAAGACTTCAAAAACATAAAGACTTAAAGCAAATTACACATGTGTACTAGAAATCAATTACTCCAATAAACCAAACCTAAAACTTAAAACTCATGGGTCAGGATTAGATAACTACTAAATGAGATACTAATACATATGAAACGAACTTAGGAACCCTCCCGGTCGGTAGCATCTCATATTACCAAGTTTTACCTCAAGAACAACTCACATGTGAGTCTCATAAACCGCCTTTTTATATTAATATTTTTTGGGTGAAATACATACTGTTTAAATATTATTTTGTGGTGCAATATAAACTACTATTTTCCTGAACGGAGCATAATCATTAACCCAATTAGAAGTCGCATGGTTTATGGATAATACTATTTAGAGAATCCCTAGCACACAATAGGCCTTTATGACAAGGATACCCCCAATTGAGATTCAATAATCATGTGTCAGAAATTAGTGCAACTTAATCGTGCATAGCAGAACACAATTAAACCCAACACTCTAGTGGTAAAGGGTTAGAGGATATTTTAGTACTCGGGCGGGAAAGTCCGGGTCAGGCTTGATTGTGATACATTTTCTAATGCGCTATTGTTATTGTCATTGTCATTATTATTTATGCTTAATACATTTATTTATCATGAAAGTCCTAGTGTCATAAACTTATAAGCTCACAAACATTATATTTGACATATTTGGGGTGTGTATTTCAGGAGAAGATAATTATTATCCTCTGCATTATGTTGATATCAGTCAGTCAGAACCAGACCCGGTCAACGGGGTTTGACAAAAATAAGGCGTGGGATTGGAAGATTCATCTCACAAAAGCTGATAAAGGAACTGAATTGGTAGACTTTGTGATCGAAGGAGAACCGATCACAACTGATGTTAACATGGACAAGACTTATGGGGAAGATATCGATGAATGAAAAACCTGAAACACCCCGCTAAGCTAATAGTCACAATCAATAGGGCAAGGAACACCCATGAAAAACTCAAACTCATCTAGTACAGATCCAAATGGAATCACTGTGGTTTCATCTACTGATTTAATACATGAAAACTCTAAAAGTCAAGACGGAAACCACGAAGTTGATGACACGCCAATTCAAGGTCTATGTGGTTTCGGTGAAGTATAGCTCCAGCAATGGATGAACATGAGAATTTGTAAATCCGTAGCAGACATGTATGGTAATCAACTCATTTTAATGCAAGAATAACCAATGACTTACAAAGAAGCAACCAACAATGTTGCACGGAAAAAAAGAAATGAAGGATGAGATCGGACTCAATAGAAATAAACAAAACATGGACACTAACCAATCCACCTGCAGGACACAAAACCCATTGGCTTGAAATGGGTATTTAAGTTGAAAAAGAAGCTAAAGTTGAAGTAATCGAACAAAAAGCACGTCTTGTCGCAAAAGGATACATAGTAAGACAAGGCATTGATTACGAAGAAGTGTTCACAAAGATGGCTAGGATCGAAACCATTTGATTATTACTCGCATTAGCTGCTCATGAAGGATGAACTATACATCACCTTGACGTAAAAACAACCCTTTTACATGGTGAATGAAATGAAAAAGTCTATGTAGAACAACCAAACACAAAGCACGTCTTGTCGCAAAAGGATACATTGTAAGACAAGGCATTGATTACGAAGAAGAGAAGCAACAATATATACACGTGAAAAAGAAGAAGAAAGTTAATTGTAGGCGTCTATGTTTAAGAAATTTCAAAATTCAAGCATTAAATGAAGAAGTCAATTGAAATGAGTGACTTTGGAGAATTAAAGTGATATTTAGGTATCGAACAACTACAAAACAAAGAAGGGGTGAGGTTAAAGGATGCTAGGATGTTAGAATGTAATCCTACATAGTACCTAATGGCAGCAGGTCTAAAAATCTTCAAAAAAAAAGTAGCTAGCGTAAATGCAACTGAATACTGAAAATTTAACTCATGCAAGGGGTCGACATTAACGTTGTAGTAGGATATGCAAGTCGCTTTAAGCACTCGCCAAGGGAAGGTCACATGAAAGCCGTGAAGCATTTTTTATGATACATAAGAGCAAAAATTGAATATGGAATTCAATACAAGAGAGGTGACAAGAAAATACTAGAGGGTTGATAGTAGCTAAACTTGAACCGTGTTCTATTTTCATGATGCTCTAATCCACATAACACCTAGAAATAATCTAAAATAGTCTTATCATCCTGTGAAGGAGAATTTATGGCAGCCGCCTTCGCTTCATGTCAAGCCTTGTGGTTACAAGGATTTTTAGAAGACTTAACTAGTTGGAAGCAAGAGATGGTAACACTGTTTATTATCACAGAAGGTAACAATGTTTGTGGATAACAGGTTAGCAATAGCCCTAATGAAAAATCCAATGTTTCATAGACGTAGCAAACACATAAGTACAAAATATCACTTCATACGAGAATGTGTGGAGAAATAATAAGTAGAAGTGGAGCACATTAGTAGCAATGAATAGAAGGCAGATATACTAACAAAGACACTATCAATTATCAAATGTTTGAACTGCTAGAACTACTAGGCGTCAAAGACCTCGCAATGCAAAATCGAGATCAAGGGGGTGATTGTAGTAAATCCCAATCTCGTTATGTTCGTTAAATATTTATAAAATGTATCAAAACCATTTAAAGGACGTGTTCATTGCGAAACCGTCGCGATTGTTCGCCGGTGGTTCTCCGGTAGGTATAAAATAAATACCCTCCTCTAGCCACCTTTGTAACATCAAATTTCAAAATTCATTCAGAATCACAATCAAGTATATAAATACAATCGTTTCCATATTATCATGTACATTAATTCTTTTATATCGATCCAATTTAGACGTCAGAATTCCATAACAACTTTTACCTTCGATATATCCAAATATGGGTCATCTTACAAATTTATAACTCTAGCAATAAACCTTTTAAATAAGCTTAAGCGGGTCTGCGGGTGTATAAAAACACACCGAACATATATGCAACATGGTTCTCAAAGTACCAGAAGTGTTGCATAACGTACAATGCAGGCGATAAAAAACATATCATAAAGATTGATGCAAGTGTGAAAAATATCAATGTTAAAAAAGTGTACACATTAAGGTTCAGTCACAGCAATCAGGCTTATGTTCTTTCTGCATTTTCTCCCACAAACACAAAATCATTCTCGGATTCTGGTAATGCGCAAGTATGTAGTTTGGCTCGCACCCAGAGTTGTAAAACCTGTCATCGTTGACATATTGAACTTCACGAATCTGTTTCTTGAACTGTTCAATCCAAATACCCACGGCAACATCTTCTAGTTTGAAAAGCTGAAGACAGTAGATGTTTCAATCTGTAGACACATTTATAATTACCATATAACCAATGCTAAAGAAACTGGAAATCTTACCTTCAAGTTTCTTTCTTGATGGCCTCGGACAATAAACTTGGCTATATCTCGGGAGATCACATAACCTGGACCGTGTGCCCAAGGTGGGTATGAATCATTTGGCCATTCCTGCCCAAAGAACCGAGAAATGAAGCCATCATAAGGACATTCATGCATCTGATGACTTGTAAAGCAAAAAGATGCCATAAAATACCTGTTCACTAATATACCATTTGTTGTCTTTGTCCCTTTGTGGTTTAGATTCAAGGGATACAAGACCATACAAGAGCCCATCAGAAGTCTTGGTCTTGAGACTAGCAAGGATTTCATCGACTCTCACAAAAGCATCATCGTCTGTCTTCATTATGTATTTTGCGGGCAATATTTTCGTCTACGAGAAAAAGGGTCTTATAAATAATTCCAAACCCAACCATCACCAGTCCATAACAATTGAAGATTTCATCTTTTATAATGATTTTTTTCACATCTGAATAATATAAAGAATATTAGTACATACCCCCATAATGCAAATTGCGATGGTCTTCAAAGTTAGTAGGCTGTAGTAATCTACAAAGGGCATCAACTGAACATCTTCATATGCTTGGGCTTCTTTCCACAGCTCAAAGTTAACTTGCTTGTTTTTGTGCTGCAATACAATAGTTCAAAAAACATTCAAAAATTACTCTTCTATAAATAATTTAGACATAAATAGGATAAAATTTTAGAACGGTAAATATTCCCTAATATACTTTCTACTTTACCCACTAATATCATATCTTGACTCCAAATGTGATCAAATATGAGTTTGAAGGAAGAATTGAAGAAAACTCAGAAAGGCCAATAACATTTTTGATATGTCACTTACAAGACCTATAAAAAAACGGACAGCAACCACCCCAGAACGAACGGCTTCATATTGCATCCAAGATCTCCTCAAAGCCATCCGGCGATTAAAATTATTTCCAGAAGAGAAAACCCCGATGAGTAGTAAAAGCCTCTTGCTTTGCTTAGGTATCAGTGGAGCTTTGAGGTCTTCAACATCAGCAACCATCTCAACATCTTCAGATACTGGCAAACCTGTAGCCAATGCAGATATGATATGCAAACCACCTTTCACTCTCACCCCACTCACCAACCATGGTTCAAGTTTCTGCATATTCATTTTCCACTCTTATTAAATTACAGCATATGAAAGTGACAACCCCGTGTCATACAACTAGGCAAGCCAAGATCCACAATCATTTATCGAAACTGTACGCATTTTGAATGTGATCATAAGATATCAAGTACTCCGAATCAGATGATTAAGATGAAGAGAATGATAGTGTTTGAATGTGCTTTGGTTGTATGAAGTTAATAGATAATCACATATTTGACAAAGTTTGACTATTTCAAAAAATTAAGGGCATGGGTTACCCATCAGTTATTTCATAATGAACGCCTTTGTAAAAATTATTTTTTAGTGTTCTAAGTTTTGGATGTATATGTATCCAATTTGGAACCTGAGATCTTGAATATTCAAAAAGTTGAAAACTTTGACAGAGTTGGTGCACAGTTTGAAAATGGAAACTTGCATTAAACAGTATTTTACATTGAATTAAGGTTTAAAAAAAAAGGGTGTTACATTCACAACACTGATATTGCATACGGTAAGAAGGCTTATATTAATCTAAAAATATTCGAAAAGTAAGAACAGCAATTGTAGCTTAAAAATCATCATACCTTACCTCTCTGTACGCAAAAGATGTTTCATGCCTTCCATTTACAGTGGCATAAAACCCCTCTTCACCTGCCCAAATTGTTGCAGTAAACAAACTTCCATCCGAAAATGGAAAGTTTGAACCCACGTGATTAGGGTCATTTACATTTGAAGCATTTGATTTTTCTTCCACAGAGCTTCTAGTAAGTTGCTCATTACACTTTACCAGCCCATCAACTGAAATACACGCATGAAATTTTGTGCAATCCAATAAGTGAAACTAAAACTATATAAAGAAAAATAAAAAAGGTGTCCGAGTAGAATGTGACAAATTAATTAGAGGCAGATGAACGAGTTGGTTGCATAATAGGTCAAAACCAGCCATACTTATTGGAGTACAACAAGTTGACCCTTAGCCCAGAACACTTTTTTGTTCAAAATGTTAAAGAATTTATACAAATAATTATTTGTTAAATATGATTACAAGTTCACATTATTTCAAAGGATAACGTATGTGGAGGCAACCCAGATACTGAACTTTTTCCATCAAGGCCACACTATGGATGACCTCTGATGGTTTTATTAATGTGAGGTCTTAACTGAAAAAAAAGGTAAATACTTTGGTGGCCTCCGCATACATTATCGTATATTTTAACAATAGCCTACGAACAAGGGTGTATTGATTATTGAAGGTACAAAGTGGGTAAGGTGTGGGAATTTGTCATTTAAAAGAAAAAAGGAAATAATAACCTAATGCTATAGATAAAAGGATGCATGATATCTTACACATTAACAATACTTTCAGGAAACCTTCATCATGTTTCCTTCAATGTTTAATTTTTTTATTTAAATTGCTTGACGTGCTAGAGATAAAACATAACATGAATCGACCATATGCATGTAAACGGGTCTAAGCAACACTAATAGCAACAACTTACAATGGACATAGGGGGTACACTTTGGAATAATAAATACCTTTTGCATTGTTTGGAGAGCCGTGATGGGGACATCTTTCCTCTTTACCCCATCCAGATTCATAGGTCCATGTATTTTGAATGATTACCGGCTCCTTGGTGAAGTTATCACCCGGTAAAACCACATTGTAATGCAGAATCACAGGTGGTTCTGGCTCGTCTTTGCCTTCTAACCCCACAAATTCTATTTGAAAACCATCTTGATTACCATCAGGAATAGCAATAACTGTAATAGAAGAATCCTCAATTAGCCCACAAGGTATGCCTAGAATAACAGAGTCATTGCTAGGCAACAACTTACTACCATTCACAGCACTAACCGAAAAACTACAATTTTTCTCCACCTTATTACGATCAAATTTGGAGGCTCGGGTCTCATCAATTTTAGATTTCAGTTCTTTCCATGCCACAGCAGCTTGCTTAATGCCCTGAGCGGTTTCGGGCAAAGAATCTGATCTAGACAGTAAAACACGCATTTGCCCCCATGCCAACAGCGGCCTTGCTTCCTTATCTTTAGGCATGTGACTCGAGTTAAACAGATAATCAAGCCCATCAACATTAACTAGGTGTGGCCTTGTAGTACGAGTTTGTAAGTTTTCTCCTATTGTATGTATTGATTTACTAATATTGGAGACTTGTTCATCTGGATGGAAGAATTGATATGAAGATTGCTTTTGTGGTTGTTTTTGGATAAAGCTATAACTAACAAGCAAAATACAAGTAAGCCCTGTGATTAATACACCCCCAGTCCACTTCTTCATTCCCTAATTGCTTCATAAATCAAAAGATAAACCAGATGTAGTAATGAATCACATCAACTGAGGGGTAAGTGGCAAGATGAAGCAAAACATAGCTCTAACAGGTCATCTTGTTTCCTCCAATTTGCATCTTTTGACAGAAGGGATCCAAAGTTTTTCTGGCAATTAGTGAAAAAGATATTGATTAACATACCTAAAATACCCAAATTAGCAAAACAACCTACACTGTTACATGGGAAGATACTGAAGAAAATGCTGCATAAGAATCAAGACGCGCAGTTGTTTCTTATAAAATGTAAGATTAAAAGAAAGAATTTGAAGTACCTGCTACTTGATCCTTGGATCTAAGGTTGGTTTTTATAAAAGGAGTAGTGCGCTTCAAATGAATATGTCAACTAAAACCTTGAAAGAGGATCAAGTTCAACCAGCTGCTACCTGCTAGTGCTTGCTACTTACTCTCCCTCTTTCAGGTCTCGGGACAGCATTTGTAGATCCTCTCTTTAGTCTTTTAATTAAGTATTATTACTCTTTCAACCTCCCACTTTTCATCTTCTCAGTCTCGGTCCTCTCTTTGGTGGATTAGATGGTGATGACTAGAGTAGGATTCGTAACGTAACCCCCCATGAAGAATACCAGAAACTTAGAGACGTCTGAGACGGGAATAAATTGTTTTTTCGCAAGTATGGGATTGCCTTATATTTAGTTCGATCAAAAATACTTGTTTATTCGATTATATACTTGAAATTATTTTATTTTTTAATTTATTTACTAAATCATTATAATTTTTAAAATTATAACTTTTTATTTTATTAATGACAAATAATATCTGAATAGGTGACCCCCTCTTTTAATTATTATTATTTTTTGAGTTTCTTATCAATTGTACTTCATTTAATATATTCATCTATTATATAATATATTTAAGAATGTATGTGTGAATGTACAGGAAACATTAAACTGTGTCAATTTGGAAAATTGACTAAGTGTTGGAACAACTGCGGATGAATAAAGTGTTCTTCCGTAGATGTTCTCAGGAACATAACTGAAGAATGTATATCCGTGGATCTCATACGGAAGACCAACTTCAGCTGAACAAGAAAAGAAGTGAAGCTGCTCGAGGGAAGGCTGCGGAAGACAAGAACTCCTGCGAAAGCACAAGAACAAGTACAGTACAACAGTTGCTGCGGAAGACAGACTACCTGCGGAAGAGTAAATTCCTGCGGAAGACCAATTAACTCAGAAGTCAAAATCAAGTCAACAAGTCAACGTGGCAGAACAACAACAACATTAATGACGATGGAAGACATATTATTCAAGCAAATATTCCACGTCACATCAACAACTTTATTCATATTAGATTTGTTGTAAATCTCAAATTCCTAAGCCGATAAACATGGCAAGGATTTGGATAAGTTTGATTAGCTTAATTATAGCAACAAAATAACTAGCGATAGAACAGAATTAGATCTCTATATATATGAGATCAACAACATAGATCAAAAAAAATAACAATAACTGAGAATCATTAGAATCATTAGTGATCATTATCTAAATCATTGTATTCAAGATCAACAACCTCAATAGCAACAAGAAAGCATTCAATCAACGTTCTTGAGTTCTCTCGGTTTGATTATTCTTATTTTATTTGTTTGATTGATTGATTTTATTATTATTAATAGATTAAACACCAAGTATTGATAATTCCGCGATCAATACTTGTTCAAATCAATTCTGATAATTCCTGAACGATCCTAGGATTCACAGATATCTTATATAATTATAACAAAGCTCTATATGTGTCCCTAAGATTAAAGAATAGTAGCACTGGAACACCTAAAAAATATATCAAAAATAAATCTACATATTATCTAGTACTTAAGTGTAAAAATAGCTTGGTATGATGTTCTAACTTCAACAAATACCCAACGGGTATACCTAATGGATACTTTAATATCATTAACGGTTATATTTGATTATCCCTGGCATGTAAAGACTCGAGAAATACCCAATGTGTTTTGAGTCGGGTATTGAATACACTTTTCTAATCAGGAATGGAGTTGGATTACCCATACCTGTCTCATTGCCATCCTTAGATGGGAGGGACTCGCCTTCCCTCTAACATAACCAAATCACACACTATGCATCTAGCTCCCATACACCTTAGGAAGCATGGGCGTCTCTATGGTGTTTAAAAATAAGTTGTCACTTAAGGACATCATTTAAAAACAACTAACCCTCTGCCTCTTACTGTTCGGGGTGAAACCACCACGCCCGAATCTCTTCCCGTTCCAACTCCTGTTATTACCACCCGTCTTCTTCACCTCAACCACCGCTACTTCCCTTTCATCATACAACATTCCCGCCAAATCCACTGCCGACCTAAAAGTGCTCAGTTGGGCAGTGATCAAATGTCTGCGGATGTCGGCCGGTAGTCCCTGAACGTACCGATTGATCTTCCTCGATACCGGCGTAACCTGATCCGGCACCAACCTCGCCATTTCATTAAACTTGGCGGTGTATTGCTGGTGGGTCATAGTTCCCGCCTCCAGCTGTAAGAACTCCCTTTCGATCTTGTTGAGTTCTAGGTGAGGATAGAATTCCTCAATCACCAACTTCTTCAGCTCTCCCCATCTCATTCTCTCGATGGCCCTGTCACCCTCGGCTTGGACAAGATTGTCCCACCAACATAGTGCCGAGTCGAAAAACGAGTGAGTGACGAACATCACTTTCTGGTCTTCCCGACACTCACTGATCTTCAATACTGCCTCCATCTCCCTTATCTAGCGGTGGACAGTATCAGCGTTACCGTTGCCGTCAAAAGTAGGGGGTTTACACCGTTGGAATACCCCGTAGCTGCATCTCCTCGCTGTTTCCCGCACCTCTACATCTTCTTCATCACTGGAGGCTCCCCTTTCAACATTCCTCTCCTCGTCATCATCATGATCTCCCTCATTCTCCCTTCTCCCAGCAGCAGCCCTTCTCTCTTCCTCCTTTTCTTTCCTCTCATCCTTCCTTACGGCCCGGATCACCTCAGTCACGACAGACGGTAGGATCGTCTGCATGACTTGGTGAACCTCCTCCACCACTGCCTCTTTCATCGAGACCCTCAAATTGGCACTCTCATCCACTCCCTCCGGGTGATGAAGCTCAGGCTCAGCAGGAGCTGTCTCTTCAGTTCTCGTCTTGTTCTTCACGGCCCGTGGCCTACCAGCACGACCACCCCGTGTTCCACTTCAAGAATCCTTAGATGATCTACCTCCAGCCATCCTCTAACACTATAAGATTCAAACACTCACACGGTCATTCAAGGTAATAGCTCAGTTAATGTTAAGTATAGTAAGTCCCTAATTACAGTGGCCAGTTGTGATTAGCCACTTACTTTACACTTCGTTTCCTGAGCATTTCCTATCCTGACTACATCAGTATTCAAATCTACTAAAGCACATAAATCAAATAACATGCACACATAATACTGGTTATCATAATGAAAAGAAATACCTGATGGCACGTAGCTACTCGGGATGGCATCCCTCCACTCGGTCCTATTTTCAGTTTAAGTTTAGGTTTTTGAAAATATTTACCCATTTCTCTTAAACTTTGGCTCTGATACCAACTTGTAAGGCCCCGTTCCCGGAGACCTCACAGTTGGACATTCACAGCACTATTCAATAAACATTTCATAATTCATTATCATAATGCAGCGGAATTTAAACATTTAAAAGCCATTCATTAATTTATAAACGCTGTTGCTAAGTAATACATGTTTGGTATAGTTACAAAAGATCATTAGTTTACATTACAAAACAACAATGTTATATTCATGAATGGATGTCAGCCTCGTCCAGACGAGTAGCCTCCCCGAGTGCCATCCTCAGCAATATTACCTGCCAACTGAAAATGCATAAAAGTCAGCTTTGCTGAGTGAGTCCTAGTTTTAAAATTATAAAAATATCTTGATAGATTTGTATACAAAATACTTCTTAAAGAAAATATCTTATCTTTCTTTCGGATGTGATCACACATCATACATACAAATCATATCCATTACATCATCACAATTCTCTTTCTTGCTTATTTATTATTATCTTTCACTGTCGATATGGACCAAAGTGCTATGCCCCCCATATAATGCGCATAAACCTGGTACTGGGCCTTGAAGCCTATAAATAGACTCCATCCGTGGTGCACATATGCTGGCACCAGTACCGGGGTAGCAACAATGGTCCCCTCAATCTTAAAGATTGACCCTATGTACATCCTTTGGGTTAGCTAAACCGTACACAGTTGAGCTAACGACAACATGGTTGTGCACCTCCTGTAAATTTTTACTTGCAAGTCTTTTCATTCTTTATGTTCCACTTTTCATTAATATTAATCTTTCACTTGATTAATAATAATACTTTATGATCGTTGGCAAACCACATAAAGTCACATGTTAATATCATAGTAGGCACATAAGGACAGCCCACAACATGCATAAGAGAATCAGATACAAGCATCAAATCAACCATGGTCAAACCCTAATTTCTGATCTTCCAAAATCCCAGAAAATTCCTTAGTCCTAAAGAAATGCGGATGAACAGAACCAATGCGGGTGAACAAAACCAATGCGGGTGAACAAAAACTAATATGGATGAACAAAAGTGAATGCGATGAACACTTGCAAATGCGGATGAACAACTTGCAAATATAGATGAACACTTGGTAATTATTTTCTTAAAAGAAATGCTGATGGACACTGTAGCAAATGCGCATGTATAAAAAGAAATGCTGATGAACACTTAGGCTAAATTATGGAAAACGGGTGAACAAAAGTGAATGCGGGTGAACAAAAGTGAATGCGGGAGAACAAAACACTTAGGCAATTATCACAGTGTAAATGCGGAAGAACTATCAGACCTGTAAATGAGACTTATGCTATAACCAGTTCTAAAACCTCATTTTCATACATTCTTAACATGGATCTATCATGCTAAACTCTTAGAACAAGCTTACAACCTCATAGAACATAGAAGTTCATACACGTACATACACAGTTATCATACATAACGGTTGTTAAACATTTTAAATACATTTTCAGCCCCAAAGAAGTTTTAAAACATAGAATCGGGGTCCTAGAACTCACCTATTGCAGCAAACAAGTGAATCTCCTCCCAACTTGCGTGCACAAGAGTTCAAACACCTAGAACAAGCAAAAACAAACACCCAAACACAAAGAGCACTTAAAAATCGGTTATAAGGATGGAAATCTTATCAAAACCGAGCCAATTAACACGAAAACACTTACCTAAGAAGATTTTCAACCCTTTCTTCTTCTTCAAACTGAGAGAACAAAGTTCAGCTCCTTTTCTTCTTTGTTTCAGTCGAACAACAGCAGCAGCAGGGAAGATATGGGCGGCCATGCCCATATAAAGCTCACCTTTTTGACTTTTTGTACTATTTACACAAAGCACCCCTCAACTTTGGCTTCTTTTAGTTTTCTTCAAAATACTTTTCTTTTCTCTCTTTTTATTACTTTTCTTTTCTTTTTATTTTGACGAAATTTCGGGTGTTACAACGAGACACTTCTTTAAGTTAGACACATGAAAAGTTTCATGTATGTAAGTGAAATCTTGATGTAGCCTCAATTGATATGCTACTGGGCCAATTCTTGATAAAATTTCAAATAGTCCAATGTATCTTGGGCTTAGCTCGCCCTTCTTGCCAAATCTAACTGTGCCCTTCCATGGTGCGACTTTTAGCATCACTCTATCGCCCACTTGAAATTCCAGGGGCTTTCGTCTTCTATCCGCATATTTCTTCTGACGATATCTGGCTACTCTCAGTCGTTCCTTAATCTTAAATACCTTGTCTGTGGTTTCCATCACGATATCTGGTCCCATTGCTTGGCTATCACCGATCTCATTCCAGCTTAATGGTGACCGACATTTTCTACCATATTGGGCTTCATACGGAGCTGCTTTTATACTTGCGTGGTAACTATTATTGTAGGAGAACTCCATGTAAGGCCCCGTTCTCGAAGACCTCACAGTTGGTCAATCATAGCATAAAACATTAAACAACACACATTTCATAAAATATTACAGTGGAATTAAGTTAATAAAAACCATTCATTCTATTAATAATTAACGTTGTTAAGCAATACATCATTGTTTTCTTGAGTTACAAAACCTGTTTCGTTGCATTACAAAACAACAATATCATTAAAGATGAATGGATGCCAGTCTTGCCCTGCCGAGTAGCTTCCCCCGCGTGCCACCCTCAGCAACAATTACCTGCCAACTGAAAATGCATAAAAGTCAGCGTTGCTGAGTGAGTTTTAGTTTTAAAACGTTCAAAATACCTTGTAGGATTTATATATGAAAATATCCTTTTCAATAAAATACTTCCTTTACTTTCGCACATGAACATTCATCATACATACATCAAGGTATAGACTTAATTATCTTTCATTAACTCATGTATTCGTTCATTTCGTACGTTTCGTACTTTTCATCATTATCTTTCACTATAATCTGGATCCTGTCTCATGCAATACCCTACTCATGTCCGAAGACTGACAGTACCAGGGTACGCGACAAGGACCCCGTCTCTTTTTGTAACACCCCCGCCTCATGTTCGAAGACCGTCACAGCACCGGGGTGAGCATCACGACATCTTTCGGGTCAATCTCATGGATTAAACCCCGTACGAGTCTGTTGTGACAACACGGTCACTCACCTCAATCTTTGCTTGCAAGACTTTCATTCTTTCATTACGTTCCACTTTTCATTATCGTTATCTTCCACTTCGTTACATAATACTTTACGCATGCGAATATAAACACACCACGTAAAGTCACATTATACATAGTATAAAGCATCAACAACAACCCACAACATGCATCACCACAACAGACATGAACCAACAAAACATTCCAGAACTTACCCGTTACATTCTACTTCCCAAGCTTCTGAAAAATCCTAAGTCCTTAGACAAATGCGAATGAATAGTAACTAATGCCGATGAACAATAACTAATGCGGATGAACAACTAATACAGATGAACAACTAATGCGGATTCAGATTATTCCAAGTGTTCAACTAAATGCTGGTAGAACAAATGCGAATGACTGAAACAAATGCGCATGAACACTGTAGCAAATGCGCATGAACAAAAAAAATGCAGAAGAACACTTGGGCGCATAAGCAACTACAAATGCGGATGAACAACAACAATGCGCATGAACAAGTACTTAAATGCGGATGAACAAACAACAATACGCATGAACAAGTACTTAAATGCGGATGAACTAACCAACCTGCAAATGCACTTATGCAATTATTCAGTCCCCAGTCCTCGATCTAACACATCCTTATCATGGATCTAACACGCTTAACATCTGGAGCAGGCATACAACCACAAAACACCAACAATTCCTAACCAAACATGCTTATCCATCTGTTCGAAGCTTATACACAACATCGCAAGCATCAACAGCACATAACCACCATAAAGCACAAACACAAACACCCATATACATACGGTAAAGCATAAAACAGCTGTAAAACCTTTTAAACATGCATTTTCAGCCCCAAAGAAGTTTAAAACATATAAAAAACCGGGGTCCAGAACTCACCTAGTGCAGGAAACAAGCAAAACTCCTCCAAACTCATGTGCACAAGAGTTCAAACGCCTAAAACAAGCAAAAACAAACAACAAAACACATAAAACACATATAAATCGGTTTCATGGTCAAAACCCAACATAAACAGAGCCAATTATGCATAGAAATACATACCAAGATCAAAAACAGCCTCTTTTTCTCTCTAGAACAGAGAGAACTTTGGTTTCTTCTTCTTCTTCTTCTGATTTGGTTGAACACAGTAGTAGTAGGAGTGATATGGGCGGTCATGCCCATATAAAGTGAACTTTTGACTTTTGTGTACTTTTACACAAAACACCCCTCATCTTTGGCTTCTTTTTACTTTCTTCTTGATACTTGTATTTTCTATTTATTTGACCAAAGTTTCAGGCGTTACACTCCACTAGTGGAAGGTGGTTATCCCAACTTCCACCGAAGTCGATCGTGCAAGCTCTTAACATGTCCTCTAGAGTCTAAATTGTTCTTTCATTTTGTCCATCAGTTTGAGGGTGGTATGCAGTGCTTAGGTCAAGATGGGTCCCCAAAGCCTGTTGGATAGACTTCCAAAATCATGAGGTGAAGCGACTATCACGGTCTGAGATAATCGATAGTGGCACTCCATGTCTTGTTATTATTTCATCGATGTATAGTCGCGCTAGCTTCGGTAAACCGTAATCTTCTCGAATAGGTAGGAAGTGAGCTGATTTGGTAAGCCTATCCACTATTACCCAGATTGCATCATGCTCTCGAGGGGTTCTTGGCAACTTTGTAACAAAATCCATCGTAAAGTTATCCCATTTCCATTCGAGGATTTCGGGTTGTTGTAAGGTTCCTGATGGCTTCTGGTTTTTGACTTTTACCATTGCACACGTCAGACATTCCCCCACATAGGTGGCAATGGATTTCTTTAACCAGGGCCACCAGAAGAAAGTCTTTAAGTCTTGATACATCTTGTCACTTCCCGGATGAACCGAATATCTGGATTTGTGGGCTTCATCTAGGACTATCTCTCTAATTCCTCCATGTTTCGGTATCTAAGTCCTTCCTTCATGCTTATACAATCCATCATTACTCACTTCTAGACATCTTTCCATTCCCGTTAGCATCTCCTTAGTTAGCTTGTCCTCTTTCAGGGCTTCCTTTTGCGCTTCTTTTAATCTAGCGGCAAGGCTAGTATATACGCTCATTCTTAAGGCACGGACGCGAAGGGGTTTTTCCGTTTCCTTTCTACTCAATGCATCCGCCACTACATTGGCCTTACCTGGATGGTAACGAATCTCACATTCATAATCGCTCAACAATTCTACCCACCTTCTTTGGTGCATATTTAACATTTTCTGATCCAGAATGTGTTGCAAACTTTTATGATCAGTGTAAATGACGCATTTGGTACCGTAGAGATAGTGTCTCCATATTTTGAGTGCAAACACCATGGCACCAAGTTCTAGATCATTAGTAGTGTAGTTTCTCTCATGCTCATTTAACAATCTGGACGCGTAAGCAATCACCTTGTCTAGCTGCATCAATACACACCCCAGCCCCTGACGTGAGGCGTCGCAATAAACTTCGAAATCCTCAACGCCTTCTGGTAGGGCAAGGATAGGTGCACTGCACAGCTTCTCCTTGAGTATCTCAAATGCCTTATTCTGTTCCTTTTCCCATATGAAGGCTGTATTCTTTTTGGTTAGTGAGGTTAATGGCTGCACAATTCGCAAGAAATCCTTGTTGAACCTCCGATAGTATCTCGCCAAACCAAGAAATTGCCTTATCTCGGTAGGAGTTTCAGGAATCTTCTAGTTTTTAATGGCTTCTATTTTTGTTGGATCTACTTGAATACCTTCTTTGTTCACCACATGTCCTAGAAATTGGATTTCACGCATCCAAAACTCACATTTGGAGAACTTTGCATATAACTGCTCACTCTTGAGCATCTCAAGAATTAGTCTAAGGTGCTTCTCATGCTCTTCCTTGCTACGGGAGTAGATCAAAATATCATCAATAAACACAATCATAAACTTGTCTAGATACGGCCGACATACTCGGTTCATGAGGTCCATAAATGCCGCAGGTGTATTAGTCAGTCCGAAGGGCATGACTAAGTACTCATACTGTCCATACCTAGTCCTGAAGGCTGTCTTGGGTATGTCTTCTCCCCTTATCTTTAGTTGATGGTATCCCGATCTTAAATCTATCTTGGAGAAATAGCTGGCTCCCTGTAATTGATCGAATAAGTCATCGATTCTTGGGAGAGGATAGCGATTCTTGATTGTAAGCTTGTTTAAATCACGATAGTCAATACACATTCATAGGGTTCCATCCTTCATTTTAACAAATAGTACTGGTGCACCCCACGGAAAAACACTTGGTCGAATGAATCCTTTATCCAACAATTCCTGGATTTGTACCATTAGCTCCTTCATCTAGGGTGGAGCGAGTCGGTAAGGTGCCTTGGCCACTGGTGCGGCACCAGGCACTAAGTCTATTTGAAATTCGACCTTTCTAGTCGGAGGGAGTCCCGGTAGGTCCTTGGGAAATACTTCCGGGTACTCAGCCACCACCGGCATATCTTCGATTCTCTTTTCTTCTCTTGGTTTCATCACGTAGACTATGAAAGCGGAGCATCCCTTGTGGAGACTCTTGGTAGCCTTTAGGTGGGATATCATGGGGTACAGCGTGTTGCTTCTATCACCGTGGACTGTTAGTGTATTTCCATCAATTAGAGGTATTCTAAGTAAACGCTCCCCACATACAATTTCAGCCTTATATTTAGCTAACCAATCCATTCCCACGACCACATCAAATCCTCCCAACGTTATAGGCATCAAGTCTATTTTAAATGAATTACCCTCTAATTCTATCATGCAGTCTTTGATCATTTCATTAGTTTCTATTATCTTGCCGTCAGCTAATTCTACTGTGTATGCATCGGTTAGGGTACAAGCTTCCAAATCAATCAAAGGCCTAAAGGTAGTAGAAACAAAACTACTTGTTGCTCCAGTATCAAATAAAAGAGTAGCAAGGCGGTTATTTATGAGAAACGTACTGTTAACCACGTCAGGATCCTTACGGGCACCATTGGGATCCATTACGAATGCTCTTCCTTTGGGCTTGTTAGGCCTGGCGTCCTTATCCCTCGCTAGCTTGGGACACTTGTTCCGCATGTGTCCTGGATCCCCGCACTCGTAACATTGCTTCCCGGGCTCATACATACAATCTTTAATTAGGTGACCGGTTCGCTTGCACCTGAAGCAAGGCATCGGGTTGCATTCTACTTAGTGGTGTAGTTTGCACTTGTTACAGAAAGGGCTTGTACTTAAGTATAGTTTTCGGGCTCTTGCCCCCTGATCATCACGTCTTGTCCCTTCGCCAGCCCTCCTGCTTGAGCTACCGCTATTGCCAATGGCCCTTTTAGCATTAAACCACTTTCTCTTCTCGCCCGTCACCTACTTCTTGTCCTTAGTCTTCCCCTGTTCCGTCCAACCATCCCTAATCAAGTCGTCCGTCAAGCTACCGATAAGATCAACTGTATCTTGGAGGGTTGTAGGCCTGGCAGATCGGACCATGCCCTGAACTCTGGGATGCAGTCCCAAGATAAAACGGGCTACACCTTTTGATTCAGGTGTCACCAAGTGGGGCACTAGTCGGGACAGAGCTGTGAACCGATTGATGTATTTAGTCTAATTTGAGCCTTTCATTTCCAAGCTCAGAAATTCAGCTTCCAGCTTCTCTAGTTGATTTATTGGGCAGTACTTGCTGGTCATCAGTTCTCTAAACTCCAACCATTTCATGCGGCCGGCAACATTTTTGCCTTGTGGCTGAACGACGGTCTTCCACCACTCCAACGCTGGCCCTTTCAGAGATTGGGAGGCGAACTGACCATGTGCTCAGTTTTGCACTCGCGGATATCTGGTACGGCCTCGATCTCATCTAACCATCGGTAAGTATCAATTGCACCCTCGGTGCCTTAGAAATATTTTGGTTTGCACGCCATAAAAGTTTTATAAGAACACCCAGTTCTTATTTCCTCTGCATCCTCGGCGTTACCTTCATTGTTTCTAGGTCCTTCATTTTCGGTTGTATTTTTCCGGTCTGCTTTTATTTGAGCTATGATGGTGGGGATAGCATTGGCGATTTGCTAGGCCACCAGATTGGCGATCCTTTCATCATTGGCATTGTCTTCATGGGTGGTCCTTGGTGGGGTAGGTGGTCGATTTCCACCCTAGTTCCCGATGCGTCCAACACCCCTATTCCTTCCCCACGCATTCCACATATAGGCGGCATTCTATTGTCAACATATATAAACTCATTTAGTGTCTTATAAGATTTGTTTCAAGTATCTCGCTACATCGATTCGACTCCTAAAGGTTGGTTCACCAAACGCATGAGGGTTCCCAAAATACATTATAAGTCATACATAGTTTCTTTCCAATTTTATAAAGTTAATTAACATTTTAAGGGGCAATCACATTAATTCCCTAGAATATACTATTGTACATTCCATTAGACAACCTGCAATAGATAAGGTAATATCACAAAA
Organism: Flaveria sonorensis; assembly: GCA_025506505.1. Classification (NCBI taxonomy): domain Eukaryota; kingdom Viridiplantae; phylum Streptophyta; class Magnoliopsida; order Asterales; family Asteraceae; genus Flaveria; species Flaveria sonorensis. The sequence goes on along the minus strand of CM046431.1, from coordinate 20,536,247 downwards.
GAAAATCATGCATAGATAATTGTAGCAACCAACAAGCAAAATGTTAATAGTCTTATGGTATCACAAGTTGGAAGGTGCCATTACCCCCAAATAAAAATCATAATGTCTAAAATAGATAAATAGTTTCTCAAAATAGTAGTATCTTCCAAATAATTAAGTATTATCCCATCATTACTGCCATTTCTTCTTCAACCACCCAAACCAGCCCGACCCCTTTTTCTTCTGTTATTGTTCTAAGCGTTGGACACCCTGGGACGCCATCAATGCCTGGAACTGGGCGGACTGTGAGGTCCATGTGGCATGCTACAAGGTCACCTCATGATGCTGGATGGTCCTAAGGATATCGCTTAGTGTAGGGTTAGAAGGACCAAAATCGCTAGCTCGCGGCTGGACTGTGAGTAGGGGCCTCCAGCTAAGACACTTGGGTCGTCATACAAGCTACGCCTGGGAGGCATCCAGTACTCATCCTGAGGTTGGCATATGGGCGGTCCCCCATCGGAGGTGCCGGTGCGGGAGCTGTCATAGAAGGAGGTGGAGGAGGCGGCATCCTGAATGAAACAGAAGCTCCAAGTCGAGTACTCTTGCATGGCCGGGTGATGACTCGTGTAACCCTGTTCCTGATAGGCGGGATAGGTGAATGTGCGGGTGCAGTGACGTGTGGTGAATGAGAGCGGGTCCGGATCCTCTCCTGGGATGTTGGGGAAGTTTCCTCCGATGGCTCCGTGTCGTCGAATGTCACCGATATCCATCCTGGATGGCTGCATCTCCTCATGTACTCCTCATACTGTGATGGGGATGTTGCCCTCCTGAGTCTTCCCACTAGGGCAGTCTCGTCGGCAGGGAATGCAGGCACTTTACCGTTGTTAGCCATGAGTCTCAAGTTCTTGTAAAATCATCATGAGTAATTTGGTTTCTTATAGCTCATGACAATAGTAATGATAGTATCTCATAATAGTAGTTACAGCAGTAATGACGGTAGTAGTATCTATAATCAGTAATAATACAGGTTACAACAGGTACGAAGACACAGTTCAGGCCACATAAAAACATTTTCTATCTGGGAGAAAGATTTTATTACCAATTAGGGAATCATGCCAGAATTCACGAGTCCAGTAAATTCATGATTACGTTGATCAAGTGTAATCATCAATTTACCCGACTCACTCATTCCAACACATTCCAAAACAAGGACAGTCCTAGGGCATCAGGGTTGTAGCCTAGGATCTACTAAGGTATTCCCGACTTCTCTACAACCTGTGGCTCTGATACCAATCTATCACACCTCGGGCCCAAGGAGGGTGGGATGTCGCAGATTAGCAAAACACATAGCAGCGGAAACTAACCACTCAAGAGCACACAAGGAGGGAAATCACATGGCATTACATTAAAACAACATATTCGGGCTATGAAAGTCTTGCCCAAACATCAAATCCACACCCATTATAAATTATCCAAATTTATTACACAACAATTCTGAATGTCTAATAATGTTTTCAAAATTAAGTAATGCCATTTGTAGTCACGGTACTAAGCCATCCATTAAGAGTCCATTACAATCCAGGCTTCATCAAGGGTTACCTGAAACATGCTCAAAAAGATTTTATGTCAACTAAAAAGTTGGTGAGTTCAAGTGCTTAAAGTTCAAAAACAAAAGAGCTCTTTAGAATCCATAAGTTAATTTTAAAAAGAAAACATAAGTTTCACTGTTATGGGGTCACAATCAACCCTGCACTCAGCCCTGGCTAGCCTCTTCTAAACTTGTGTTGTACCAGTTATCCCATAGGGGAAACTAAGCCTCAAAGAGTGTACCATACCTGTTGAGTGGTACACCATAGTATCTTATAAAAACCGTCACATGACACAAACAACCCCGCAGGATCTCAGTGGGGTACCCTTCCTATTATGTTGGAAGGCACTGTGCGTGGGGGATTCCCCAAGTAGATCTACCCATATAAAACAAGCGGTTCACACAAAAATTAATAATTGTGATACAAGTAGGTGCAGGATCTAACATTAGACACAACATATAATAGCATTGCATAATAGTACACAAATAACTTTTAGTTGAAACATAGCATGTTTCATCCTAAAATAGTAGTAAAAAGGGAACACTGAAACTCACCTTAGGTAATTCAACAGTTCTTCAGTCACAGAAAAGATTCAAGTCCTGGCACCCTATGATCAAGATACAAGTAGTAAGCTAATTCTCTTAGGCTATTGGAAGTGTATCTAAATGTATTTTATGGTCATACGTTCTCGTGGCATCGTTTCTTTGGAGTTTGTGTCAAAAAGTTTCCTTTTTAGGAAAGTTAGGGTTTTTGATATGGATGACAAGTTATCTGACTTTTATAAGTTTGTTTATATTATAATAAGTGTAATAAGAGTTTTCTATTCATAAGATTACTTAAATTTAGTTATATTTATGAAATTTACACTTTGGTCCCTCAAGTTTCAAAATTTACAATTTTGACCCAAAAGTTTGCTTTCTTTCATTACTTGACCCAATATGGATCTTATTAGTTCCTAGGGATTGTTATATTACTTTTAGGCCTGTTTTAACTTAATATTTCTAGATTTTAACTTGAGAGGTTTAAAACACAAAATTCAAGTTACCGGTTATTGTAAAACCGTTAATTTAAGCATCTTGTTTTAGACCTCTTAATTTCAACCTATGACCTCAAGTATAAAATTTTAAGGGCTTCTAACCAAGATCATAATATTTTTTAAAAGTATTTTTTGGGTTATTTAAGCAAAAAGTCCATTTTTTTAAACTAACCCGTTAAAACCCGTTTTTACCCGAAACCGAACACTCTAACCCACTTTCTTTCAATTTTCCACCAAGATTTCACTTTGAGGTCTTCTAAATTACTGAAATAATATTTATTTAGTGGTCTTAGGCTTGTTACACTATTTTTAATATTTTATCCAAAAATCTCTCGGTTTATGCTTATTTTTATTAAATAAATTCATAGAAATTACATATTAACCCAAAAATTCACCAAATTCGGTTTTTAATAATAAAATAATTATTTTAGGGCCTGTAGATTTTAAAAGTTGCAACTTATTAAGTTTTAGCCATTTTGAGAATTTCACCACCTTTTCGGGTCACTAAAATACACCCATTTAGTCCATAATACCACTCCAATATACCCATTCAACAACTATCAAGAATTTTATAAGATTATTATCACAAAACTCATGGAACAAACATAAACTCATGGATTTGAGCATAACTAGCATCATTGTTGCATTTTAAAGGGTGTTTTACAACATTTGCACATGTGTAATCATTATAGTTTGAGCATAAACATTACCAACCCTTTTTGTAACTTTTAATCCAGATTATAATGATGTTGATAAACCGTTTTGGAGCAGGTTTTAACATTGGTTGAAGGGTCTTTCAAAACAAGTGGGTTATTGGTGCTAAAACACACGAAAAAGAGGGTTTTCGGGTTGAAATCATATGCACCAACCCATGGTTCATGAACACTCATTAAAATATACCTTCTTGAAGTTGTGACTCTCACAAAAACAGTGATATGACCGCATGTTTCTGATGTGAACAAGAAAACTGAGATTTCATGGTAGAAAAGTGAAGAAAACTCAAGAAATAGCTTTGTTTCGGGTATATAGATGCTTACACTCAAGGTGTTTCATGATTTTGGAATGATTTGAGGAGTATGAGGGCTGTAGAATCACGAGCTTGAGCTGAAAATTTCTGGATTTTGCAAGAACCTTGTGTAAAAACACACTTTAGTTCATCTTCTATCTTGGTTTGCTCTTGGTCGACGTTAGGATGGAGTTGGTCTTCAAATTTCTTGGCTAGAATAGAGAAGAATTGTAGATTTTTGAAGAGGTGAGGGAGAGAATTCGTGAGTTAGAGAGGGAGGAGGAGGATGAGAGTGAATGTTGCATGTATGGGGAAGAGAGGTGGAAGTGTGGGTTAGTGGGTTTGTAGGTTTCAAGAAAGGTGGTGATTGGGGAAGGAGGGGCAGCCGAGATTGGGCGTGTGGGTGGTTTTTATTTTTAATTTTTTTTTGTAAAGTTTATATATTGTAGTGTAAGTTGATTGTGTAGTGTAGTTGTTGGTAGTATTAGTTTTATAAGTTTTTAAGTGTAAGATTACATATATATATATGTGTGTGCCGTGAATATGTATTGTGTACACACATATTATTTGTTTTAATTAAAATTTTAAATTCTAGCATAGATTTACTATTTTTCTAGGATCTCTTAATAATTTCCAGACTAAGGCAAGATATAATGAAATCTTATAAGGAACTAAACATGAAATCAATTGTCATGTAAGAAGAAAATAATATTAATAATAAGAATGAAAATAATGTCGGATAAAAATTAAAGTTAAAGTTGGACCTACGAGTCGGTTGTTACATAAACACACTCGTAAACCAATCTAATCAAATCTGAATATAATCATCATTGCAATCACACTAATCAATCACAAATGGAACGTAGGATCTATTGTTTAAATCAAAACCAAAATTGAACGTGAAAACACATGAATAAACCTTGAAATCATTTCACTCCCGCCTAAAACTTATCGAGAACAATTCATAAACAACTAAGAACACTCTTGCCTCAACAATCCACCGAATCAATCAAAATGACAACTATGCATCCACAAAATACTTTATTAACAATCTAGGCAAGGAAAAGGTGCAAAGGATCAAGAAACTACTCGTATTCACTCAATAACAATCGAGAAACAAATTACATTGACGGAATGTAAGTAATAATAAATCATACAGAAGCGTGATAAGTGATCCATGAAAAAGAAAGCAAATCAAGTTAATATGACCAAGTAAATAAGATTTATTTGTATTTTAATCAAAATTTTGCAACTACATATTGGTGCATCAAAGTATTCATGAATGCTTAGCTAAATAAATGGGAAATAAATTAGTTATACTAAAATAATAAAAAACAATAGTTCTCGTATGGATACTTTTTTGACTTTCAATACAACCTCCAATTCTATGGAGTTTTGATTCTCATGCCTTGTAAACACACACGTGAACCAATCTAATCAAATCTGAATATAGTCATAATTGCAATCACACTAATCAATTACAAATGGAACGTAGGATTTATTGTTTAAATCAAAACCAAAATTGAACACGAAAACACATTAATAAACCTTGAAATCCATCCACTCCCGCCCAAAACACTTTGAGAACAATTCACAACCAACTTCGAACACTCTTTCCTCAACAATCCACCGAATCGATCAAAATGACAACTTTGGATCCCGAAAATACATTATTAACAATCTAGGCAAGGAAAAGGTGCAAAGGATCAAGAAACTACTCGTATTCACTTAATAACAATCGAGAATCAAATTATATTGACGGAATGTAAGTAATAATAAATCATACAGAAGCGTGATAAGTGATCGATGAAAAAGAAAGCAAATCAAGTTAACATGACCAAGTAAATAAAATTTACTTGTATTTTAATCAAAATTTTGCAACTACATATTGGTGCATCGAAGTATTCTTGAATGTTTAGCTAAATAAATAGGAAATGAACTAGTTATACTAAAACAATAAAAAACAATAGTTCTCGCATGGATACTTTTTTGACTTTCAATACAACCTCCAATACTACGGAGTTTTGATTCTCATGCCTTGTAAACACACTTGTGAACCAATTTAATCAAATATGATATTAAATATCATTGCAATCACACTAATCAATCACAAATGGAACGTAGGACCTATTGTTTAAATCAAAAAAAAAAAATTTAACTAGAAAACATATGAATGAACCTTGAAATCAATCCACTCCTAACCAAGACACATCGAGAACAATTCACAACCAACTTCGAACAGTCTTGCCTTAACAATCCACCAAATCAATTAAAATGACAACTATGGATCCACAAAATACTTTATTAACAATCTAGGCGAGGAAAAAGGTGAAAAGGATCAAGAAACTAATCGTATTCTCTTAATAACAATCGAGAATCAAATTACACTGACGGAATGAAAGTAATCATAAATCATACAGAAGCGTGATATGTGATCGATGAAAAAGAAAGCAAATCAAGTTAACACGATCAAGAAAATAAGATTTACTTGTTTTTTAATCAAAATTTTCCAAATACATATTGGTGCATCAAGTATTCACGAATTCTTAACTAAATAAACAGGAGAGGACCTACTTATACAAAAACACTAAATAACAATAGTTCTTGCATGGATATTTTTTTGACTTTGAATACACCCTCCAATGCTAGGGAGTTTTGATTCTCATGCCTTGTAAACAGACTCGTTAACCAATCTAATCAAATCTGATTATAATCAACATTGCAATCACACTAATCAATCACAAATGGAACGTAAGATCTATTGTTTGAATCAAAACCAAAATCAAAAATGAAAACACATGAATGAACCTTGAAATCAATCCACTCCTGCCCAAAACACATCGAGAACAATTCACAACCAACTTCGAACACTCTTTTCTCAACAATCCACCGAATCAATCAAAATGGAAACTATGGATCCACAAAATACTTTATTAACAATCTAGGCAACGAAAAGGTACAAAGGATCAAGAAACTACTCGTGTTCACTCAATAACAATCGAGAATCAAATTACACTGATGGAATGAAACTAATAATAAATCATACAGAAGCATGATAAGTGATAAAAAGAATGCAACTCAAGTTAACACGACAAAGTTAATAAGAAATACTTGTATTTTAATCAAAATTTTGCAACTACTTATTGGTGCATCAGAGTATTCACGAATGCTTAACTAAATAAACAGGAAATGAACTAGTTATACAAAAACATTAAAAAACAATTGTTCTCGCATGGATAGTTTTTTGACTTCTATTACAAACCTCCAATGCTATGGAGTTTTGATTCACATGCCTTGTAAACACACTCGTGAACCAATCGAATCAATCTGATTATAATCATCATTGCAATCACACTAATCATTCAGAAAGGGAATGTAGGATCTGTTGTTTGAATCAAAACCAAAATTGAACATGAAACCACTTGAATGAACCTTGAAATCAATCCACTCCCACCTAAAACTCATCAAGAACAATTTATAACCAACTTCGAACACTCTTGCCTCAACAATCCATTGAATCAATCAAAATGACAACTATGGATCCACAAAATACTTTATTAACATTCTAGGGAAGGATAAAGGTGCAAAGGAATCAGAAACTACTCGTATTCACTCAATAACAATCGAGAGTCAAATTACACTGACGAAATTAAAGTAATCACAAATCGTACAGAAGCGTGATATGTGATCGATGAAAAAAAAGGAAATCAAGTTAACATGACCAAGTAAACAAGATTTACTTGTATTTTAATCAAAATTTTGCAACTACATATTGGTGCATCAAAGTATTCACGATAGCTTAACTAAATAAACAGGAAATGAACTAGTTATACTAAAACATTAAAAAACAATAGTTCTCGCATATATAGTTTTTTGACTTTCAATACAACCTCCAATGCTATGGAGGTTTGATTGTCATACCTTGTAAATACACTTGTGAACCAATCTAATCAAATCTGATTATAATCATCATTGCAATCACACTAATCAATCACAAATGGAACGTAGGATCTATTGTTTAAATCAAAACCAAAATTGAACACCAAAACACGTGAATGAACCTTGAAATCATTCCACTCCCACCTAAAACTCATAGAGAACAATTCATAACCAACTTTGAACACTCTTGCTTCATCAATCCACCAAATCAATCAAAATGACAACCATACATCCACAAAATACTTTATTAACATCTAGGCAAGGAAAAAGGTGCAAAGGATCAAGAAACTACTCCTATTCTCTCAATAACAATCGAGAATCAAATTAGATTGATGGAATGTAAATAATAATAAATCATACAGAAGCGCGATAAGTGATCGATGAAAAAGAAAGCAAATCAATTTAAAATGACCAAGTAAATAAGATTTACTTGTATTTTAATCAAAAATTTTCAACTACATATTGGTGCATCAAAGTATTCATGAATGCTTAGCTAAATAAATGGGAAATGAACTAGTTATACTAAAACAATAAAAAACAATAGTTCTCGCATGGATACTTTTTTTACTTTCAATACAACCTCCAATGCTATGGAGTTTTGATTCTCATGCCTTGTAAACACACACGTGAACCAATCTAATCAAATCTAATTATAGTCATCATTGCAATCACACTAATCAATCACAAATGGAACGTAGGATTTATTGTTTAAATCAAAACAAAAATCGAACACAAAAACCCATGAATAAACCTTGAAATCCATCCATTCCCGCCCAAACACTTTGAGAATAATTCACAACCAACTTCGAACACTCTTGCCTCAACAATCCACCGAATCAATCAAAATGACAACTATGGATCCACAAAATACTTTATTAACAATCTAGGCAAGGAAAAAGGTGCAAAGGATCAAGAAACTACTTGTATTCACTCAATAACAATCGAGAATCAAATTACATTGACGGAATGTAAGTTATAATAAATCATATAGAAGCGTGATAAGTGATCGATGAAAAAGTAAGCAAATCAAGTTAACATGACCAAGTAAATAAGATTTACTTATATTTTAATCAAAATTTTGCAACTACATATTGGAGCATGAAAGTATTCATGAATGCTTAGCTAAATAAATGGGAAATGAACTAGTTATACTAAAATAATAAAAAACAATAGTTCTCGTATGGATAGTTTTTTGACTTTCAATACAACCTCTAATGCTATGGAGTTTGATTTTCTGCCTTGTAAATACACTTGTGAACCAATTTTATCAAATCTGATTATAATCATCATTGCAATCACACTAATCAATCACAAATGAAACCTAGGATCAATTATTTAAATCAAAACAAAAATCGAACATGAAAACACATGAATGAACCTTGAAATCAATCCACTCCCACCCAAAACAGATCGAGAACAATTCACAACCAACTTCAAATAGTCTTGCCTTAACAATCCACCGAATCAGTTAAAATGACAACTATGGATCCATAAAATACTTTATTAACAATCTAGGCGAAGAAAAAGGTGAAAAGGATCAAGAAACTACTCGTATTCACTCAATAACAATCGAGAATCAAATGATACTGATGGAATGAAAGTAATCATAAATCATACAGAAGCGTGATATGTGATCGATGAAAAAGAAAGAAAATCAAGTTAACACGACCAAGTAAATAAGATTTACTTGTTTTTTAATCAAAATTTTCCAAATACATATTGGTGCATCAAAGTATTCATAAATGCTTAACTAAATAAATAGGAGAGGACCTATTTATACAAAAACACTAAACAACAATAGTTCTCTCATGGATATTTTTTTGACTTTCAATGCAACCTCCAATGCTAGGGAGTTTTGACCTCATGCCTTGTAAAGATACTCGTGAACCAATCTAATCAAATCTGATTATAATCAACATTGCAATCATACTAATCAACCACAATTGGAACGTAGGATCTATTGTTTGAATCAAAACCAAAATCGAACACGAAACACACGAATGAACCTTGAAATCAATCCACTCCCGTCAAAAACACATCGAGAACAATTCACAACCAACTTTGAACAATCTTTTCTCAACAATCCACCAAATCAATCAAAAAGGCAACTATGGATCCACAAAATACTTTATTAACAATCTAGGCAACGAAAAAGGTGCAAAGAATCAAGAAACTACTCGTGTTCACTCAATAACAATCGAGAATCAAATTATACTGACGGAATGAAAGTAATAATAAATAATACAGAAGCGTGATAAGTGATAAAAAGAAAGCAAATCAAGTTAGCACGACCAAGTTAATAAGAAATACTTGTATTTTAATCAAAATTTTGCAACTACATATTGGTGCATCAGAGTATTCACGAATGCTTAACTAAATAAACAGGAAATGAACTAGTTATACGAAAACATTAAAAAACAATAGTTCTTGCATGGATAGTTTTTTGACTTCCATTACAAACCTCCAATGCTATGGAGTTTTGATTCACATGCCTTGTAAACACACTCGTGAACCAATCTAATCAAATCTGATTATAATCATCATTGCAATCACACTAATCATTCAGAAATGGAACGTAGGATCTGTTGTTTGAATCAAAACCAAAATCAAAGACGAAAACACATGAATGAACCTGGAATCTATCCACTCCCGCTCAGAACATATCGAGAATAATTTACAACCAACTTCGAACACTCTTGCCTCAACATTCCACCGAATCAATAAAAAATGATAACTATGAATCCACAAAATACTTTATTAACAATCTAGGCAAGGAAAATGATACAAAGGATCAAGAAACTACTCGTATTCACTCAATAACAATCGAGAATCAAATCACACTGACGGAATTAAAGTAATCATAAATCATACAAAAGCGTGATATGTGATCGATTAATAAGAAAGCAAATCAGGTTAACATGACCAAGTAAATAAGATTTACTTGTATTTTAATCAAAATTTTGCAACTACATATTAGTGCATCAAAGTATTCCCGAATGAATAACTAAATAAACGGGAAATGACCTACTTATACAAAAACACTAAGGCGGAGTTTGTTTTTCACAAAAAGGTCTGCGTGAACTCTTATGTCTGCGTCGCGCAGACCACGCACAGACATAAGGCTCTGCAGTGCGTTTGCTTTTTCCTAGATGTTTCATTAAAAAATGTTTGTGTGAGGTCTTCTTAGTGCAGACATGGTCTTATCACTTCTACAATCTTCAAACCTCTTCTCTTCACAACAAACACCATCCCCGTTACCACCGCCGCCCGGTACCACTACCGCGGCACACCACCACCGCATCTAACGTTGCCACACCACCACAACCACATCCAACGTTGCCACACCACCACTCCACCTGTAACAACCGACTCCTAGGTCCAACTTTAAACTTTAATTTAATCCATCATTATTTCATTTTGATATTAATATTATTTTCTTCTTCCATTTTAATTGATTTCATGTTTAATTGCCTTAGAAGATCCCGCTGTGACTAGCTTTAGCCTAGAAATTATTAAGCGATTTTAGAAAATATTAAATCTATGCTATAAATTAAAGTTGTAATTAAAATAAATAATATGTGTGTATACATACATATTTTCGGCACACATACATGCATAAGTATTATTACACTTAATAACTTATAAAAACTAACACTACACAACAAATTTACACTACAATTTATAAACTTTACAAAAAAAAAAATTAAAATAACCCCCTCCCCCATTAAATTCGGCCGCCCCCCCTCTCCCCACTCACCATCCTTCCTTGAACCCCTCAAACCCACTCTCACACTCCACTCCACCCTTTCCCATACATGAAAATTAACTCTCATCTTTATCCTCTCTCTCTACCTCATGACTTCAGCCCCCAAACACCATCAAATTCTCTGCATTTCTTCTCCATTCCAGCAAAAATTCAAAAGATAGCTTCATCACAACATCAACCAAGAGCAAACCAAGCTAGAAGGTGAACTAAAGTGTGTTTTTACACAAGATTCTTGCAAGAACGGGAAGCTTCAGCTCAAGCTCGTGAGCCAACAGCCCTCATACCCTTCAAATCATTCCAAAAACATGAAGCACCTAGAGTGTAAGCATCGTTGTACCCGAACAAAGCTATTTCTTGAGTTTTCTTCACTTTTCTACCATGAATCTCACTTTTCTTGTTCAAAATGAAATCTTGCGTCCATACCACTATTTTTGTGAGACTCACAACTCCAAAAAGGTATATTCTAATGAGTGTTCATGAACCATGGGTTGGTGCACATGATTTCAACCCGAAAACCCTCTTTTTCAAGTGTTTGAGCACCAAGAACCCACCAGTTTTATAAAGCCTCTCAACCTATGTTAAGACCTGCTTAAAAACAGTTTCTGAACATCATTATAATCTGTATTGAAAGTTACAAAAGGGTTTGGTAACGTTAATGCTCAAACTATGATGATTACACATGTGCAAAACACCCTCTAAAAAGCAAAAATGATGATTGTAATGCAAAAATCCATGAGATTATGTTTGTTCCAGTAGTTTGGTGATATTAATCTTGTAAAATTAGTGGTAGTTGTTGAATGGGTAAAAAGTAGTGGTATTATGGACTTAATGGGTGAAATCTAAGACCCGAAAAGTAGTAAAATTCTCAAAAATGGTCAAAACTTAAAAGATTGTAAGGTCTAAAAATTCCAAGCCCCAAAATAAGTATTTTAGTCTTAAAAACCGATTTTGGTGAATTTTTGGGTTAATATGTAATTTCTATGAATTTATTTAACAAAGATAAGCTTAAACCGGGAGATTTTTGGATAAAATTTTAAAAATATTGTAACAAGCATAAGACCAATAAATCCATGTTATTTCAGTGAGTTAGAATACCTCAAAGTTATATTTTGGTGGAAAGTCGAAAGAAAGTGGAATTAGAGTGTTCGGTTTCGGGTAAAAAACAGATTTTAACGGGTTAGTTTAAAAACGAAGTTTCTACTCAAATAACCCAAAAACTTCATTTTAATCAGATTATAACCTGTTGGACCAAAAGAACCAATGAGCCTGATCAGAAAAACCTTTAAGTCCCACAGACATTACAACAACTAAAGTAGTATGCAACAGCTGAAGACATCAACTGATAACAAGGTCTGAAGACAAAGTCTGAAGTGAAAGAGCTGAAGCCAAAGTCTGAAGTGAAAAAGCTGAAGATAAAGTCTGAAGCTAAAGAACTGAAGACAAAGTCTGAAGACAAAAGCTGAAGACAAAGACTGAAGACCAAGTTTCGGATGTTGTCACAACAGCTGAAGAAGACTTCTTCAGTAGTTGTGATGGTTTCCTTTCAGTAGTTATATTTTCCTTTCAGTTCTTTTGTAATCAGTAGTTTTATGTTTCTTGTAATCAGTACTTGTTGTTTCAGTAGTTTTAGTTTCATCTTGTACTTAGCATACTCTGAAATGTTCTCAGTTGTTGTGAACATTCTCAGTAGTTTGCTTACTTTCAGTTGTTTGTAATAATTCTGTTAGATGTCACTATCAAGTGACATCAGCAGACGTCACATTCCTTTATATAAGGAATGTTGACCTGATTGTAAGGTGCGAAGCTTAGCGGCGGATATACCGCAGCTTAGCGGCCGCCATACCGAAGCATTTGTGCATGAATGATATTATCCATTTTGCAGAAAACCCTCTTTCTCTATAACCGTGTACTGTTCCATTGAATATCAATTGTGTTCTTGCTAAATTTGTCTAATTCTTGTTCTAATTCCGCTGCGATTCAACTCTAATTGATCAAACTTAGATCGCTGATCCTGTCAAATGGTATCAGAGCAGGTTAATCATTGATCGGTTTAACAATTGATCATTGAAACTGCTATTTCGATATCTAAAGTTTGATCGAATTAGCATATTTGCAAGAATTGGTTATAGAGATTGATCTTCTGCTGCTTCTGGTTATTCAATTTGAGTTTCTTCTTGGTTCATATTGAGTTTGTTGTGTTTTTGTGCTAAATCTGTTGAAACTTGATTGAATTGGTTTGAATCTGAGAATGACTACTCCATCTAATGACCCTCACAATACTGGCTCCTCAACCAAGCCTCCGATGCTGGTTAGGAGTGAGTATAACATATGGCAACGAAGAATGCTCCATCACCTGTCTGTTAACAGTTCAGGTTGTTGGACATCTGTGGTTCACGGTCCACACAAGCCTATGGTGAACAATCCGGAGACCAACCAAATGGTTCCGAAGAAGAAGGAGCAATACTCAGATGAAGATCGTAAACTGTTTGAGATTGATGCTAAAGCCCATGGAATTCTGGCCATGGCACTGCCTAATGAAATCTATTCTGGGCTTATGCATCATGAAACTGCTCATGACCTCTGGAATGCTTTGAAGGAACAATTCGGAGGAACTGATGAGGTCTTAGCAAACAACAGAGAAATCCTCGCCCAACAATATGAGACATTCTCTCATAGGAAGGGTGAGACACTGACTCAACAGTTTGAGCGTTTCTCCTGCTTGATCTCTGAGCTGAAAATGGTCAAGCATGAGTATACTAACAGCCAGATGAACAACAGATTCCTCAGATCACTGCCTGAGAGATGGGACACATACACCATTGTCCTACGCTCCAGTGCAAATCTGGATAGCCTATCTCTCACCCAACTCCATGGGAAACTGCTTACATTTGAAAGAGAGATAGAGCAGAAAAGGAAACTGGCATCATCAGGAAAGCTCACTGATGACTTTGTACCAGGGAACACTGCCTTGGTCGGTCATGAGTCAGAATATGCTGGATCAGAAAGCCATTATGATGAGCATATAGATTTCTCTTCAAACAGTTCTGATCATGCATTTGTTGGTGTTGACAGTCATTCTGGGTGTAATAGTGATAATTTATGCTTTATCATGGATGATTTGATGGGTATTGCTGATGATGATTTAGAAGAGATGGATATTTTGAGCCAAATGGCCTTGATCAATATCAGATCTCAAAAGTTCTACAAGAGAACTGGTAGGAAATTTCCAGGACTCTCTGGCAAAACCAAAGTTGGTTTTGACAAGAGTAAGTTGAGGTGTCACAAATGCCACAGGCTTGGGCACTTTGCAAGAGAGTGTAGATCAACTGGATCTAACTCCTCTGCACCCTTTGTGACCTTTCCAAGCAATAGTTCACAAAACAAAGGGCAACATCCTGCTAGTTCTGGTCATCACTCACAACCTCAATCTCCTGCATATTTTGTCCCTCAGGGTCCAATGCCATATCCATATCCCTGCTATTACATGCCACAGCCAAATCCAGTTCAAGTTCCTATAGCACAACAACCTCAAGCCCTACCTGAGCCTCAACCATCTCCATCACAATCTCAACCTCATCACAGCTTCTTCACACCAGGAGTTGTTGACTGGAGCAGCTTACCAGATGATCTTTCTGGTTTCAATGAGCAATTATTTGCTGGTGCTGGTCAACATGGTGGTGAACATCCTTTTGGGAATCTTGCTCTCATGGCCCTGGAGTCTACTGAGGGTTCCTGCTCCAATGCATCATCTTCACAGGTAACCCAGGTATCTTCTGAGGCTAAAGCCAAGTTATGTTCTGAATCATGCATAGCTGCCTTTGTCTCTATTAGAGAGGCAAATGTAGCTTTAATCAATCAAAATCTTGAGCTTGAGAAAACTATTTCCAAAAGAAAAGCTGAGTATGAGTCTGCTCTTAATGACAAAGATGATGAGATTTACAAGCTTAAATGCCAACTTAATGATGAAAAGGCTAAGGTAGAGGTCATACTTGAGAACCACAGAAGTCTCAAAGAGACACTTGCAGCTACCCAAGTTGAGTGTGACCGCTGGGTAACATCCTGCAAGGGATTTGAAATGCTTCTCAGCAAGCAAACAGCTTCAAATGTGAAGTTTGGAATAGGTTACAATCATACTGCACCACCTACTGATTTTACTTCAAAATCAATAGTAAAATCTGAAGGTGAAAGTAATTTCCAAACCACATCATCATGTGATTCATCCTCAAATGATAATACAAAATTAGAGGATGAAGTCAGTGTTAAGATCTCAGCAAATCAATTGCCTGATGGTTTAAATGCTGATAAACACATGAAGCTGAGCAATTCAGATGTTGTCCCTCAAAGTACTCCAAGTACTGAAGGGCAAGTCACAACATCTGAAAAGCATTTCAAATCTGCTGAAATAAAAGGATTAACAACTGCTGAGGAATCTATCATACGGTCTTTCAGGACGGATAGAGAACAGCTGAAGAACAAGTCTTCAGTTGTTACCGATCCTTCAGTACTTAACACAAGTACTGAAAGGAGGAAAGTACTGAAGATCACACCTTCAGTAGTTTCCACTTCAGCAGTTGATCAATCCAAGATGAAGAATAAGCCATGTGAAATATGTGGTAAATTCAATCATCTATCTGATGAATGCTGGTACAAAAAGGGTTCCAAACTCAACAGAGATAAGCTCATTAAAGAAGAGATTAATAAAATGAAAAATGAGTTTGAGACCAAGTTTGTACCACAGTCATCTCAAACTGATAAACCCAAGGCCTCACCAAAATCCAAAAAGAAGGATGGGGTTTATCAGAAAACAGCTGATAGTGTTCCTCATGATAAACATCAGACTAAGTCTGTGAATTTCAAGAAGGAGGAAATGGTGGGTCACAGGAACTCATCAAAAACAAGTACTGATGTGTCAAATGAGCTGAAGGCTTTAGCAACAAATCAGACACAACTTGTTATGATGGTTCAGCATTTGTTGGGGAGAGTTAACCAACTAGATGCACCTGTGATCAAACCACTGAAAAGGAAATCCAAGCCCAAATCTAAGAAATCCATTTCAGCACCATCTCCACCTTCATCAGCTGTTAATCATGAGAAACAAGTTATGGTTAAATCTGTTGATGAAAACAGACCCAAAACCAAAAAGGTTTGGGTCTCTAAAGCTAACTAGTTTCTTATGATAAATGCAGGGTTCTTCAGCATGCCAAAGAAGCATCTGGTATGTAGACAGTGGAGGATCTATGCATATGACTGGGAGCAGTTCTCTTCTTAATGACTACTCTCAAGGAAAGAAGGGATTTGTCTCATTTGGAAATGATGCTAAGGGTTACATCATCGGGAAAGGATTTGTGTCAAATGGAGAAATCAGATTTGATGATGTTAACCATGTGGAGAATCTCAAGTATAATCTACTGAGTGTCAGTCAGATGTGTGATAAAGGGCATGTTGCACTTTTCACAAGCCAGAACTGCCGGATTCTGTCTTCCAAAGTTCTGAGGCTGATTGACAAGGTATTGGATGAACATACTCTCCTGAAGGCCAACAGGATAGGAAGAGTATATGCCTTGGATTTGTCAAAGAAGATTGATTTAAAAGGTCATCCTTGCCTGTTCTCCAAGGCCTCTCCTCAGGAATCTAAACTGTGGCATAGAAGGCTGGGTCATGTTAATCTCAAAAACATGAATCAGCTGATCCACAATAGTTTAGTGAGAGGTCTACCAATAAAGGAGTTCCACTGTGATGAAACCTGCACTGCTTGTTTAAAAGGAAAACAACACAAAGTTTCATTCCCTCCTATAGAAGAACCAAAGTCCACTGCCTGCTTGCAATTACTGCACATGGATCTCTTTGGTCCTGTGAGAGTAATGAGCATGGCAAAGAAGAAATACTGTCTGGTAATTGTGGATGATTACTCCAGATTTGTATGGACCTTCTTCTTGCATTCAAAGGATGAGGCTGCTCAGACAATTATTAACTTTGTGTTGTATGTTGAGAAGCAGTATTCCCTATCAGTCAAGTGTATAAGAAGTGATAATGGAACTGAATTTAGAAACCATACACTTGATGATTTCTACCTTTCAAAAGGAATCAAGAGGCAGTATAGCATCCCAAGGACTCCAGAACAAAATGGAGTAGTGGAGAGAAAGAACAGGACCCTAATTGAAGCTGCAAGGTCCATGTTGGCTGACTCTGGTTTGCCACTGACCTTTTGGGCTGAAGCTGTCAACACAGCATGCTATGTGCAAAATAGAGCTTTAGTGAATCAGAGGTTGATGAAGACTCCTTATGAAGTTCTACATCATTTGGCTCCTCTAATTTCATTCTTCAGAGCATTTGGGTGTCCTTGTTACATTCTCAACACAAAGGATCAACTCCAAAAGTTTGATTCTAAGGTGGATGCAGGGTATTTTGTTGGGTATTCATCCACTTGCAAGGCTTACAGAGTGTTCAACTGCAGAACAAAGATGGTTGAAGAAACCTTGCATGTGAAGTTCAATGAATCTCCTAAGGACAAAATCCCACAAAACCCTGTGGAGTTGTTTGATCTGGACATACTGCAATATGTTCCTTATCAGCCTCCAGCTGTTGCAGATCATGTGAATTCATCACCTTCTGCAGCTAGTCATCCATCTGGTGGTACTGATGTTGATGATGATCCCAGTACTCACCTATTCAAGTTTAGTGATCAACTGCCTGAGTCTACTAAACTTGATGTTCCTGTAGCTTCAGTAGCACCATCCACAACAAATGCTGATGAGATTTCTGAATCCTCTACTTCATTTGACTTGCCATCTAATACTTGGTTTCAAGAATCTGGATCAACATCTGTTGCTGCTGAGCGTGCTACAAACACTTGCACAGATCTCATAGTGTACCAAGAGCTGAAGAATCACCCAATGTCTCAAATCATTGGTGATATCAATGCTGGTGTCTCAACTAGAAGTCAATTGTCCAACTTCTGCTTCTATGCTCTCTTCATCAGTCAGCAAGAGCCAAAGAACTATCATATTGCATTAAGAGACAATGGATGGGTTGATGCCATGCAGCTTGAGCTTCTTCAGTTCAAAAAGCAGCAAGTGTGGGAACTGGTTCCTCTACCCCCAGGTAAGTGTGCAATAGGCACTAAATGGGTGTTTAGGAATAAAACAGATGAAAATGGGCAAATTGTCAAGAACAAGGCCAGACTGGTTGTCCAGGGGTTTTCACAAGAAGAAGGTATTGATTATGATGAAACCTTTGCCCCTGTAGCCAGACTGGAGGCAATTAGATTGTTCTTAGCCTATGCTGCATTCCACAATCTTAAAGTTTTTCAAATGGATGTCAAAAGTGCATTTTTATATGGTAAAATAAAAGAAGAGGTTTATGTGTGTCAACCACCAGGTTTTGAGGATAATAAACATCCTGATTGGGTGTATAAACTTGATAAGGCTCTTTATGGGTTGAAACAAGCTCCTAGAGCCTGGTATGAAACACTGTCAAATTTTCTTCTTCAGAATAATTTCACTAGAGGCTCCATAGATAAAACTTTGTTCATTAAGAAAGTGGGTCAGCATAAGCTCCTTGTTCAAATTTATGTTGATGATATTATTTTTGCATCCTCTGATCCACAGTTGTGTGATGCATTTACAAAGTTGATGCAACAAAAATTCGAAATGAGTGCCATGGGAGAATTACAGTTCTTTCTAGGTTTGCAAATCAAACAAAAGGCTGATGGAACTTTCATTCATCAGTCAAAATACACAAAGAGTCTTTTGAAAAGTTTGATTTACAAAACTGTAAGCCCTGTTCTACTCCCATGTGCAGCACCACACAACTGGATGCAGATCAGAAAGGTAAAGCTGTTGATGAAACACTTTACAGATGTATGATTGGGTCCTTGATGTACTTAACAGCTTCTAGACCAGATATTATGTTTGCAACTTGTGTTTGTGCTAGATTTCAGGCTGCTCCTAAAGAGTCTCATTTGATTGCAGTCAAGAGGATCTTTAGATATCTGCAAGGTACTCAATCTCTAGGTCTTTGGTATTCCACTGGGCACTCTTGCAAATTAGTTGCTTTTTCTGATAGTGACTATGCAGGGTGTAAATTAACTAGAAAATCAACTTCTGGTGGATGTCAATTCCTAGGCAACTGTTTGGTTTCTTGGCAGAGTAAGAAACAAACATCTGTTGCTACATCCACTGCTGAAGCCGAGTACATTGCTGCTGCAAGTTGTACATCTCAGGTACTCTGGCTTCAGAATCAATTATTGGATTATGGCATTACAGAGACTAAGACTCCATTACTAATGGATAGTGCTTCAGCTCTTTGTATTGTCAAGAATCCAGTCCAGCACTCTAGGACCAAACATATTGAGATCAGACACCATTTTATTAGGGATTGTTTTGAAAAAGGTCTGATTGATCCAAAGTTTGTTCCTAGTGCTGATGAGCTTGCAGACATATTTACTAAGCCTTTGGACAGTTCAACTTTCCAAAACCTAGTGTTAAGGCTTGGTATGCTGCAGCTAGAATAAGTGACAACTACTGATGATCTCAGTCAACAAGTACTGATGAGCATTCGTATACTATTGTCACAAATAAGTACTGATAAGTTCTTTTATCCTCAGTAGTTTTCATAACTACTGAAGACTAAATTACTTAAAAGTACTGAAGTACTCTATCTGTTGAAAAGAACTGATGTGGTTACAACTACTGATGTCAGTATAACAGATAAGTACTGATGACCAATGAAACGTCTGAAAATCAGACAAAAAGTCTGATAAGTGTTGAGGTCAGAATGAAACAGCTGATGAGCTAAGAATTGACGACAACAGCTGATGAGAAACTTTTCTCTTCAGTTGTTTCTACAACTGCTGTTTCACTTCATACAACTGAAGCCAAAACCATGTCTTCAGTAGTTTTACAACTACTGATGACTAACACCAAATCTTCAGTTGTTTACAACACCTGAAGCCAAAACCATGTCTTCAGTAGTTTCACAACTACTGATGACTAATACCAAGTCTTCAGTTGTTACAACTTCTGAAAGTTAAAACCAGGTCTTCAGTTGTTTTCAAACAACTGATGACAGCACCAACACTTTCAGTCGTTTTATATCAGCCTTTTCTTACCCTATAAATACCTAAACCTACTTTCAAACGTTTCATTAGCCGTTTTATGTCCTTCACTCTCTCAACAATGGCGACCATGAAACTCAAACCCAGACACAACTGTGTTGCCTACCTCTCGAAATCGGCCTTTTGGAACAAATTTGATAATGCCATCGATCTTATGGTAGATTCCCAGTACCGAACCGCTTTTCTTCTGAATCCTACCATATACCCCGATTCCCTAAGCCAATTCTGGACCAACGTCTCTGTGCAAACTGGTGAGAATGATAGCCAAATCACTCTCCAGTCGTTGGTTAACCAGAAACAGGTGGTCATCACTCCAGACATCATTCGACAAACCCTAAATCTACATGATGCCACCTGTGTCACAGAATACCCGAAAGGCACAACTGATATGTCTTTCATCAATAACGGGTATGAAGGAGACTTAAGTGCTACCACCATTCTGAAGAAGCACTTCCATGATGCTGAACGTCTTATATTCCACATGGTGAATGTCTGCCTTGCATCAAAAACCTCCTCATGGGATCAGATGTCCTCCCGATGGCAACAGGTATTATACTCTATCTTTGAACGACAAAATCTAAATTTTTCTGAGATAGTTTTCATGGAACTAAAGGATCTGGCTTTGAAACCTGTGGCAAACAGATGGATATTATATCCCAGGTTTCTCATGGCCATAATTTTAAATCAGCTAAAATCAGACGGCCTTGTTGGCCTTGGAGTCCCTGCTCCGGCTGTATTGCCTGAAGTATACTCCAGGCACAACTCTGACCCTACACTGAAAGGGGCTGCCCGGCTGCTAAAACCCAAGCAGCGGGAACCCACAGCCTCCACTTCCAGATCCAAAGTCCCCACCAAACCCAACACCAAAAAGCCCAAAAAGGCTACTCAGGGAGATGAGTCCCCTGAGGATGCCCCTGTACCACCAATACAGGAAACACTTACTGGTTCTAACCCCCCAGTAGTGTCAAAGACTCCACCAGCCCTAGCCGCTCAGGCATCCTCTCAACAGGATCCTGATGCAACCATAATTGGGGATACCACAATGCTGGAACCTATCTCAATTGAGAAGGTTACCATTGAAGAGCACCAGTCACCCCGGGTGCAATCTGCTTCAAACCTATCTCCAAATGCAACCGCCCCTCAAAGCCCAACCATTATAGTTGCACAAGTGCTGAGTCAGCTGCATTCCTCTCCTCCTCCCCAGAAACCAATTACAATGGGGAGAACCTCAACAGCTGAGGAAGAGGACCAAAATGCTGCTGATAACCCACAGCACAGGGGTTATAATGTTCAATCTCCCCGTGTAGAGGAGGAGGTTAGAACATCTGGTGAGGCTGCCACTTCTACTGATTCAGCAAATGAACAGGATGCAGTTGGTAACATCTCTAAGACCTCACCAGAGGCAACTGCCGATGAAGGACTCAGTCCTGAGGCAGGAAGTCCCCAGAACCAAGAACAAGGGGCACATGCTACAACTGATCTACACTCAGGGCATGTACATCCTGATTCAATCAGGAGGTCAGGTGATTCAGCAAAGACTGATGATGACCTGGGCTTTTTCTTCGATGTCTTAGCCCATAACACAATCCTTGAGGCTGAGGTGAGCAGACTCAAAGAACTGCTTGCCAAAATGTCTCAGGATCAAAGTCCATCTGCCCCAATAAACCCACAGATGGCACCTTCATCTGAAGGTTCACCAAACACTCAGCCACTACACTCAACTGAGCCACCAGCCACTGCTTTTGGCACCACCTCTCAGGGACAGAACCCCTCTGAGCAGATGGTTGCTACCTTTCAACATTCCTTACCTCTCATCACTCCCATCATCAATGAGATTGTGCATAAAGCCATTGATGAGAGGATCTCCTCAAATCTACAAACACTTGTTGATGATGCTGTGCAAAAGAAGCTTTCTGCCATTCAAACCCCTGAACCCAATGCACCCAAAAAGGGGGAGTCTAAGGCAGTGAAAGAAAGAAAGAGAAAGAGAGTGGAAGATGAGAAACAACAAGAGAAAGAAAAGGAGTTAGAAAAGGAAAAACAGCTGATCACATACAAGAGAAAGAAAAGTGCTGAAACTCAAAAGCCTGATGAAGAGAAATCATTGGAAGATCTGGTTAAAGAAGCTGATGAAGCTCACAGCAGATCAATGGACAGAATAATAGACCAACTCTTCAGACAGGGCTTTGATACAGCTACATTAGACACTGAGATCAGAAGGCTGGAGATTAAAGAGATACAAGAGAGATGGGCCAGTTACAGTGTGATGGAAAGGGAGAGGTTGGAGATAATGATCAGGTTTATTGCAAAATACTTGGGAAGATCATTAATTGAGATTAAATCATGGACCAGAGACAGTATTCTGGCAATAACCACCAGAATCTGTGCTTCTGAAGCATTCAATAAGGGGTTGATTATCGAAGCCTTAGATGAAGCAGGTGCTGGGAAGAGAACTGATATGGCCAAGCTTTCCAAAGCCAAACTTACCACAAAAATGCTAGATCAGCCTTCCCAAACTCCCACTCAAAAACAACCAACCCCACAACTCTCCAAACCAATCCCTAAACCTAAACTTAAACCAACTCAACCCTCAAAACCAACTCCCTTACCCCAAAAACCACCTCAAACCACATCCAATGATGCACCCAGAAGGAGGAGAAGGGTGTTGAGGATGGAAGAAGAAGAAGAAGAAGATGATGAAGAAGACAGTCTGCCAATCTCTGCTGTTCTAAAAATACCTGAGCCCAGAAGTCAACAAATGATCACACCAGACTTTCAGAGGCAAATGGTGAAAGTTAAGATTGAAGAAGAAGAACAGCAGAAACAGCACGATGAGCAACTTTTGAAGATGGTTGACAAAGAGTTTCCTCAGTCATCATCTATACAAGCCATGAAGAAACACGCTCAAAGGCTGTATGCTCTCAGGCATACCTTTCAATATCAAAAGGAGAGAGTAAGGATTTGGCCAGACCCCAGGGTTAGTTCTAGAATTCATAAGAAATCCATACCAAGTAGATACAATGGCCAAGTGAGAAAGACCATAGATGCTGTTATTATGTTGGCCATTGTAGTCTCACCCTGGGAGATACTTGAAGACTTCAAGAGAGCCTACAAGTCAAAGATGACCCCTCAAACTCTAATGGAGAACAAAATGGTCAAGAAGGGGTTGTTATACAAGAGGCTTGAAGAGATCAAGAAAAATGAACTCCAGTTGTTATTAGAAGGGACTCACCCAGATGAATTTGCTTACAGAGAGATAACAACTGTTGAGTTGAAAAATGGAAAGACAGTAAAGTACCTATCAGAGTACTATGGCCCAGAGTTCTTCTTCGAAGGAGAAGCAGAAGAACTCACTAAGGAGGAACAAGTTGTTCTCCTTGAGGCCTACGTCAGAGAGTCTTATAGACTCATCAATGGGAAGTAGGTTTCATGGTTGGGATAACAGCTCTGTGTCCAGTTCCCCAAGACAGAGTTCCCTTCCATCCTTTGACATTCACATCTACTGAAACCTGTTCCTGGCCTGTGCTTATCTGATATCTCTGAAGCTGATCAAGAGAGTATTTCTGCCAAGAATAAGTGGGACCTCAATAAGCTTAAAGGTTTTGGCTGCATTGGTTCAGGGGGAGTTTGTTGGACCAAAAGAACCAATGAGCCTGATCAGAAAAACCTTTAAGTCCCACAGACATTACAACAACTGAAGTAGTCTGCAACAGCTGAAGACATCAACTGATAACAAGGTCTGAAGACAAAGTCTGAAGTGAAAGAGCTGAAGACAAAGTCTGAAGTGAAAAAGCTGAAGACAAAGTCTGAAGCTAAAGAACTGAAGACAAAGTCTGAAGACAAAAGCTGAAGACAAAGACTGAAGACCAAGTTTCAGATGTTGTCACAACAGCTGAAGAAGACCTCTTCAGTAGTTGTGATGGTTTCCTTTAGTAGTTATATTTTCCTTTCAGTTCTTTTGTAATCAGTAGTTTTATGTTTCTTGTAATCAGTACTTGTAGTTTCAGTAGTTTTAGTTTCATCTTGTACTTAGCATACTCTGAGATGTTCTCAGTTCTTGTGAACATTCTCAGTAGTTTGCTTACTTTCAGTTGTTTGTAATAATTCTGTTAGATGTCACTATCAAGTGACATCAGCAGACGTCACATTCCTTTATATAAGGAATGTTAACCTAATTGTAAGGTGCGAAGCTTAGCGGCGGATATACCGCAGCTTAGCGGCCACCATACCGAAGCATTTGTGCATGAATGATATTATCCATTTTGCAGAAAACCCTCTTTCTCTATAACCGTGTACTGTTCCATTGAATATCAATTGTGTTCTTGCTAAATTTGTCTAATTCTTGTTCTAATTCCGCTGCGATTCAACTCTAATTGATCAAACTTAGATCACTGATCCTGTCATAACCTTTGTTATAAGTCCTTAAAAATTTATACTTGAGTGTTATAGGTTGAAATTAAAAGATCTAAACAAGATGCTTAAATTAACGGTTTTACCGTAACCGGTAACTTGAATTTTGTGTTTTAAACTTCTCAAGCTAAAATCTGGAAATATTAAGTTTAAAACAGGCCTAAAAGTAATATAAAAACCCCTAGGAACTAATAAGGGCCATATTGGGTCAAGAAATGAATGAAAGCAAACTTTTGGGTCAAAATTGTAAATTTTGAAACTTGAAGGATCAAAGTGTAAATTTCATAAATATAACTGTATTTCAGTAATCTTACGACTAGAAAAGTATTATTAAACTTATTATCATATAAACAAACTTATAAGAATCATATAACTTGTCATCCATATATCAAAAACCCTAACTTTCCTAAAAAGGAAACTTTTTGACACAAACTCCTAAGAAACGAAGCTACGTGAACTTATGACCATAAAATACATTTAGTTACACTTCCAATAGTCTAAGGACATTAGCTTACTACTTGTATCTTGATCATAGGGTGCTAGGACTTGAATATTTTCTATGATGAAGAACTGTTGAGTTACCTAAGGTGAGTTTAGTGTTCCCTTTTTACTAGTATTTTTGGGATGAAGCATTCTATGTTTGAACTAAATTTATTTGTGTACCAGTATGTGATGCTATTATATGTTATGGCTAATGTTAGAACCTACACCTACTTGTATCACAATCATTAATTCTTATATGAACCGCTTGTTTTATATGGGTAGATCTACTTGGGGAATCCCCCATGCACAGTGCCTTCTGTCATAACCCAATGACATAATAGGAAGGGTACCACACTAAGATCCTGCAAGGTCATTTGTGTCATGTAACAAGTTTTATAAGATACTATGGTGTACCACTCGGTAGGTATGGTACACTGTTTGAGTCTCAGTTTCCCCTATGGGATAACCGGCATAACACAAGTTTAGAAGAGGCTAGCCGGGGCTGAGTGCAGGGTTGATTGTGACCCCACAACAGTGATACTTATGTTTTTAAACTTAACTTATGGATTATAAAGAGTTCTTTAGTTTTTAAACTTTAAGCACTTGAACTACCAACTTTATAGTTGACACAAAAATCTTTTTGAGCATGTTTCAGGTAACCCTTGATGGAAGCTTGGATTTTAATGGAAACCCTTATGGATGGCTTAGCATCGTGACTACCAATGGCATTACTTGATTTTAAAACATTATTAGACATTTGAATTGTTGTGTTAAATTTGGATAATTTGTAATGGGTGTTGATTTTACGTTTGGGCAAGACTTTCATAGCCCGGATATGCTATCTAAATGTAATGCCATGTGATTTCTTTCCTTGTGTGCTCCTGAGTGGTTAGTTTCCGCTGCCATGTATTTAGCCGGTCTGCGACATCCCACCCTCCTTGGGCCCGGGGTGTGACACCACCATCGTCACAGTGAACCTCGGACAACGCGTGATGCCGTCCACTGGTCTAGTGGACCTCCACCACCGTAATCATCACCATCACCATCACCATCACCATCGACATCTTCAACTGATTCTCCGCCATTCTAACCAGAGGGTGGTGGTGCGGTGGGCTCGCAACAATAAAGATGATGGATGAAGATAGCGATGATGGATGAAGACGAAGATGATGGATAATGGATGAAGATAGTGATGATGGATGAAGATGAAGATGATGGATGAAGACGAAGATGAAGATAGTGGGGATCGGGAAAGTGGCAATGGGAAAGGTGGGTTTGGTTTATAATAATAATAATAATAATAATAATAATAATATAATAATAATAATAATAATAATAATAATAATAATAATAATAACGTTGCAGATGCAAAAAAACAAACATTCTTTTTCTTGCAGACTACAGACGTTTGGTCCACCACATATCTGCAGATGCCTGCAGATATGGTCTGCAGACTGCAGACGTTTTGCTGCAGAAAAAAAAAAAACACCTAAATAACTATAGTTATTGCATGGATGCTTTTTAGACTTTCAATACAACCTCCAATGCTATGGAGTTTTGATTCTCATGCCTTGTAAACACACTCATGAACCAAACTAACCAAATCTGATTATAATCATCATTGCAATCACACTAATCAATCACAAATGGAACGTAGGATCTATTCCTTAAATCAAAACCAAAATTGAACATGAAAAAACATGAATGAACCTTGAAATCAATCCACTCCCACCCAAAATACATCGAGAACAATTCACAACCAACATCGAACACGCTTGCCTCAACAATCCACCGAATCAATTAAAATGACAACTATGGATCCACAAAATACTTTATTAACAATCTAGGCGAGGAAATAGGTGAAAAGGATCAAGAAACTAATCATATTCTCTGAATAACAATCGAGAATCAAATTACACTGACGGAATGAAAGTAATCATAGATCATACAGAAGCATGATATGTGATCAATGAAAAAGAAAGCAAATCAAGTTAACACGACCAAGAAAATAAGATTTACTTGTTTTTTAATCAAAATTTTCCAAATACATATTGGTGCATCAAAGTATTCACGAATTCTTAACTAAATAAACGGGAGAGGACCTACTTATACAAAAACACTAAACAACAATAGTTCTTGCATGGATATTTTTTTGACTTTCAATACAACCTCCAATGCTCTAGAGTTTTGATTCTCATGCCGTGTAATCACACACGTGAACCAATCTAATCAAATCTGATTATAGTCATCATTGTAATCACAATAATCAATCACAAATGGAACGTAGGATTTATTATTTAAATCAAAACCAAAATTGAACACGAAAACACATGAATAAACTAGGTAATCCATCCACTCCCGCCCAAAACATTTTGAGAACAATTCACAACCAACTTCGAACACTCTTGCCTGAACAATCCACCGAATCAATCAAAATGACAACTATGCATCCACAAAATACTTTATTAACAATCTAGGCAAGGAAAAAGGTGCAAAGGATCAAGAAACTACCCGTATTCACTCAATAACAATCGAGAATCAAATTACACTGACGGAATGTAAGTAATAATAAATCATACAGAAGCGTGATAAGTGATCGATGAAAAAGAAAGCAAATCAAGTTAACATGACCAGGTAAATAAGATTTACTTGTACTTTAATCAAAATTTTGCAACTACATATTGGTGCACCAAAGTATTCATGAATGCTTAGCTAAATAAACGGGAAATGAACTAGTTATACTAAAACAATAAAAAACAATAGTTCTCGCATGGATACTTTTTTGACTTTCAATACAACCTCCAATGCTCTGGAGTTTTGATTCTCATGCCTTGTAAACACACACGTGAACCAATCTAATCAAATCTGATTATAGTCATCATTGCAATCACACTAATCAATCACAAATGGATCGTAGGATTTATTGTTTAAATCAAAACCAAAATTGAACACGAAAACACATGAATAAACTAGGAAATCCATCCACTCCCGCCCAAAACACTTTGAGAACAATTCACAACCAACTTCGAACACTCTTGCCTTTTTTAAATCCACCGAATCAATCAAAATGACAACTATGCATCCACAAAATACTTTATTAACAATCTAGGCAAGGAAAAAGGTGCAAAGGATCAAGAAACTACCCGTATTCACTCAATAACAATCGAGAATCAAATTACATTGACGGAATGTAAGTAATAATAAATCATACAGAAGCGTGATAAGTGATCGATGAAAAAGAAAGCAAATCAAGTTAACATGACCAGGTAAATAAGATTTACTTGTACTTTAATCAAAATTTTGCAACTACATATTGGTGCACCAAAGTATTCATGAATTCTTTGCTAAATAAACGGGAAATGAACTAGTTATACTAAAACAATAAAAAACAATAGTTCTCACATGGATACTTTTTTGACTTTCAATACAACCTCCAATGCTCTGGAGTTTTGATTCTCATGCCTTGTAAACACACACGTGAACCAATCTAATCAAATCTGATTATAGTCATCATTGTAATCACACTAATCAATCACAAATGGAACGTAGGATTTATTGTTTAAATCAAAACCAAAAACGAACACGAAAAAACATGAATAAACTAGGAAATCCATCCACTCCCGCCCAAAACACTTTGAGAACAATTCATAACCAACTTCGAACACTCTTGCCTCAACAATCCACCGAATCAATCAAAATGACAACTATGCATCCACAAAATACTTTATTAACAATCTAGGCAAGGAAAAAGGTGGAAAGGATCAAGAAACTACCCGTATTCACTCAATAGCAATCGAGAATCAAATTACATTGACGGAATGTAAGTAATAATAAATCATACAGAAGCGTCATAAGTGATCGATGAAAAAGAAAGCAAATCAAGTTAACATGACCAGGTAAATAAGATTTACTTGTACTTTTATCAAAATTTTGCAACTACATATTGGTGCACCAAAGTATTCATGAATGCTTAGCTAAATAAACGGGAAATGAACTAGTTATACTAAAACAATAAAAAACAATAGTTCTCACATGGATACTTTTTTGACTTTCAATACAACCTCCAACGCTCTGGAGTTTTGATTCTCATGCCTTGTAAACACACACGTGAACCAATCTAATCAAATCTGATTATAGTCATCATTGCAATCACACTAATCAATCACAAATGGAACGTAGGATTTATTGTTTAAATCAAAACCAAAATTGAACATGAAAACACATGAATAAACTAGGAAATCCATCCACTTCCGCCCAAAACACTTTGAGAACAATTCACAACCAAATTCGAACACTCTTGCCTCAACAATCCACCGAATCAATCAAAATGACAACTATGCATCCACAAAATACTTTATTAAAAATCTAGGCAAGGAAAAAGGTGCAAAGGATCAAGAAACTACCCGTATTCACTCAATAACAATCGAGAATCAAATTACATTGACGGAATGTAAGTAATAATAAATCATACAGAAGCGTGATAAGTGATCGATGAAAAAGAAAGCAAATCAAGTTAACATGACCAGGTAAATAAGATTTACTTGTACTTTAATCAAAATTTTGCAACTACATATTGGTGCACCAAAGTATTCATGAATGCTTAGCTAAAAAACGGGAAATGAACTAGTTATACTAAAACAATAAAAAACAATAGTTCTCGCATGGATACTTTTTTGACTTTCAATACAACCTCCAATGCTCTGGAGTTTTGATTATCATGCCTTGTAAACACACACGTGAACCAATCTAATGAAATCTGATTATAGTCATCATTGTAATCACACTAATCAATCACAAATGGAACGTAGGATTTATTGTTTAAATCAAAACCAAAATTGAACACGAAAACACATGAATAAACTAGGAAATCCATCCACTCCCGCCCAAAACACTTTGAAAACAATTCACAACCAACTTCGAACACTCTTGCCTCAACAATCCACTGAATCAATCAAAATGACAACTATGCATCCACAAAATACTTTATTAACAATCTAGGCAAGGAAAAAGGTGCAAAGGATGAAGAAACTACTTGTATTCACTCAATAACAATCGAGAATTAAATTACATTGACGGAATGTAAGTAATAATAAATCATACAGAAGCGTCATAAGTAATCGATGAAAAAGAAAGCAAATCAAGTTAACATGACCAGGTAAATAAGATTTACTTGTATTTTAATCAAAATTTTGCAACTACATATTGGTGCACCAAAGTATTCATGAATGCTTAGCTAAATAAACGGGAAATGAACTAGTTATACTAAAACAATAAAAAACAATAGTTCTCGCATGGATACTTTTTTGACTTTCAATACAACCTCCAATGCTCTGGAGTTTTGATTATCATGCCTTGTAAACACACACGTGAACCAATCTAATGAAATCTGATTATAGTCATCATTGTAATCACACTAATCAATCACAAATGGAACGTAGGATTTATTGTTTAAATCAAAACCAAAATTGAACACGAAAACACATGAATAAACTAGGAAATCCATCCACTCCCGCCCAAAACACTTTGAAAACAATTCACAACCAACTTCGAACACTCTTGCCTCAACAATCAACGAATCAATCAAAATGACAACTATGCATCCACAAAATACTTTATTAACAATCTAGGCAAGGAAAAAGGTGCAAAGGATCAAGAAACTACTCGTATTCACTCAATAACAATCGAGAATCAAATTACATTGACGGAATGTAAGTAATAATAAATCATACAGAAGCGTGATAAGTGATCGATGAAAAAGAAAGCAAATCAAGTTAACATGACCAGGTAAATAAGATTTACTTGTACTTTAATCAAAATTTTGCAACTACATATTGGTGCACCAAAGTATTCATGAATGCTTAGCTAAATAAACGGGAAATGAACTAGTTATACTAAAACAATAAAAAACAATAGTTTCGCATGGATACTTTTTTGACTTTCAATACAACCTCCAATGCTCTGGAGTTTTGATTCTCATGCCTTGTAAACACACACGTGAACCAATCTAATGAAATCTGATTATAGTCATTGTAATCACACTAATCAATCACAAATGGAACGTAGGATTTATTGTTTAAATCAAAACCAAAAATGAACACGAAAACACATGAATAAACTAGGAAATCCATCCACTCCCGCCCAAATCACTTTGAAAACAATTCACAACCAACTTCGAACACTCTTGCCTCAACAATTCACCGAATCAATCAAAATGACAACTATGCATCCACAAAATACTTTATTAACAATCTAGGCAAGGAAAAAGGTGCAAAGGATCAAGAAACTACTCGTATTCACTCAATAACAATCGAGAATCAAATTACATTGACGGAATGTAAGTAATAATAAATCATACAGAAGCGTCATAAGTGATCGATGAAAAAGAAAGCAAATCAAGTTAACATGACCAGGTAAATAAGATTTACTTGTATTTTAATCAAAATTTTGCAACTACATATTGGTGCACCAAAGTATTCATGAATGCTTAGCTAAATAAACGGGAAATGAACTAGTTATACTAAAACAATAAAAAACAATAGTTCTAACATGGATACTTTTTTGACTTTCAATACAACCTCCAATGCTTGGAGTTTTGATTCTCATGCCTTGTAAACACACACGTGAACCAATCTAACAAATCTGATTATAGTCATCATTGTAATCACACTAATCAATCACAAATGGAACGTAGGATTTATTGTTTAAATCAAAACCAAAATTGAACACGAAAACACATGAATAAACTAGGAAATCCATCCACTCCCGCCCAAAACACTTTGAAAACAATTCACAACCAACTTCGAACACTCTTGCCTCAACAATTCACCGAATCAATCAAAATGACAACTATGCATCCACAAAATACTTTATTAACAATCTAGGCAAGGAAAAAGGTGCAAAGGATCAAGAAACTACTCGTATTCACTCAATAACAATCGAGAATCAAATTACATTGACGGAATGTAAGTAATAATAAATCATACAGAAGCGTGATAAGTGATCGATGAAAAAGAAAGCAAATCAAGTTAACATGACCAGGTAAATAAGATTTACTTGTACTTTAATCAAAATTTTGCAACTACATATTGGTGCACCAAAGTATTCATGAATGTTTAGCTAAATAAACGAGAAATGAACTAGTTATACTAAAACCATAAAAAACAATAGTTCTAACATGGATACTTTTTTGACTTTCAATACAACCTCCAATGCTTTGGAGTTTTGATTCTCATGCCATGTAAACACACACGTGAACCAATCTAAACAAATCTGATTATAGTCATCATTGTAATAACACTAATCAATCACAAATGGAACGTAGGATTTATTGTTTAAATCAAAACCAAAATTGAACACGAAAACACATGAATAAACTAGGAAATCCATCCACTCCCGCCCAAAACACTTTGAAAACAATTCACAACCAACTTCGAACACTCTTGCCTCAACAATTCACCGAATCAATCAAAATGACAACTATGCATCCACAAAATACTTTATTAACAATCTAGGCAAGGAAAAAGGTTCAAAGGATCAAGAAACTACTCGTATTCACTCAATAACAATCGAGAATCAAATTACATTGACGGAATGTAAGTAATAATAAATCATACAGAAGCGTGATAAGTGATCGATGAAAAAGAAAGCAAATCAAGTTAACATGACCAGGTAAATAAGATTTACTTGTACTTTAATCAAAATTTTGCAACTACATATTGGTGCACCAAAGTATTCATGAATTCTTTGCTAAATAAACGGGAAATGAACTAGTTATACTAAAACAATAAAAAACAATAGTTCTCGCATGGATACTTTTTTGACTTTCAATACAACCTCTAATGCTCTGGAGTTTTGATTCTCATGCCTTGTAAACACACACGTGAACCAATCTAATGAAATCTGATTATAGTCATCATTGCAATCACACTAATCAATCACAAATGGAACGTAGGATTTATTGTTTAAATCAAAACCAAAATTGAACACGAAAACACTTGAATAAACTAGGAAATCCATCCACTCCCGCCCAAAACACTTTGAAAACAATTCACAACCAACTTCGAACACTCTTGCCTCAACAATCCACCGAATCAATCAAAATGACAACTATGCATCCACAAAATACTTTATTAACAATCTAGGCAAGGAAAAAGGTGCAAAGGATCAAGAAACTACCGTATTCACTCAATAACAATCGAGAATCAAATTACATTGACGGAATGTAAGTAATAATAAATCATACAGAAGCGTGATAAGTGATCGATGAAAAAGAAAGCAAATCAAGTTAACATGACCAGGTAAATAAGATTTACTTGTACTTTAATCAAAATTTTGCAACTACATATTGGTGCACCAAAGTATTCATGAATGCTTAGCTAAATAAACGGAAATGAACTAGTTATACTAAAACAATAAAAAACAATAGTTTCGCATGGATACTTTTTTGACTTTCAATACAACCTCCAATGCTCTGGAGTTTTGATTCTCATGCCTTGTAAACACACACGTGAACCAATCTAATGAAATCTGATTATAGTCATTGTAATCACACTAATCAATCACAAATGGAACGTATGATTTATTGTTTAAATCAAAACCAAAATTGAACACGAAAACACATGAATAAACTAGGAAATCGATCCACTCCCGCCCAAAATACTTTGAAAAAAATTCACAACCAACTTCGAACACTCTTGCCTCAACAATCCACCGAATCAATCAAAATGACAACTATGCATCCACAAAATACTTTATTAACAATCTAGGCAAGGAAAAAGGTGCAAAGGATCAAGAAACTACTCGTATTCACTCAATAACAATCGAGAATCAAATTACATTGACGGAATGTAAGTAATAATAAATCATACAGAAGCGTCATAAGTGATCGATGAAAAAGAAAGCAAATCAAGTTAACATGACCAGGTAAATAAGATTTACTTGTATTTTAATCAAAATTTTGCAACTACATATTGGTGCACCAAAGTATTCATGAATGCTTAGCTAAATAAACGAGAAATGAACTAGTTATACTAAAACATAAAAAACAATAGTTCTAACATGGATACTTTTTTGACTTTCAATACAACCTCCAATGCTTTGGAGTTTTGATTCTCATGCCTTGTAAACACACACGTGAACCAATCTAACAAATCTGATTATAGTCATCATTGTAATCACACTAATCAATCACAAATGGAACGTAGGATTTATTGTTTAAATCAAAACCAAAATTGAACACGAAAACACATGAATAAACTAGGAAATCCATCCACTCCCGCCCAAAACACTTTGAAAACAATTCACAACCAACTTCGAACACTCTTGCCTCAACAATTCACCGAATCAATCAAAATGACAACTATGCATCCACAAAATACTTTATTAACAATCTAGGCAAGGAAAAAGGTTCAAAGGATCAAGAAACTACTCGTATTCACTCAATAACAATCGAGAATCAAATTACATTGACGGAATGTAAGTAATAATAAATCATACAGAAGCGTGATAAGTGATCGATGAAAAAGAAAGCAAATCAAGTTAACATGACCAGGTAAATAAGATTTACTTGTACTTTAATCAAAATTTTGCAACTACATATTGGTGCACCAAAGTATTCATGAATCTTAGCTAAATAAACGGGAAATGAACTAGTTATACTAAAACAATAAAAAACAATAGTTCTCGCATGGATACTTTTTTGACTTTCAATACAACCTCCAATGCTCTGGAGTTTTGATTCTCATGCCTTGTAAACACACACGTGAACCAATCTAATGAAATCTGATTATAGTCATCATTGCAATCACACTAATCAATCACAAACGGAACGTAGGATTTATTGTTTAAATCAAAACCAAAATTGAACACGAAAACACATGAATAAACTAGGAAATCCATCCACTTCCGCCCAAAACACTTTGAGAACAATTCACAACCAACTTCGAACACTCTTGCCTCAACAATTCACCGAATCAATCAAAATGACAACTATGCATCCACAAAATACTTTATTAACAATCTAGGCAAGGAAAAAGGTTCAAAGGATCAAGAAACTACTCGTATTCACTCAATAACAATCGAGAATCAAATTACATTGACGGAATGTAAGTAATAATAAATCATACAGAAGCGTGATAAGTGATCGATGAAAAAGAAAGCAAATCAAGTTAACATGACCAGGTAAATAAGATTTACTTGTATTTTAATCAAAATTTTGCAACTACATATTGGTGCACCAAAGTATTCATGAATGCTTAGCTAAATAAACGGGAAATGAACTAGTTATACTAAAAAATAAAAAACAATAGTTCTCGCATGGATACTTTTTTGACTTTCAATACAACCTCCAATGCTCTGGAGTTTTGATTCTCATGCCTTGTAAACACACACGTGAACCAATCTAATGAAATCTGATTATAGTCATCATTGTAATCACACTAATCAATCACAAATGGAACGTAGGATTTATTTTTAAATCAAAACCAAAATTGAACACGAAAACACATGAATAAACTAGGAAATCCATCCACTCCCGCCCAAAACACTTTGAAAACAATTCACAACCAACTTCGAACACTCTTGCCTCAACAATCCACCGAATCAATCAAAATGACAACTATGCATCCACAAAATACTTTATTAACAATCTAGGCAAGGAAAAAGGTGCAAAGGATCAAGAAACTACTCGTATTCACTCAATAACAATCGAGAATCAAATTACATTGACGGAATGTAAGTAATAATAAATCATACAGAAGCGTCATAAGTGATCGATGAAAAAGAAAGCAAATCAAGTTAACATGACCAGGTAAATAAGATTTACTTGTATTTTAATCAAAATTTTGCAACTACATATTGGTGCACCAAAGTATTCATGAATGCTTAGCTAAATAAACGGGAAATGAACTAGTTATACTAAAACAATAAAAAACAATAGTTCTCGCATGGATACTTTTTTGACTTTCAATACAACCTCCAATGCTCTGGAGTTTTGATTCTCATGCCTTGTAAACACACACGTGAACCAATCTAATGAAATCTGATTATAGTCATCATTGTAATCACACTAATCAATCACAAATGGAACGTAGGATTTATTGTTTAAATCAAAACCAAAATTGAACACGAAAACACATGAATAAACTAGGAAATCCATCCACTCCCGCCCAAAACACTTTGAAAACAATTCACAACCAACTTCGAACACTCTTGCCTCAACAATCACCGAATCAATCAAAATGACAACTATGCATCCACAAAATACTTTATTAACAATCTAGGCAAGGAAAAAGGTGCAAAGGATCAAGAAACTACTCGTATTCACTCAATAACAATCGAGAATCAAATTACATTGACGGAATGTAAGTAATAATAAATCATACAGAAGCGTCATAAGTGATCGATGAAAAAGAAAGCAAATCAAGTTAACATGACCAGGTAAATAAGATTTACTTGTATTTTAATCAAAATTTTGCAACTACATATTGGTGCACCAAAGTATTCATGAATGCTTAGCTAAATAAACGGGAAATGAACTAGTTATACTAAAACAATAAAAAACAATAGTTCTCGCATGGATACTTTTTTGACTTTCAATACAACCTCCAATGCTCTGGAGTTTTGATTCTCATGCCTTGTAAACACACACGTGAACCAATCTAATGAAATCTGATTATAGTCATCATTGTAATCACACTAATCAATCACAAATGGAACGTAGGATTTATTGTTTAAATCAAAACCAAAATTGAACACGAAAACACATGAATAAACTAGGAAATCCATCCACTCCCGCCCAAAACACTTTGAAAACAATTCACAACCAACTTCGAACACTCTTGCCTCAACAATTCACCGAATCAATCAAAATGACAACTATGCATCCACAAAATACTTTATTAACAATCTAGGCAAGGAAAAAGGTGCAAAGGATCAAGAAACTACTCGTATTCACTCAATAACAATCGAGAATCAAATTACATTGACGGAATGTAAGTAATAATAAATCATACAGAAGCGTCATAAGTGATCGATGAAAAAGAAAGCAAATCAAGTTAACATGACCAGGTAAATAAGATTTACTTGTATTTTAATCAAAATTTTGCAACTACATATTGGTGCACCAAAGTATTCATGAATGCTTAGCTAAATAAACGGGAAATGAACTAGTTATACTAAAACAATAAAAAACAATAGTTCTCGCATGGATACTTTTTTGACTTTCAATACAACCTCCAATGCTCTGGAGTTTTGATTCTCATGCCTTGTAAACACACACGTGAACCAATCTAATGAAATCTGATTATAGTCATCATTGTAATCACACTAATCAATCACAAATGGAACGTAGGATTTATTGTTTAAATCAAAACCAAAATTGAACACGAAAACACATGAATAAACTAGGAAATCCATCCACTCCCGCCCAAAACACTTTGAAAACAATTCACAACCAACTTCGAACACTCTTGCCTCAACAATCCACCGAATCAATCAAAATGACAACTATGCATCCACAAAATACTTTATTAACAATCTAGGCAAGGAAAAAGGTGCAAAGGATCAAGAAACTACTCGTATTCACTCAATAACAATCGAGAATCAAATTACATTGACGGAATGTAAGTAATAATAAATCATACAGAAGCGTGATAAGTGATCGATGAAAAAGAAAGCAAATCAAGTTAACATGACCAGGTAAATAAGATTTACTTGTACTTTAATCAAAATTTTGCAACTACATATTGGTGCACCAAAGTATTCATGAATGCTTAGCTAAATAAACGGGAAATGAACTAGTTATACTAAAACAATAAAAAACAATAGTTCTCGCATGGATACTTTTTTGACTTTCAATACAACCTCCAATGCTCTGGAGTTTTGATTCTCATGCCTTGTAAACACACACGTGAACCAATCTAATGAAATCTGATTATAGTCATCATTGTAATCACACTAATCAATCACAAATGGAACGTAGGATTTATTGTTTAAATCAAAACCAAATTGAACACGAAAACACATGAATAAACTAGGAAATCCATCCACTCCCGCCCAAAACACTTTGAAAACAATTCACAACCAACTTCGAACACTCTTGCCTCAACAATTCACCGAATCAATCAAAATGACAACTATGCATCCACAAAATACTTTATTAACAATCTAGGCAAGGAAAAAGGTCAAAGGATCAAGAAACTACTCGTATTCACTCAATAACAATCGAGAATCAAATTACATTGACGGAATGTAAGTAATAATAAATCATACAGAAGCGTCATAAGTGATCGATGAAAAAGAAAGCAAATCAAGTTAACATGACCAGGTAAATAAGATTTACTTGTATTTTAATCAAAATTTTGCAACTACATATTGGTGCACCAAAGTATTCATGAATGCTTAGCTAAATAAACGGGAAATGAACTAGTTATACTAAAACAATAAAAAACAATAGTTCTCGCATGGATACTTTTTTGACTTTCAATACAACCTCCAATGCTCTGGAGTTTTGATTCTCATGCCTTGTAAACACACACGTGAACCAATCTAATGAAATCTGATTATAGTCATCATTGTAATCACACTAATCAATCACAAATGGAACGTAGGATTTATTGTTTAAATCAAAACCAAAATTGAACACGAAAACACATGAATAAACTAGGAAATCCATCCACTCCCGCCCAAAACACTTTGAAAACAATTCACAACCAACTTCGAACACTCTTGCCTCAACAATTCACCGAATCAATCAAAATGACAACTATGCATCCACAAAATACTTTATTAACAATCTAGGCAAGGAAAAAGGTGCAAAGGATCAAGAAACTACTCGTATTCACTCAATAACAATCGAGAATCAAATTACATTGACGGAATGTAAGTAATAATAAATCATACAGAAGCGTGATAAGTGATCGATGAAAAAGAAAGCAAATCAAGTTAACATGACCAGGTAAATAAGATTTACTTGTACTTTAATCAAAATTTTGCAACTACATATTGGTGCACCAAAGTATTCATGAATGCTTAGCTAAATAAACGGGAAATGAACTAGTTATACTAAAACAATAAAAAACAATAGTTCTCGCATGGATACTTTTTTGACTTTCAATACAACCTCCAATGCTCTGGAGTTTTGATTCTCATGCCTTGTAAACACACACGTGAACCAATCTAATGAAATCTGATTATAGTCATCATTGTAATCACACTAATCAATCACAAATGGAACGTAGGATTTATTGTTTAAATCAAAACCAAAATTGAACACGAAAACACATGAATAAACTAGGAAATCCATCCACTCCCCCCAAAACACTTTGAAAACAATTCACAACCAACTTCGAACACTCTTGCCTCAACAATCACCGAATCAATCAAAATGACAACTATGCATCCACAAAATACTTTATTAACAATCTAGGCAAGGAAAAAGGTGCAAAGGATCAAGAAACTACTCGTATTCACTCAATAACAATCGAGAATCAAATTACATTGACGGAATGTAAGTAATAATAAATCATACAGAAGCGTGATAAGTGATCGATGAAAAAGAAAGCAAATCAAGTTAACATGACCAGGTAAATAAGATTTACTTGTACTTTAATCAAAATTTTGCAACTACATATTGGTGCACCAAAGTATTCATGAATGCTTAGCTAAATAAACGGGAAATGAACTAGTTATACTAAAACAATAAAAAACAATAGTTCTCGCATGGATACTTTTTTGACTTTCAATACAACCTCCAATGCTCTGGAGTTTTGATTCTCATGCCTTGTAAACACACACGTGAACCAATCTAATGAAATCTGATTATAGTCATCATTGTAATCACACTAATCAATCACAAATGGAACGTAGGATTTATTGTTTAAATCAAAACCAAAATTGAACACGAAAACACATGAATAAACTAGGAAATCCATCCACTCCCGCCCAAAACACTTTGAAAACAATTCACAACCAACTTCGAACACTCTTGCCTCAACAATCCACCGAATCAATCAAAATGACAACTATGCATCCACAAAATACTTTATTAACAATCTAGGCAAGGAAAAAGGTGCAAAGGATCAAGAAACTACTCGTATTCACTCAATAACAATCGAGAATCAAATTACATTGACGGAATGTAAGTAATAATAAATCATACAGAAGCGTCATAAGTGATCGATGAAAAAGAAAGCAAATCAAGTTAACATGACCAGGTAAATAAGATTTACTTGTATTTTAATCAAAATTTTGCAACTACATATTGGTGCACCAAAGTATTCATGAATGCTTAGCTAAATAAACGGGAAATGAACTAGTTATACTAAAACATAAAAAACAATAGTTCTCGCATGGATACTTTTTTGACTTTCAATACAACCTCCAATGCTCTGGAGTTTTGATTCTCATGCCTTGTAAACACACACGTGAACCAATCTAATCAAATCTGATTATAGTCATCATTGTAATCACACTAATCAATCACAAATGGAACGTAGGATTTATTGTTTAAATCAAAACCAAAATTGAACACGAAAACACATGAATAAACTAGGAAATCCATCCACTCCCGCCCAAAACACTTTGAAAACAATTCACAACCAACTTCGAACACTCTTGCCTCAACAATTCACCGAATCAATCAAAATGACAACTATGCATCCACAAAATACTTTATTAACAATCTAGGCAAGGAAAAAGGTGCAAAGGATCAAGAAACTACTCGTATTCACTCAATAACAATCGAGAATCAAATTACATTGACGGAATGTAAGTAATAATAAATCATACAGAAGCGTGATAAGTGATCGATGAAAAAGAAAGCAAATCAAGTTAACATGACCAGGTAAATAAGATTTACTTGTACTTTAATCAAAATTTTGCAACTACATATTGGTGCACCAAAGTATTCATGAATGCTTAGCTAAATAAACGGGAAATGAACTAGTTATACTAAAACAATAAAAAACAATAGTTCTCACATGGATACTTTTTTGACTTTCAATACAACCTCCAATGCTCTGGAGTTTTGATTCTCATGCCTTGTAAACACACACGTGAACCAATCTAATCAAATCTGATTATAGTCATCATTGTAATCACACTAATCAATCACAAATGGAACGTAGGATTTATTGTTTAAATCAAAACCAAAATTGAACACGAAAACACATGAATAAACTAGGAAATCCATCCACTCCCCCCAAAACACTTTGAGAACAATTCACAACCAACTTCGAACACTCTTGCCTCAACAATCCACCGAATCAATCAAAATGACAACTATGCATCCACAAAATACTTTATTAACAATCTAGGCAAGGAAAAAGGTGCAAAGGATCAAGAAACTACTCGTATTCACTCAATAACAATCGAGAATCAAATTACATTGACGGAATGTAAGTAATAATAAATCATACAGAAGCGTGATAAGTGATCGATGAAAAAGAAAGCAAATCAAGTTAACATGACCAGGTAAATAAGATTTACTTGTACTTTAATCAAAATTTTGCAACTACATATTGGTGCACCAAAGTATTCATGAATGCTTAGCTAAATAAACGGGAAATGAACTAGTTATACTAAAACAATAAAAAACAATAGTTCTGCATGGATACTTTTTTGACTTTCAATACAACCTCCAATGCTCTGGAGTTTTGATTCTCATGCCTTGTAAACACACACGTGAACCAATCTAATCAAATCTGATTATAGTCATCATTGTAATCACACTAATCAATCACAAATGGAACGTAGGATTTATTGTTTAAATCAAAACCAAAATTGAACACGAAAACACATGAATAAACTAGGAAATCCATCCACTCCCGCCCAAAACACTTTGAAAACAATTCACAACCAACTTCGAACACTCTTGCCTCAACAATCCACCGAATCAATCAAAATGACAACTATGCATCCACAAAATACTTTATTAACAATCTAGGCAAGGAAAAAGGTGCAAAGGATCAAGAAACTACTCGTATTCACTCAATAACAATCGAGAATCAAATTACATTGACGGAATGTAAGTAATAATAAATCATACAGAAGCGTGATAAGTGATCGATGAAAAAGAAAGCAAATCAAGTTAACATGACCAGGTAAATAAGATTTACTTGTATTTAATCAAAATTTTGCAACTACATATTGGTGCACCAAAGTATTCATGAATGCTTAGCTAAATAAACGGGAAATGAACTAGTTATACTAAAACAATAAAAAACAATAGTTCTCAC
This sequence comes from Flaveria sonorensis, assembly GCA_025506505.1. Lineage (NCBI taxonomy): Eukaryota > Viridiplantae > Streptophyta > Magnoliopsida > Asterales > Asteraceae > Flaveria > Flaveria sonorensis. Next base: position 20,493,690 of record CM046431.1, on the reverse strand, counting down.
ATGGATACTTTTTTGACTTTCAATACAACCTCCAATGCTCTGGAGTTTTGATTCTCATGCCTTGTAAACACACACGTGAACCAATCTAATCAAATCTGATTATAGTCATCATTGCAATCACACTAATCAATCACAAATGGAACGTAGGATTTATTGTTTAAATCAAAACCAAAATTGAACACGAAAACACATGAATAAACTAGGAAATCCATCCACTCCCCCCAAAACACTTTGAGAACAATTCACAACCAACTTCGAACACTCTTGCCTCAACAATCCACCGAATCAATCAAAATGACAACTATGCATCCACAAAATACTTTATTAACAATCTAGGCAAGGAAAAAGGTGCAAAGGATCAAGAAACTACTCGTATTCACTCAATAACAATCGAGAATCAAATTACATTGACGGAATGTAAGTAATAATAAATCATACAGAAGCGTGATAAGTGATCGATGAAAAAGAAAGCAAATCAAGTTAACATGACCAGGTAAATAAGATTTACTTGTACTTTAATCAAAATTTGCAACTACATATTGGTGCACCAAAGTATTCATGAATGCTTAGCTAAATAAACGGGAAATGAACTAGTTATACTAAAACAATAAAAAACAATAGTTCTCGCATGGATACTTTTTTGACTTTCAATACAACCTCCAATGCTCTGGAGTTTTGATTCTCATGCCTTGTAAACACACACGTGAACCAATCTAATCAAATCTGATTATAGTCATCATTGCAATCACACTAATCAATCACAAATGGAACGTAGGATTTATTGTTTAAATCAAAACCAAAATTGAACACGAAAACACATGAATAAACTAGGAAATCCATCCACTCCCCCAAAACACTTTGAGAACAATTCACAACCAACTTCGAACACTCTTGCCTCAACAATCCACCGAATCAATCAAAATGACAACTATGCATCCACAAAATACTTTATTAACAATCTAGGCAAGGAAAAAGGTGCAAAGGATCAAGAAACTACTCGTATTCACTCAATAACAATCGAGAATCAAATTACATTGACGGAATGTAAGTAATAATAAATCATACAGAAGCGTCATAAGTGATCGATGAAAAAGAAAGCAAATCAAGTTAACATGACCAGGTAAATAAGAATTACTTGTATTTTAATCAAAATTTTGCAACTACATATTGGTGCACCAAAGTATTCATGAATGCTTAGCTAAATAAACGGGAAATGAACTAGTTATACTAAAACCATAAAAAACAATAGTTCTGACATGGATACTTTTTTGACTTTCAATACAACCTCCAATGCTTTGGAGTTTTGATTCTCATGCCTTGTAAACACACACGTGAACCAATCTAACAAATCTGATTATAGTCATCATTGTAATACACTAATCAATCACAAATGGAACGTAGGATTTATTGTTTAAATCAAAACCAAAATTGAACACGAAAACACATGAATAAACTAGGAAATCCATCCACTCCCGCCCAAAACACTTTGAAAACAATTCACAACCAACTTCGAACACTCTTGCCTCAACAATTCACCGAATCAATCAAAATGACAACTATGCATCCACAAAATACTTTATTAACAATCTAGGCAAGGAAAAAGGTGCAAAGGATCAAGAAACTACTCGTATTCACTCAATAACAATCGAGAATCAAATTACATTGACGGAATGTAAATAATAATAAATCATGCAGAAGCGTGATAAGTGATCGATGAAAAAGAAAGCAAATCAAGTTAACATGACCAGGTAAATAAGATTTACTTGTAATTTAATCAAAATTTTGCAACTACATATTGGTGCACCAAAGTATTCATGAATTCTTTGCTAAATAAACGGGAAATGAACTAGTTATACTAAAACAATAAAAAACAATAGTTCTCCCATGGATACTTTTTTGACTTTCAATACAACCTCCAATGCTCTGGAGTTTTGATTCTCATGCCTTGTAAACACACACGTGAACCAATCTAGTCAAATCTGATTATAGTCATCATTGCAATCACACTAATCAATCACAAATGGAACGTAGGATTTATTGTTTAAATCAAAACCAAAATTGAACACGAAAACACATGAATAAACTAGGAAATCCATCCACTCCCCCCAAAACACTTTGAGAACAATTCACAACCAACTTCGAACACTCTTGCCTCAACAATCCACCGAATCAATCAAAATGACAACTATGCATCCACAAAATACTTTATTAACAATCTAGGCAAGGAAAAAGGTGCAAAGGATCAAGAAACTACTCGTATTCACTCAATAACAATCGAGAATCAAATTACATTGACGGAATGTAAGTAATAATAAATCATACAGAAGCGTGATAAGTGATCGATGAAAAAGAAAGCAAATCAAGTTAACATGACCAGGTAAATAAGATTTACTTGTACTTTAATAAAAAATTTGCAACTACATATTGGTGCACCAAAGTATTCATGAATGCTTAGCTAAATAAACGGGAAATGAACTAGTTATACTAAAACAATAAAAAAGAATAGTTCTCGCATGGATACTTTTTTGACTTTCAATACAACCTCCAATGCTCTGGAGTTTTGATTCTCATGCCTTGTAAACACACACGTGAACCAATCTAATCAAATCTGATTATAGTCATCATTGCAATCACACTAATCAATCACAAATGGAACGTAGGATTTATTGTTTAAATCAAAACCAAAATTGAACACGAAAACACATGAATAAACTAGGAAATCCATCCACTCCCGCCCCAAACACTTTAAGAACAATTCACAACCAACTTCGAACACTCTTGCCTAAATCCACCGAATCAATCAAAATGACAACTATGCATCCACAAAATACTTTATTAACAATCTAGGCAAGGAAAAAGGTGCAAAGGATCAAGAAACTACCGTATTCACTCAATAACAATCGAGAATCAAATTACATTGACGGAATGTAAGTAATAATAAATCATACAGAAGCGTGATAAGTGATCGATGAAAAAGAAAGCAAATCAAGTTAACATGACCAGGTAAATAAGATTTACTTGTATTTTAATCAAAATTTTGCAACTACATATTGGTGCACCAAAGTATTCATGAATGCTTGCTAAATAAACGGGAAATGAACTAGTTATACTAAAACAATAAAAAACAATAGTTCTCACATGGATACTTTTTGACTTTCAATACAACCTCCAATGCTCTGGAGTTTTGATTCTCATGCCTTGTAAACACACACGTGAACCAATCTAATCAAATCTGATTATAGTCATCATTGTAATCACACTAATCAATCAAAATGGAACGTAGGATTTATTGTTAAATCAAAACCAAAATTGAACACGAAAACACATGAATAAACTAGGAAATCCATCCACTCCCGCCCAAAACACTTTGAGAACAATTCACAACCAACTTCGAACACTCTTGCCTCAACAATCCACCGAATCAATCAAAATGACAACTATGCATCCACAAAATACTTTATTAACAATCTAGGCAAGGAAAAAGGTGCAAAGGATCAAGAAACTACCGTATTCACTCAATAACAATCGAGAATCAAATTACATTGACGGATGTAAGTAATAATAAATCATACAGAAGCGTCATAAGTGATCGATGAAAAAGAAAGCAAATCAAGTTAACATGACCAGGTAAATAAGATTTACTTGTACTTTAATCAAAATTTTGCAACTACATATTGGTGCACCAAAGTATTCATGAATGCTTAGCTAAATAAACGGGAAATGAACTAGTTATACTAAAACAATAAAAAACAATAGTTCTCGCATGGATACTTTTTTGACTTTCAATACAACCTCCAATGCTCTGGAGTTTTGATTCTCATGCCTTGTAAACACACACGTGAACCAATCTAATCAAATCTGATTATAGTCATCATTGTAATCACACTAATCAATCACAAATGGAACGTAGGATTTATTGTTAAATCAAAACCAAAATCGAACACGAAAACACATGAATAAACTAGGAAATCCATCCACTCCCGCCCAAAACACTTTGAGAACAATTCACAACCAACTTCGAACACTCTTGCCTCAACAATCCACCGAATCAATCAAAATGACAACTATGCATCCACAAAATACTTTATTAACAATCTAGGCAAGGAAAAAGGTGCAAAGGATCAAGAAACTACCCGTATTCACTCAATAGCAATCGAGAATCAAATTACATTGACGGAGTGTAAGTTATAATAAATCATACAGAAGCGTCATAAGTGATCGATAAAAGAGAAAGCAAATCAAGTTAACATGACCAGGTAAATAAGATTTACTTGTACTTTTATCAAAATTTTGCTACTACATATTGGTGCACCAAAGTATTCATGAATGCTTAGCTAAATAAACAGAAAATGAACTAGTTATACTAAAACAATAAAAAACAATAGTTCTCACATGGATACTTTTTTGACTATCAATGCAACCTCCAACGCTCTGGAGTTTTGATTCTCATGCCTTGTAAACACACACGTGAACCAATCTAATCAAATCTGATTATAGTCATCATTGCAATCACACTAATCAATCACAAATGGAACGTAGGATTTATTGTTTAAATCAAAACCAAAATTGAACACGAAAACACATGAATAAACTAGGAAATCCATCCACTTCCGCCTAAAACACTTTGAGAACAATTCACAACCAACTTCGAACACTCTTGCCTCAACAATCCACCGAATCAATCAAAATGACAACTATGCATCCACAAAATACTTTATTAACAATCTAGGCAAGGAAAAAGGTGCAAAGGATCAAGAAACTACTCGTATTCACTCAATAACAATCGAGAATCAAATTACATTGACGGAATGTAAGTAATAATAAATCATACAGAAGCGTGATAAGTGATCGATGAAAAAGAAAGCAAATCAAGTTAACATGACCAGGTAAATAAGATTTACTTGTACTTTAATCAAAATTTTGCAACTACATATTGGTGCACCAAAGTATTCATGAATGCTTAGCTAAATAAACGGGAAATGAACTAGTTATACTAAAATAAAAAACAATAGTTCTCGCATGGATACTTTTTTGACTTTCAATACAACCTCCAATGCTCTGGAGTTTTGATTCTCATGCCTTGTAAACACACACGTGAACCAATCTAATCAAATTGATTATAGTCATCATTGCAATCACACTAATCAATCACAAATGGAACGTAGGATTTATTGTTTAAATCAAAACCAAAATTGAACACGAAAACACATGAATAAACTAGGAAATCCATCCACTCCCGCCCCAAACACTTTAAGAACAATTCACAGCCAACTTCGAACACTCTTGCCTTTTTTAAATCCACCGAATCAATCAAAATGACAACTATGCATCCACAAAATACTTTATTAACAATCTAGGCAAGGAAAAAGGTGCAAAGGATCAAGAAACTACCCGTATTCACTCAATAACAATCGAGAATCAAATTACATTGACGGAATGTAAGTAATAATAAATCATACAGAAGCGTGATAAGTGATCGATGAAAAAGAAAGCAAATCAAGTTAACATGACCAGGTAAATAAGATTTACTTGTACTTTATCAAAATTTTGCAACTACATATTGGTGCACCAAAGTATTCATGAATGCTTAGCTAAATAAACGGGAAATGAACTAGTTATACTAAAACAATAAAAAACAATAGTTCTCACATGGATACTTTTTTGACTTTCAATACAACCTCCAACGCTCTGGAGTTTTGATTCTCATGCCTTGTAAACACACACGTGAACCAATCTAATCAAATCTGATTATAGTCATCATTGCAATCACACTAATCAATCACAAATGGAACGTAGGATTTATTGTTTAAATCAAAACCAAAATTGGAACACGAAAACACATGAATAAACTAGGAAATCCATCCACTTCCGCCCAAAACACTTTGAGAACAATTCACAACCAACTTGAACACTCTTGCCTCAACAATCCACCGAATCAATCAAAATGACAACTATGCATCCACAAAATACTTTATTAAAAATCTAGGCAAGGAAAAAGGTGCAAAGGATCAAGAAACTACTCGTATTCACTCAATAACAATCGAGAATCAAATTACATTGACGGAATGTAAGTAATAATAAATCATACAGAAGCGTGATAAGTGATCGATGAAAAAGAAAGCAAATCAAGTTAACATGACCAGGTAAATAAGATTTACTTGTACTTTAATCAAAATTTTGCAACTACATATTGGTGCACCAAAGTATTCATGAATGCTTAGCTAAATAAACGGGAAATGAACTAGTTATACTAAACAATAAAAAACAATAGTTCTTTCATGGATACTTTTTTGACTTTCAATACAACCTCCAATGCTCTGGAGTTTTGATTCTCATGCCTTGTAAACACACACGTGAACCAATCTAATGAAATCTGATTATAGTCATCATTGTAATCACACTAATCAATCACAAATGGAACGTAGGATTTATTGTTTAAATCAAAACCAAAATTGAACACGAAAACACATGAATAAACTAGGAAATCCATCCACTCCCGCCCAAAACACTTTGAAAACAATTCACAACCAACTTCGAACACTCTTGCCTCAACAATCCACCGAATCAATCAAAATGACAACTATGCATCCACAAAATACTTTATTAACAATCTAGGCAAGGAAAAAGGTGCAAAGGATCAAGAAACTACTCGTATTCACTCAATAACAATCGAGAATCAAATTACATTGACGGAATGTAAGTAATAATAAATCATACAGAAGCGTCATAAGTGATCGATGAAAAAGAAAGCAAATCAAGTTAACATGACCAGGTAAATAAGATTTACTTGTATTTTAATCAAAATTTCGCAACTACATATTGGTGCACCAAAGTATTCATGAATGCTTAGCTAAATAAACGGGAAATGAACTAGTTATACTAAAACAATAAAAAACAATAGTTCTCGCATGGATACTTTTTTGACTTTCAATACAACCTCCAATGCTTTGGAGTTTTGATTCTCATGCCATGTAACACACACGTGAACCAATCTAATCAAATCTGATTATAGTCATCATTGTAATCACACTAATCAATCACAAATGGAACGTAGGATTTATTGTTTAAATCAAAACCAAAATTGAACACGAAAACACATGAATAAACTAGGAAATCCATCCACTTCCGCCCAAAACACTTTGAGAACAATTCACAACCAACTTCAAACACTCTTGCCTCAAAAATCCACCGGATCAATCAAAATGACAACTATGCATCCACAAAATACTTTATTAACAATCTAGGCAAGGAAAAAGGTGCAAAGGATCAAGAAACTACTTGTATTCACTCAATAACAATCGAGAATCAAATTACATTGACGGAATGTAAGTAATAATAAATCATACAGAAGCGTGATAAGTGATCGATGAAAAAGAAAGCAAATCAAGTTAACATGACCAGGTAAATAAGATTTACTTGTACTTTTATCAAAATTTTGCTACTACATATTGGTGCACCAAAGTATTCATGAATGCTTAGCTAAATAAACGGGAAATGAACTAGTTATACTAAAACAATAAAAAACAATAGTTCTCACATGGATACTTTTTTGACTTTCAATACAACCTCCAACGCTCTGGAGTTTTGATTCCCATGCCTTGTAAACACACACGTGAACCAATCTAATCAAATCTGATTATAGTCATCATTGCAATCACACTAATCAATCACAAATGGAACGTAGGATTTATTGTTTAAATCAAAACCAAAATTGAACACGAAAACACATGAATAAACTAGGAAATCCATCCACTTCCGCCCAAAACACTTTGAGAACAATTCACAACCAACTTCGAACACTCTTGCCTCAACAATCCACCGAATCAATCAAAATGACAACTATGCATCCACAAAATACTTTATTAAAATCTAGGCAAGGAAAAAGGTGCAAAGGATCAAGAAACTACTCGTATTCACTCAATAACAATCGAGAATCAAATTACATTGACGGAATGTAAGTAATAATAAATCATACAGAAGCGTGATAAGTGATCGATGAAAAAGAAAGCAAATCAAGTTAACATGACCAGGTAAATAAGGTTTACTTGTACTTTAATCAAAATTTTGCAACTACATATTGGTGCACCAAAGTATTCATGAATGCTTAGCTAAATAAACGGGAAATGAACTAGTTATACTAAACAATAAAAAACAATAGTTCTCTCATGGATACTTTTTTGACTTTCAATACAACCTCCAATGCTCTGGAGTTTTGATTCTCATGCCTTGTAAACACACACGTGAACCAATCTAATGAAATCTGATTATAGTCATCATTGTAATCACACTAATCAATCACAAATGGAACGTAGGATTTATTGTTTAAATCAAAACCAAAATTGAACACGAAAACACATGAATAAACTAGGAAATCCATCCACTCCCGCCCAAAACACTTTGAAAACAATTCACAACCAACTTCGAACACTCTTGCCTCAACAATCCACCGAATCAATCAAAATGACAACTATGCATCCACAAAATACTTTATTAACAATCTAGGCAAGGAAAAAGGTGCAAAGGATCAAGAAACTACTCGTATTCACTCAATAACAATCGAGAATCAAATTACATTGACGGAATGTAAGTAATAATAAATCATACAGAAGCGTCATAAGTGATCGATGAAAAAGAAAGCAAATCAAGTTAACATGACCAGGTAAATAAGATTTACTTGTATTTTAATCAAAATTTTGCAACTATATATTGGTGCACCAAAGTATTCATGAATGCTTAGCTAAATAAACGGGAAATGAACTAGTTATACTAAAACCATAAAAAACAATAGTTCTGACATGGATACTTTTTTGACTTTCAATACAACCTCCAATGCTTTGGAGTTTTGATTCTCATGCCATGTACACACACACGTGAACCAATCTAATCAAATCTGATTATAGTCATCATTGTAATCACACTAATCAATCACAAATGGAACGTAGGATTTATTGTTTAAATCAAAACCAAAATTGAACACGAAAACACATGAATAAACTAGGAAATCCATCACTCCCGCCCAAAACACTTTGAAAACAATTCACAACCAACTTCGAACACTCTTGCCTCAACAATTCACCGAATCAATCAAAATGACAACTATGCATCCACAAAATACTTTATTAACAATCTGGCAAGGAAAAAGGTGCAAAGGATCAAGAAACTACTCGTATTCACTCAATAACAATCGAGAATCAAATTACATTGACGGAATGTAAGTAATAATAAATCATACAGAAGCGTGATAAGTGATCGATGAAAAAGAAAGCAAATCAAGTTAACATGACCAGGTAAATAAGATTTACTTGTACTTTAATCAAAATTTTGCAACTACATATTGGTGCACCAAAGTATTCATGAATGCTTAGCTAAATAAACGGGAAATGAACTAGTTATACTAAAACAATAAAAAACAATAGTTCTCGCATGGATACTTTTTTGACTTTCAATACAACCTCCAATGCTCTGGAGTTTTGATTCTCATGCCTTGTAAACACACACGTGAACCAATCTAATGAAATCTGATTATAGTCATCATTGCAATCACACTAATCAATCACAAATGGAACGTAGGATTTATTGTTTAAATCAAAACCAAAATTGAACACGAAAACACATGAATAAACTAGGAAATCCATCCACTTCCGCCCCAAACACTTTAAGAACAATTCACAACCAACTTCGAACACCCTTGCCTCAACAATCCACCGAATCAATCAAAATGACAACTATGCATCCACAAAATACTTTATTAACAATCTAGGCAAGGAAAAAGGTGCAAAGGATCAAGAAACTACTCGTATTCACTCAATAACAATCGAGAATCAAATTACATTGACGGAATGTAAGTAATAATAAATCATACAGAAGCGTGATAAGTGATCGATGAAAAAGAAAGCAAATCAAGTTAAATGACCAGGTAAATAAGATTTACTTGTACTTTAATCAAAATTTTGCAACTACATATTGGTGCACCAAAGTATTCATGAATGCTTAGCTAAATAAACGGGAAATGAACTAGTTATACTAAAACAATAAAAACAATAGTTCTCGCATGGATACTTTTTTGACTTTCAATACAACCTCCAATGCTCTGGAGTTTTGATTCTCATGCCTTGTAAACACACACGTGAACCAATCTAATGAAATCTGATTATAGTCATCATTGCAATCACACTAATCAATCACAAATGGAACGTAGGATTTATTGTTTAAATCAAAACCAAAATTGAACACGAAAACACATGAATAAACAAGGAAATCCATCCACTTCCGCCCCAAACACTTTAAGAACAATTCACAACCAACTTCGAACACCCTTGCCTCAACAATCCACCGAATCAATCAAAATGACAACTATGCATCCACAAAATACTTTATTAACAATCTAGGCAAGGAAAAAGGTGCAAAGGATCAAGAAACTACTCGTATTCACTCAATAACAATCGAGAATCAAATTACATTGACGGAATGCAAGTAATAATAAATCATACAGAAGCGTGATAAGTGATCGATGAAAAAGAAACAAATCAAGTTAACATGACAAGGTAAATAAGATTTACTTGTACTTTAATCAAAATTTTGCAACTACATATTGGTGCATCAAAGTATTCATGAATGCTTAGCTAAATAAACGGGATATGAACTAGTTGTACTAAAACAATAAAAAACAATAGTTCTCACATGGATACATTTTTGACTTTCAATACAACCTCCAATGCTCTGGAGTTTTGATTCTCATTCCTTGTAAAGACACACGTGAACCAATCTAATCAAATCTGATTATAGTCATCATTGTAATCACACTAATCAATCACAAATGGAATGTAGGATTTATTGTTTAAATCAAAACCAAAATTGAACACGAAAACACATGAATAAACTAGGAAATCCATCCACTCACGCCCAAAACACTTTGAGAACAATTTACATCCAACTTCGAACACTCTTGCCTCAACAATCCACCGAATCAATCAAAATGACAACTATGCATCCACAAAATACTTTATTAACAATCTAGGCAAGGAAAAAGGTGCAAAGGATCAAGAAACTACTCGTATTCACTCAATAACAATCGAGAATCAAATTACATTGACGGAATGTAAGTAATAATAAATCATATAGAAGCGTCATAAGTGATCGATGAAAAAGAAAGCAAATCAAGTTAACATGACTAGGTAAATAAGAGTTACTTGTACTTTAATCAAAATTTTGCAACTACATATTGGTGCACCAAAATATTCATGAATGCTTAGCTAAATAAACGAGAAATGAACTAGTGATACTAAAACAATGAAAAACAATAGTTCTCACATCGATACTTTTTTGACTTTCAATACAACCTCAAACGTTTTGAAGTTTTGATTCTCATGCCTTGTAAACACACACGTAATCCAATCTAATCAAATCTGATTATAGTCATCATTGCAATAACAGTAATCAATCACAAATAGAACGTAGGATTTATTGTTAAAATCAAAACCAAAATTGAACACGAAAACACATGAATAAACTAGGAAATCCATCCACTTCCGCCCAAAACACTTTGAGAACAATTCACAACCAACTTCGAACACTCTTGCCTCAACAATCCACCGAATCAATCAAAATGACAGCTATGCATCCACAAAATACTTTATTAACAATCTAGGCAAGGAAAAAGGTGCAAAGGATCAAGAAACTACCCGTATTCACTCAATAACAATCGAGAATCAAATTACATTGATGAAATGTAAGTAATAATAAATCATACAGAAGCGTGATAAGTGATCGATGAAAAAGAAAGCAAATCAAGTTAACATGACCAGGTAAATAAGATTTACTTGTATTTTAATCAAATTTTGCAACTACATATTGGTGCACCAAAGTATTCATGAATTCTTTGCTAAATAAACGGGAAATGAACTAGTTATACTAAAACAATAAAAAACAATAGTTCTCACATGGATACTTGTTTGACTTTCAATACAACCTCCAATGCTCTGGAGTTTTGATTCTCATGCCTTGTAAACACACACGTGAACCAATCTAATCAAATCTGATTATAGTCATCATTGTAATCACACTAATCAGTCACAAATGGAACGTAGGATTTATTGTTAAATCAAAACCAAAATCGAACACGAAAACACATGAATAAACTAGGAAATCCATCCACTCACGCCCAAAACACTTTGAGAACAATTCACAACCAACTTCGAACACTCTTGCCTCAACAATCCACCGAATCAATCAAAATGACAACTATGCATCCACAAAATACTTTATTAACAATCTAGGCAAGGAAAAAGGTGCAAAGGATCAAGAAACTACTCGTATTCACTCAATAACAATCGAGAATCAAATTACATTGACGGAATGTAAGTAATAATAAATCATATAGAAGCGTCATAAGTGATCGATGAAAAAGAAAGCAAATCAAGTTAACATGACTAGGTAAATAAGAGTTACTTGTACTTTAATCAAAATTTTGCAACTACATATTGGTGCACCAAAATATTCATGAATGCTTAGCTAAATAAACGAGAAATGAACTAGTGATACTAAAACAATGAAAAACAATAGTTCTCACATCGATACTTTTTTGACTTTCAATACAACCTCAAACGTTCTGGAGTTTTGATTCTCATGCCTTGTAAACACACACGTAATCCAATCTAATCAAATCTGATTATAGTCATCATTGCAATAACAGTAATCAATCACAAATAGAACGTAGGATTTATTGTTAAAATCAAAACCAAAATTGAACACGAAAACACATGAATAAACTAGGAAATCCATCCACTTCCGCCCAAAACACTTTGAGAACAATTCACAACCAACTTCGAACACTCTTGCCTCAACAATCCACCGAATCAATCAAAATGACAACTATGCATCCACAAAATACTTTATTAACAATCTAGGCAAGGAAAAAGGTGCAAAGGATCAAGAAACTACCCGTATTCACTCAATAACAATCGAGAATCAAATTACATTGATGAAATGTAAGTAATAATAAATCATACAGAAGCGTGATAAGTGATCGATGAAAAAGAAAGCAAATCAAGTTAACATGACCAGGTAAATAAGATTTACTTGTATTTTAATCAAAATTTTGCAACTACATATTGGTGCACCAAAGTATTCATGAATTCTTTGCTAAATAAACGGGAAATGAACTAGTTATACTAAAACAATAAAAAACAATAGTTCTCACATGGATACTTGTTTGACTTTCAATACAACCTCCAATGCTCTGGAGTTTTGATTCTCATGCTTTGTAAACACACACGTGAACCAATCTAATCAAATCTGATTATAGTCATCATTGTAATCACACTAATCAGTCACAAATGGAACGTAGGATTTATTGTTAAATCAAAACCAAAATCGAACACAAAAACACATGAATAAACTAGGAAATCCATCCACTCCCGCCCAAAACACTTTGAGAACAATTCACAACCAACTTCGAACACTCTTGCCTCAACAATCCACCGAATCAATCAAAATGACAACTATGCATCCACAAAATACTTTATTAACAATCTAGGCAAGGAAAAAGGTGCAAAGGATCAAGAAAAAACCCGTATTCACTCAATAGCAATCGAGAATCAAATTACATTGACGGAGTGTAAGTAATAATAAATCATACAGAAGCGTCATAAGTGATCGATGAAAAAGAAAGCAAATCAAGTTAACATGACCAGGTAAAAAAGATTTACTTGTACTTTTATCAAAATTTTGCTACTACATATTGGTGCACCAAAGTATTCATGAATGCTTAGCAAAATAAACGGGAAATGAACTAGTTATACTAAAACAATAAAAAACAATAGTTCTCACATGGATACTTTTTTGACTTTCAATACAACCTCCAACGCTCTGGAGTTTTGATTCTCATGCCTTGTAAACACACACGTGAACCAATCTAATCAAATCTGATTATAGTCATCATTGCAATCACACTAATCAATCACAAATGGAACGTAGGATTTATTGTTTAAATCAAAACCAAAATTGAACACGAAAACACATGAATAAACTAGGAAATCCATCCACTTCCGCCCAAAACACTTTGAGAACAATTCACAACCAACTTCGAACACTCTTGCCTCAACAATCCACCGAATCAATCAAAATGACAACTATGCATCCACAAAATACTTTATTAACAATCTAGGCAAGGAAAAAGGTGCAAAGGATCAAGAAACTACTCGTATTCACTCAATAACAATCGAGAATCAAATTACATTGACGGAATGTAAGTAATAATAAATCATACAGAAGCGTGATAAGTGATCGATGAAAAAGAAAGCAAATCAAGTTAACATGATCAGGTAAATAAGATTTACTTGTACTTTAATCAAAATTTTGCAACTACATATTGGTGCACCAAAGTATTCATGAATGCTTAGCTAAATAAACGGGAAATGAACTAGTTATACTATAACAATAAAAAACAATAGTTCTCTCATGGATACTTTTTTGACTTTCAATACAACCTCCAATGCTCTGGAGTTTTGATTCTCATGCCTTGTAAACACACACGTGAACCAATCTAATGAAATCTGATTATAGTCATCATTGTAATCACACTAATCAATCACAAATGGAACGTAGGATTTATTGTTTAAATCAAAACCAAAATTGAACACGAAAACACATGAATAAACTAGGAAATCCATCCACTCCCGCCCAAAACACTTTGAAAACAATTCACAACCAACTTCGAACACTCTTGCCTCAACAATCCACCGAATCAATCAAAATGACAACTATGCATCCACAAAATACTTTATTAACAATCTAGGCAAGGAAAAAGGTGCAAAGGATCAAGAAACTACTCGTATTCACTCAATAACAATCGAGAATCAAATTACATTGACGGAATGTAAGTAATAATAAATCATACAGAAGCGTCATAAGTGATCGATGAAAAAGAAAGCAAATCAAGTTAACATGACCAGGTAAATAAGATTTACTTGTATTTTAATCAAAATTTTGCAACTATATATTGGTGCACCAAAGTATTCATGAATGCTTAGCTAAATAAACGGGAAATGAACTAGTTATACTAAAACAATAAAAAACAATAGTTCTCGCATGGATACTTTTTTGACTTTCAATACAACCTCCAATGCTTTGGAGTTTTGATTCTCATGCCATGTACACACACACGTGAACCAATCTAATCAAATCTGATTATAGTCATCATTGTAATCACACTAATCAATCACAAATGGAACGTAGGATTTATTGTTTAAATCAAAACCAAAATTGAACACGAAAACACATGAATAAACTAGGAAATCCATTCACTCCCGCCCAAAACACTTTGAAAACAATTCACAACCAACTTCGAACACTCTTGCCTCAACAATTCACCGAATCAATCAAAATGACAACTATGCATCCACAAAATACTTTATTAACAATCTTGGCAAGGAAAAAGGTGCAAAGGATCAAGAAACTACTCGTATTCACTCAATAACAATCGAGAATCAAATTACATTGACGGAATGTAAGTAATAATAAATCATACAGAAGCGTGATAAGTGATCGATGAAAAAGAAAGCAAATCAAGTTAACATGACCAGGTAAATAAGATTTACTTGTACTTTAATCAAAATTTTGCAACTACATATTGGTGCACCAAAGTATTCATGAATGCTTAGCTAAATAAACGGGAAATGAACTAGTTATACTAAAACAATAAAAAACAATAGTTCTCGCATGGATACTTTTTTGACTTTCAATACAACCTCCAATGCTCTGGAGTTTTGATTCTCATGTCTTGTAAACACACTCGTGAACCAATCTAATCAAATCTGATTATAGTCATCATTGCAATCACACTAATCAATCACAAATGGAACGTAGGATTTATTGTTTAAATCAAAACCAAAATTGAACACGAAAACACATGAATAAACTAGGAAATCCATCCACTTCCGCCCCAAACACTTTAAGAACAATTCACAACCAACTTCGAACACCCTTGCCTCAACAATCCACCGAATCAATCAAAATGACAACTATGAATCCACAAAATACTTTATTAACAATCTAGGCAAGGAAAAAGGTGCAAAGGATCAAGAAACTACTCGTATTCACTCAATAACAATCGAGAATCAAATTACATTGACGGAATGCAAGTAATAATAAATCATACAGAAGCGTGATAAGTGATCGATGAAAAAGAAACCAAATCAAGTTAACATGACAAGGTAAATAAGATTTACTTGTACTTTAATCAAAATTTTGCAACTACATATTGGTGCATCAAAGTATTCATGAATGCTTAGCTAAATAAACGGGATATGAACTAGTTGTACTAAAACAATAAAAAACAATAGTTCTCACATGGATACTTTTTTGACTTTCAATACAACCTCCAATGCTCTGGAGTTTTGATTCTCATTCCTTGTAAAGACACACGTGAACCAATCTAATCAAATCTGATTATAGTCATCATTGTAATCACACTAATCAATCACAAATGGAATGTAGGATTTATTGTTTATATCAAAACCAAAATTGAACACGAAAACACATGAATAAACTAGGAAATCCATCCACTCACGCCCAAAACACTTTGAGAACAATCACAACCAACTTCGAACACTCTTGCCTCAACAATCCACCGAATCAATCAAAATGACAACTATGCATCCACAAAATACTTTATTAACAATCTAGGCAAGGAAAAAGGTGCAAAGGATCAAGAAACTACTCGTATTCACTCAATAACAATCGAGAATCAAATTACATTGACGGAATGTAAGTAATAATAAATCATACAGAAGCGTCATAAGTGATCGATGAAAAAGAAAGCAAATCAAGTTAACATGACTAGGTAAATAAGAGTTACTTGTACTTTAATCAAAATTTTGCAACTACATATTGGTGCACCAAAGTATTCATGAATGCTTAGCTAAATAAACGAGAAATGAACTAGTGATACTAAAACAATGAAAAACAATAGTTCTCACAACGATACTTTTTTGACTTTCAATACAACCTCAAACGTTCTGGAGTTTTGATTCTCATGCCTTGTAAACACACACGTAATCCAATCTAATCAAATCTGATTATAGTCATCATTGCAATAACAGTAATCAATCACAAATAGAACGTAGGATTTATTGTTAAAATCAAAACCAAAATTGAACACGAAAACACATGAATAAACTAGGAAATCCATCCACTTCCGCCCAAAACACTTTGAGAACAATTCACAACCAACATCGAACACTCTTGCCTCAACAATCCACCGAATCAATCAAATGACAACTATGCATCCACAAAATACTTTATTAACAATCTAGGCAAGGAAAAAGGTGCAAAGGATCAAGAAACTACTCGTATTCACTCAATAACAATCGAGAATCAAATTACATTGACGGAATGTAAGTAATAATAAATCATACAGAAGCGTGATAAGTGATCGATGAAAAAGAAAGCAAATCAAGTTAACATGACCAGGTAAATAAGATTTACTTGTACTTTAATCAAAATTTTGCAACTACATATTGGTGCACCAAAGTATTCATGAATGCTTAGCTAAATAAACGGGAAATGAACTAGTTATACTAAAACAATAAAAAACAATAGTTCTCGTATGGATACTTTTTTGACTTTCAATACAACCTCCAATGCTCTGGAGTTTTGATTCACATGCCATGTAAACACACACGTGAACCAATCTAATCAAATCTGATTATAGTCATCATTGCAATCACACTAATCAATCACAAATGGAACGTAGGATTTATTGTTTAAATCAAAACCAAAATTGAACACGAAAACACATGAATAAACTAGGAAATCCATCCACTTCCGCCCCAAACACTTTAAGAACAATTCACAACCAACTTCGAACACCCTTGCCTCAACAATCCACCGAATCAATCAAAATGACAACTATGCATCCACAAAATACTTTATTAACAATCTAGGCAAGGAAAAAGGTGCAAAGGATCAAGAAACTACTCGTATTCACTCAATAACAATCGAGAATCAAATTACATTGACGGAATGCAAGTAATAATAAATCATACAGAAGCGTGATAAGTGATCGATGAAAAAGAAACCAAATCAAGTTAACATGACAAGGTAAATAAGATTTACTTGTACTTTAATCAAAATTTTGCAACTACATATTGGTGCATCAAAGTATTCATGAATGCTTAGCTAAATAAACGGGATATGAACTAGTTATACTAAAACAATTAAAAACAATAGTTCTCACATGGATACTTTTTTGACTTTCATTACAACCTCCAATGCTCTGGAGTTTTGATTCTCATGCCTTGTAAAGACACACGTGAACCAATCTAATCAAATCTGATTATAGTCATCATTGTAATCACACTAATCATTCACAAATGGAATGTAGGATTTATTGTTTAAATCAAAACCAAAATTGAACACGAAAACACATGAATAAACTAGGAAATCCATCCACTCACGCCCAAAACACTTTGAGAACAATTCACAACCAACTTCGAACACTCTTGCCTCAACAATCCACCGAATCAATCAAAATGACAACTATGCATCCACAAAATACTTTATTAACAATCTAGGCAAGGAAAAAGGTGCAAAGGATCAAGAAACTACTCGTATTCACTCAATAACAATCGAGAATCAAATTACATTGACGGAATGTAAGTAATAATAAATCATAAAGAAGCGTCATAAGTGATCGATGAAAAAGAAAGCAAATCAAGTTAACATGACTAGGTAAATAAGAGTTACTTGTACTTTAATCAAAATTTTGCAAATACATATTGGTGCACCAAAGTATTCATGAATGCTTAGCTAAATAAACGAGAAATGAACTAGTGATACTAAAACAATGAAAAACAATAGTTCTCACATCGATACTTTTTTGACTTTCAATACAACCTCAAACGTTCTGGAGTTTTGATTCTCATGCCTTGTAAACACACACGTAATCCAATCTAATCAAATCTGATTATAGTCATCATTGCAATAACAGTAATCAATCACAAATAGAACGTAGGATTTATTGTTTAAATCAAAACCAAAATTGAACACGAAAACACATGAATAAACTAGGAAATCCATCCACTCACGCCCAAAACACTTTGAGAACAATTCACAACCAACTTCGAACACTCTTGCCTCAACAATCCACCGAATCAATCAAAATGACAACTATGCATCCACAAAATACTTTATTAACAATCTAGGCAAGGAAAAAGGTGCAAAGGATCAAGAAACTACTCGTATTCACTCAATAACAATCGAGAATCAAATTACATTGACGGAATGTAAGTAATAATAAATCATACAGAAGCGTCATAAGTGATCGATGAAAAAGAAAGCAAATCAAGTTAACATGACTAGGTAAATAAGAGTTACTTGTACTTTAATCAAAATTTTGCAACTACATATTGGTGCACCAAAGTATTCATGAATGCTTAGCTAAATAAACGAGAAATGAACTAGTGATACTAAAACAATGAAAAACAATAGTTCTCACATCGACACTATTTTGACTTTCAATACAACCTCAAACGTTCTGGAGTTTTGATTCTCATGCCTTGTAAACACACACGTAATCCAATCTAATCAAATCTGATTATAGTCATCATTGCAATAACAGTAATCAATCACAAATAGAACGTAGGATTTATTGTTAAAATCAAAACCAAAATTGAACACGAAAACACATGAATAAACTAGGAAATCCATCCACTTCCGCCCAAAACACTTTGAGAACAATTCACAACCAACATCGAACACTCTTGCCTCAACAATCCACCGAATCAATCAAAATGACAACTATGCATCCACAAAATACTTTATTAACAATCTAGGCAAGGAAAAAGGTGCAAAGGATCAAGAAACTACTCGTATTCACTCAATAACAATCGAGAATCAAATTACATTGACGGAATGCAAGTAATAATAAATCATACAGAAGCGTGATAAGTGATCGATGAAAAAGAAACCAAATCAAGTTAACATGACAAGGTAAATAAGATTTACTTGTACTTTAATCAAAATTTTGCAACTACATATTGGTGCATCAAAGTATTCATGAATGCTTAGCTAAATAAATGGGATATGAACTAGTTGTACTAAAACAATAAAAAACAATAGTTCTCACATGGATACTTTTTTGACTTTCAATACAACCTCCAATACTCTGGAGTTTTGAATCTCATTCCTTGTAAAGACACACGTGAACCAATCTAATCAAATCTGATTATAGTCATCATTGTAATCACACTAATCAATCACAAATGGAATGTAGGATTTATTGTTTATATCAAAACCAAAATTGAACACGAAAACACATGAATAAACTAGGAAATCCATCCACTCACGCCCAAAACACTTTGAGAACAACTCACAACCAACTTCGAACACTCTTGCCTCAACAATCCACCGAATCAATCAAAATGACAACTATGCATCCACAAAATACTTTATTAACAATCTAGGCAAGGAAAAAGGTGCAAAGGATCAAGAAACTACTCGTATTCACTCAATAACAATCGAGAATCAAATTACATTGACGGAATGTAAGTAATAATAAATCATACAGAAGCGTCATAAGTGATCGATGAAAAAGAAAGCAAATCAAGTTAACATGACTAGGTAAATAAGAGTTACTTGTACTTTAATCAAAATTTTGCAACTACATATTGGTGCACCAAAGTATTCATGAATGCTTAGCTAAATAAACGAGAAATGAACTAGTGATACTAAAACAATGAAAAACAATAGTTCTCACAACGATACTTTTTTGACTTTCAATACAACCTCAAACGTTCTGGAGTTTTGATTCTCATGCCTTGTAAACACACACGTAATCCAATCTAATCAAATCTGATTATAGTCATCATTGCAATAACAGTAATCAATCACAAATAGAACGTAGGATTTATTGTTAAAATCAAAACCAAAATTGAACACGAAAACACATGAATAAACTAGGAAATCCATCCACTTCCGCCCAAAACACTTTGAGAACAATTCACAACCAACATCGAACACTCTTGCCTCAACAATCCACCGAATCAATCAAATGACAACTATGCATCCACAAAATACTTTATTAACAATCTAGGCAAGGAAAAAGGTGCAAAGGATCAAGAAACTACTCGTATTCACTCAATAACAATCGAGAATCAAATTACATTGACGGAATGTAACTAATAATAAATCATACAGAAGCGTGATAAGTGATCGATGAAAAAGAAAGCAAATCAAGTTAACATGACCAGGTAAATAAGATTTACTTGTACTTTAATCAAAATTTTGCAACTACATATTGGTGCACCAAAGTATTCATGAATGCTTAGCTAAATAAACGGGAAATGAACTAGTTATACTAAAACAATAAAAAACAATAGTTCTCGTATGGATACTTTTTGACTTTCAATACAACCTCCAATGCTCTGGAGTTTTGATTCTCATGCCATGTAAACACACACGTGAACCAATCTAATCAAATCTGATTATAGTCATCATTGCAATCACACTAATCAATCACAAATGGAACGTAGGATTTATTGTTTAAATCAAAACCAAAATTGAACACGAAAACACATGAATAAACTAGGAAATCCATCCACTTCCGCCCCAAACACTTTAAGAACAATTCACAACCAACTTCGAACACCCTTGCCTCAACAATCCACCGAATCAATCAAAATGACAACTATGCATCCACAAAATACTTTATAAACAATCTAGGCATGGAAAAAGGTGCAAAGGATCAAGAAACTACTCGTATTCACTCAATAACAATCGAGAATCAAATTACATTGACGGAATGCAAGTAATAATAAATCATACAGAAGCGTGATAAGTGATCGATGAAAAAGAAACCAAATCAAGTTAACATGACAAGGTAAATAAGATTTACTTGTACTTTAATCAAAATTTTGCAACTACATATTGGTGCATCAAAGTATTCATGAATGCTTAGCTAAATAAACGGGATATGAACTAGTTATACTAAAACAATTAAAAACAATAGTTCTCACATGGATACTTTTTTGACTTTCATTACAACCTCCAATGCTCTGGAGTTTTGATTCTCATGCCTTGTAAAGACACACGTGAACCAATCTAATCAAATCTGATTATAGTCATCATTGTAATCACACTAATCATTCACAAATGGAATGTAGGATTTATTGTTTAAATCAAAACCAAAATTGAACACGAAAACACATGAATAAACTAGGAAATCCATCCACTCACGCCCAAAACACTTTGAGAACAATTCACAACCAACTTCGAACACTCTTGCCTCAACAATCCACCGAATCAATCAAAATGACAACTATGCATCCACAAAATACTTTATTAACAATCTAGGCAAGGAAAAAGGTGCAAAGGATCAAGAAACTACTCGTATTCACTCAATAACAATCGAGAATCAAATTACATTGACGGAATGTAAGTAATAATAAATCATAAAGAAGCGTCATAAGTGATCGATGAAAAAGAAAGCAAATCAAGTTAACATGACTAGGTAAATAAGAGTTACTTGTACTTTAATCAAAATTTTGCAACTACATATTGGTGCACCAAAGTATTCATGAATGCTTAGCTAAATAAACGAGAAATGAACTAGTGATACTAAAACAATGAAAAACAATAGTTCTCACATCGATACTTTTTTGACTTTCAATACAACCTCAAACGTTCTGGAGTTTTGATTCTCATGCCTTGTAAACACACACGTAATCCAATCTAATCAAATCTGATTATAGTCATCATTGCAATAACAGTAATCAATCACAAATAGAACGTAGGATTTATTGTTTAAATCAAAACCAAAATTGAACACGAAAACACATGAATAAACTAGGAAATCCATCCACTCACGCCCAAAACACTTTGAGAACAATTCACAACCAACTTCGAACACTCTTGCCTCAACAATCCACCGAATCAATCAAAATGACAACTATGCATCCACAAAATACTTTATTAACAATCTAGGCAAGGAAAAAGGTGCAAAGGATCAAGAAACTACTCGTATTCACTCAATAACAATCGAGAATCAAATTACATTGACGGAATGTAAGTAATAATAAATCATACAGAAGCGTCATAAGTGATCGATGAAAAAGAAAGCAAATCAAGTTAACATGACTAGGTAAATAAGAGTTACTTGTACTTTAATCAAAATTTTGCAACTACATATTGGTGCACCAAAGTATTCATGAATGCTTAGCTAAATAAACGAGAAATGAACTAGTGATACTAAAACAATGAAAAACAATAGTTCTCACATCGATACTATTTTGACTTTCAATACAACCTCAAACGTTCTGGGGTTTTGATTCTCATGCCTTGTAAACACACACGTAATCCAATCTAATCAAATCTGATTATAGTCATCATTGCAATAACAGTAATCAATCACAAATAGAACATAGGATTTATTGTTAAAATCAAAACCAAAATTGAACACGAAAACACATGAATAAACTAGGAAATCCATCCACTTCCGCCCAAAACACTTTGAGAACAATTCACAACCAACATCGAACACTCTTGCCTCAACAATCCACCGAATCAATCAAAATGACAACTATGCATCCACAAAATACTTTATTAACAATCTAGGCAAGGAAAAAGGTGAAAAGGATCAAGAAACTACTCGTATTCACTCAATAACAATCGAGAATCAAATTACATTGACGGAATGTAAGTAATAATAAATCATATAGAAGTGTGATAAGTGATCGATGAAAAAGAAAGCAAATCAAGTTAACATGACCAGGTAAATAAGATTTACTTGTACTTTAATCAAAATTTTGCAACTACATATTGGTGCACCAAAGTATTCATGAATGCTTAGCTAAATAAACGGGAAATGAACTAGTTATACTATAACAATAAAAAACAATAGTTCTCACATGGATACTTTTTTGACTTTCAATACAACCTCCAATGCTCTGGAGTTTTGATTCTCATGCCTTGTAAACACACACGTGAACCAATCTAATCAAATCTGATTATAATCATCATTGTAATCACACTAATCAATCACAAATGGAACGTAGGATTTATTGTTTAAATCAAAACCAAAATTGAACACCAAAACACATGAATTAACTAGGAAAAATATCCACTCCCGCCCAAAACACTTTGAGAACAATTCACAACCAACTTCGAACACTCTTGCCTCAACAATCCAACGAATCAATCAAAATGACAACTATGCATCCACAAAATACTTTATTAACAATCTAGGCAAGGAAAAAG
This sequence comes from Flaveria sonorensis, assembly GCA_025506505.1. NCBI lineage: Eukaryota > Viridiplantae > Streptophyta > Magnoliopsida > Asterales > Asteraceae > Flaveria > Flaveria sonorensis. Next base: position 20,469,438 of record CM046431.1, on the reverse strand, counting down.
GAGCAAAGGATCAAGAAACTACTCGTATTCACTCAATAACAATCGAGAATCAAATTACATTGACGGAATGTAAGTAATAATAAATCATACAGAAGCGTGATAAGTGATCGATGAAAAAGAAAGCAGATCAAGTTAACATGACTAGGTAAATAAGATTTACTTGTACTTTAATCAAAATTTTGCAACTACATATTGGTGCACCAAAGTATTCATGAATGCTTAGCTAAATAAACGGGAAATGAACTAGTTATACTAAAACAATAAAAAACAATAGTTCTCGCATGGATACTTTTTTTGACTTTCAATACAACCTCAATGCTCTGGAGTATTGATTCTCATGCCTTGTAAACACACACGTGAACCAATCTAATCAAATCTGAATATAGTCATCATTGCAATCACACTAATTAATCACAAATGGAACGTAGGATTTATTGTTTAAATCAAAACCAAAATTGAACACGAAAACACATGAATAAACTAGGAAATCCATCCACTCCCCCCAAAACACTTTGAGAACAATTCACAACCAACTTCGAACACTCTTGCCTCAACAATCCACCGAATCAATCAAAATGACAACTATGCATCCACAAAATACTTTATTAACAATCTAGGCAAGGAAAAAGGTATAAAGGATCCAGAAACTACTCGTATTCACTCAATAACAATCGAGAATCAAATTACATTAACGGAATGTAAGTAATAATAAATCATACAGAAGCGTGATAAGTGATCGATGAAAAAGAAAGCAAATCAAGTTAACATGACCAGGTAAATAAGATTTACTTATACTTTAATCAAAATTTTGCAACTACATATTGGTGCACCAAAGTATTCATGAATGCTTAGCTAAATAAACGGGAAATGAACTAGTTATACTAAAACAATAAAAAACAATAGTTCTCGCATGGATACTTTTTTGACTTTCAATAAAACCTCCAATGCTCTGGAGTTTTGATTATCATGCCTTGTAAACACACACGTGAACCAATCTAATCAAATCTGATTATAGTCATCATTGCAATCACACTAATCAATCACAAATGGAACGTAGGATTTATTGTTTAAATCAAAACCAAAATTGAACACGAAAACACATGAATAAACTAGGAAATCCATCCACTTCCGCCCAAAACACTTTGAGAACAATTCACAACCAACTTCAAACACTCTTGCCTCAAAAATCCACCGGATCAATCAAAATGACAACTATGCATCCACAAAATACTTTATTAACAATCTAGGCAAGGAAAAAGGTGCAAAGGATCAAGAAACTACTCGTATTCACTCAATAACAATCGAGAATCAAATTACATTGACGGAATGTAAGTAATAATAAATCATACAGAAGCGTGATAAGTGATCGATGAAAAAGAAACCAAATCAAGTTAACATGACAAGGTAAATAAGATTTACTTGTACTTTAATCAAAATTTTGCAACTACATATTGGTGCACCAAAGTATTCATGAATGCTTAGCTAAATAAACGGGAATTGAACTAGTTATACTAAAACAATAAAAAACAATAGTTCGCACATGGATACTTTTTTGACTTTCAATACAACCTCCAACGCTCTGGAGTTTTGATTCTCATGCCTTGTAAACACACACGTGAACCAATCTAATCAAATCTGATTATAGTCATCATTGCAATCACACTAATCAATCACAAATGGAACGTAGGATTTATTGTTTAAATCAAAACCAAAATTGAACACGAAAACACAAGAATAAACCAGGAAATCCATCCACTTCCGCCCAAAACACATTGAGAACAATTCACAACCAACTTCGAACACTCTTGCCTCAACAATCCACCGAATCAATCAAAATGACAACTATGCATCCACAAAATACTTTATTAACAATCTAGGAAAGGAAAAAGGTTCAAAGGATCAAGAAACTACTCGTATTCACTCAATAACAATCGAGAATCAAATTACATTGACGGAATGTAAGTAATAATAAATCATACAGAAGCGTGATAAGTGATCGATGAAAAAGAAAGCAAATCAAGTTAACATGACCACGTAAATAAGATTTACTTGTATTTTAATCAAAATTTTGCAACTACATATTGGTGCACCAAAGTATTCATGAGTGCTTAGCTAAATAAACGGTAAATAAACTAGTTATACTAAAACAATAAAAAACAATAGTTCTTACATGGATACTTTTTTGACTTTCAATACAACCTCCAATGCTCTGGAGTTTTAATTCTCATGCCATGTAAACACATACGTGAACCAATCTAATCAAATCTGATTATAGTCATCATTGTAATCACACTAATCAATCACAAATGGAACGTAGGATTTATTGTTTAAATCAAAACGAAAATTGAACACGAAAACACATGAATAAACTAGGAAATCCATCCACTCCCGCCCAAAACACTTTGAAAACAATTCACAACCAACTTCGAACACTCTTGCCTCAACAATCCACCGAATCAATCAAAATGACAACTATGCATCCACAAAATACTTTATTAACAATCTAGGCAAGGAAAAAGATGCAAAGGATCAAGAAACTACTCGTATTCACTCAATAACAATCGAGAATCAAATTACATTGACGGAATGTAAGTAATAATAAATCATACAGAAGCGTAATAAGTGATCGATGAAAAAGAAAGCAAATCAAGTTAACATGACCAGGTAAATAAGATTTACTTGTATTTTAATCAAAATTTTGCAACTATATATTGGTGCACCAAAGTATTCATGAATGCTTAGCTAAATAAACGGGAAATGAACTAGTTATACGAAAACCATAAAAAACAATAGTTCTAACATGGATACTTTTTTGACTTTCAATACAACCTCCAATGCTTTGGAGTTTTGATTCTCATGCCATGTACACACACACGTGAACCAATCTAATCAAATCTGATTATAGTCATCATTGTAATCACACTAATCAATCACAAATGGAACGTAGGATTTATTGTTTAAATCAAAACCAAAATTGAACACGAAAACACATGAATAAACTAGGAAATCCATTCACTCCCGCCCAAAACACTTTGAAAACAATTCACAACCAACTTCGAACACTCTTGCCTCAACAATTCACCGAATCAATCAAAATGACAACTATGCATCCAGAAAATACTTTATTAACAATCTTGGCAAGGAAAAAGGTGCAAAGGATCAAGAAACTACTCGTATTCACTCAATAACAATCGAGAATCAAATTACATTGACGGAATGTAAGTAATAATAAATCATACAGAAGCGTGATAAGTGATCGTGTAAGGCCCCGTTCTCGGAGACCTCACAGTTGGACAATCCCAGCATTTTTCTTGTAAGATAAATGCATTTCATAAGAACGTCGTAGCGGATTAAGTTATCAAAAACCATTCATGCATTAATATTTGATGTTGCTAAATAATACATCATTGTATTTAAATAGTTACAAAAGAATCATTCAATGGTACTAAAAAAAACAAAAATCATCATGCACGAATGGATGCCAGTCTTTGCCCACCAAGTAGCCTCACCCGCGTGCCATCCTCAACAACATCCTTACCTGCCAATTGATATACATATAAAAAGTCAGCTTTGCTGAGTGAGTTTTAGTTTAATAATATAGAGAAATACACTTGTAAATTTCATTTGGTGATCATTCATAAATATGCATAATCAATCATAAAGTGATTCATTATCTTTCTTTCTTTCATTATCTTTCTCTTTCATTAACTAGGATCGCACAAAGCAAGAGCCTACATTGTTGGTTTGCAATAGATGTCGAACCCCTGTCGGCCAACGTTTATCATGGTAGCTAACCCATCGACAGTTGATCCATACTGCTAGGCACGAAGCCAGCTCATAAACTAGGATCCCATTCATTCATTGGTCAATCCCCAGGATTAGACCCTAGATGTGCATCCTCATGGGCTATACAGCCACACATCAGTTGAGCTAACAACAACAAGGTTGTGCACCTCCATTCATTTTGCTTGCAAGGCTTTTCATTCATCGTAAGGGCCTGGGGTAACATTCATTAAGTTTCACTGTTCCTCTTTTATTCTTTCGTGTCCACTTATTATGGATAATACTTATTAAGATGCACATTACATAATCACATAACATAAAAATATTATAAACATAGAAAAGCAGCACATAAGAAAGAACCAAACATAATAATCCTCAAACAAGCATAATCTTTCCTTATATAGAAGTTCTCCATACTTAAATTCTGTTCACAAAATTTCTAGAAAATCCCAAGTCTTTAGACAAATGTGGATGAACTTAGACAAATGCGAATGAGCACAACAAATGCGAATGAACAAATGCGGATGAACATTCTCAGGAAATCTTCTAAGTGTCAGGAAATGCGCATGAACGGAATGCGGATGACTAAAGCAATACACATGGACACTGTAGCAAATGCGCATGGGCAAAACAAATGCGGATGAACACTTAGCAAATGCACCTGGGCAAAACAAATGTGGATGAAAACTTAGTAAATGCGCATGAAGACTTAGCAACTGCGCATGAAGACTTAGCGAATGCGCAAGAAGACTTAACCAATGCGCATAAACAAAAGACTTTCTGTTAAATGTGGATGAACATAAAAACTATCCTGAAATTCAACTTATGCCATTACCAGTCCCAATCATCATTCTATATATAGATCTATCAGTCTAAACTTAGAACATCATAAACTTTAAACGATCAACAAGAGAATCACACAACATAACCATATCATCAAAACCGTCCGCACCATACATGAAAAGTCATAACTTGTTTCGAAAAAATCAGTAAAATATGCAAACCAGCCCCAAATAAGCAGAAAACATTTAAAAGAGGGGATTTAGAACTCACCTCTACTGCTTTCGAGTAAAACTACACCAAACCCGAGAGCAACCTGGAGTTCAGACGCCTAAACACACCAAAACACAAAACCGAACACAAAAGAATATATAAGAATCGGTCCCAAAGCTGAGAACAAAACACACAAAAACTCACCTTCAAGCCGAATCTTCCTCTTCTTCTCTCTAGAATCGTTGGAAACTATGTTTTTTTTTTCTTCTTTCAAACAGTTGAAGCAGTTGGTGTAGCATTGTAGCGGGTGGCCATGCCCATTTTAAACATAAAATAATAATGTTTGTCCTTTTGTACACTTTAGCCCCCTCCACTTTTGCAACTTCTCCTTTTGTCATTATTCTTTTCTTAATAAATTTTTGGGTGTTACAAGTCCACCCCTCTTAATAGTTGTGGGTAATGTTGCCTTATCTCCTCCTCAGTCTCCCACGTAGACTCAGATCCTTTTCTGTGCCTCCACTTTACTCGTACCAGTGGAACCAGTTTATTCCGTAATCTATTCACCTTTCGGTCAATGATTGCCACTGGTTGCTCTATATAATTGAGCCGTTCATCCACTTCAATGTCTCCCAATGGTACAATCATATCTTCATCAGCTAGGCATTTTCTTAGATGAGATACATGGAATGTTAGATGAATTCCACTTAACTCATCGGGTAGCTCCAACCTATAGGCCACCTCTCCTACTCGTGCAATGATTCGGAAAGGTCCTAATACCTTGGGCTCAGCTTACCCCTCTTTCTAAAATAAATGATCTCCTTCCAAGGTGAAACCTTTAGCATCACTTTATCACCCACCTGGAATTCAATCGACCTATGCCTCTTGTCAGCATAGGACTTTTGCCTATCTTTCGCCGCCTTCATAAATGCCTTGATCTTTTTTAGCTTTTCCGATGTGGCTTCAATGATCTCGATGCTTCCCAATTCTTTCTGCCCGATGTCACCCCAGCATACCGGGGTTCTACATCTCCTCCCATACAACATTTCGAATGGTGGCATGCCTATACTGGCATGATAACTGTTGTTGTAGGAAAACTCAGCTAATGGTAGATGTTCATCCCCACTTCCACCAAAGTCAATAATGCATGCCCGGAGCATATCCACCAAGGTCTGAATGGTCCATTCTGATTTACCATCTGTCTGAGGGTGATAAGCTGTGCTAATGTGTAACCTCGTCCCCATCGTATCATGAAATCTCTTCCAGAACTTGGACGTGAACCGGGTGTCCCTATCAGAAACAATAGACACCGGCACGCCATGACGAGTTACGATCTCCTTGATGAATAGCTCCGCCAACCTTTCAGACGAGTAAGTCTCTCGGATTGGCAAAAAGTGTGCGCTCTTCGTCAGGCGGTCTACGATCACCCAAATGGTATCACATCCTCTCACAGTGCGAGGAAATTTTGTGATGAAGTCCATGGTGATGTGTTCCCACTTCCATTTGGGTATCTCCAAGGGTTGGATCTTCTCATATGGTTTCTGATGTTCTGCCTTCACTTGTAAACAGGTCAGGCACTTACTCACGTACTCCACCACGTCACGCTTCTTCCCTTGCCACCAATAATCCTTCTTCAAATCATAATACATCTTTGTAGCACCAGGATGGATGGAATACTATGTTTTGTGAGCCTCATCCATGATCCTTCCCCTCAGCTCCCCATAATGAGGAATCCACATCCGCCCGAAGCGGGTTTTCACGCCAAGGGTGTTTTCCCCTAAATCCGTCACATGCCCCTTCATTCGTTCGGAGTTGATCTTATCATCCTTTAATCCCTCATCTTGGAATTCCCTGATTTGACCCTTAACATCCGGCGTCACAACTAGCTATCAAGCCTTTACCCGAATCGGCTCCGGCCTCTCCTTTCGACTAAGGGCATCGGCTACCATATTCGCCTTACCTGGATGATAGTGGATTTCGCAATCGTAATCCTTGATCAACTCTAACCATCTTCTTTGTCTTATGTTAAGATCCTTCTGCTCGAAGAAGTACTTCAAACTTTTGTGATCAGTGAAGATGGTGCACCTCGTCCCGTACAGGTAGTGCCTCCAAATCTTTAATGCAAAAACCACAGCCGCCAACTCTAGGTCATGAGTGGGATAGTTAGCCTCATGGATTTCAATTTTTGGGATGCATAGGCTAAACCCTTCCCCGTTGCATTAGCACATATACCAATCCTGAATAGGAAGCATCGGAATAGACCACCAAGTCTTCATTCCCTTCAGGTAATGTCAAGACAGGAGCTTGAGTCAACCTTGTCTTCAACTCTTTGAAAGCATTCTCCTGCACTTGACCCCATATGAACTTCACATCCTTATGGGTCAATTTGGTCAATGGTGAATCTATCTTGGAGAAGTCTTGGATGAACCATCTGTAGTAGCCCGCCAAACCCAAGAAACTGTGGATCTCGGATGGTGTCTTTGGAGTCTTCCATTGCATAACCGCCTCCACCTTTGCCGGGTCCACCATAAACCCTTCAGAATTAACCACATGAAACAAAAAATGAACTTCCCACAACCAGAACGCGCATTTAGAGAACTTAGCATACAGTTTCTCCCTTCTAAGCGTCTCTAATACCTCGCGAATGTGACCGACATGCTCTTCATCACTCATTGAATAAATCAGGATGTCATCAATAAACACAATCACTGATTTATCCAACATCAGCCGACACACCCAATTCATCAAATCCATAAAAGTAGCTGGCGTGTTGGTTAGACCGAAAGACATAACAAGGAATTCGTAATGCCCATATCGAGTTCGAAACGCGGTCTTTGGGATATCCTGTTCTTTGACCTTTAGCTGATGGTAACCAGATCGGAGATCTATCCTTGAGAACCAGCTGGCACCTTGGAGCTGATCAAACAAGTCGTCAATTCTCGGTAGTGGGTACCTGTTATTCACCTTTAACTTGTTCAACTCACGATAGTCGATGCACATCCTCATGCTACCATCCTTCTTCTTTAAAAACAAGACCGAAGCACCCCAGGGAGAGATACTCAGTCGGATAAACCCATTATCTAACAACTCTTGCAACTGGGTCATCAATTCCTTCATATCGGAGGGAGCGAGAAGATACAGCGCCTTGCAACAGGTTGGGCACCAGGTATCAGATCAATCTGGAACTCGATCTCATGGTCAGGTGGTACCCCTGGTAGGTCTTCGGGAAACACATCAGGGAAATCGCATACTACCGGCACGCCTGAAAGTTGAGGCACAATAGCATCCACATCCTACACATAGGCTATGTATGCACCACACCCGCATCTCATAAACTTCTCGGTCGTGATCATCGAGATTACTCGCGGTGTAATACACTCCTTGTCTCTATGTATCGTAACAAACTGCCATCAGGCGCAGTCAGACAAATCATCTTCTTTCGGCACATGATGTTCGTAGGCCGCCAACCAATCCATCCCTAACACCACATCAAAACCTCCAGGGCCATCACGTACAATCTAGCAGGAAACTTACGACCATGCAACTCTACGAGGCAATCGTCTATCACATCAGTCACTTTGGTAGACTTTCCTATCGTTGTCTCTACATAGAAGGGCACGTCTATCTTCTTATTCTTACCATGCATTTCATGATAAAAGGTAGCAGATACAAAACTTCTACTAGCATCCGAATCGATAAGCACAGAAGCATACAGTTGGTTTACCAGAAACATACCTAAAACTACTTCAGGGTCCACTTTGGCTTCTTCCCGGGTCATGTTGAATGCCCTTGCCTTGGCTTTGGTGTTCTCACTCCTCCCTTTCTTGCCTATAGTCTGAGTCCCTGAGCTCCCTGCTCCATCCTTCTTGCAATCTCGGCCCGAGTGGCCTACCTCCCCACACTGATAACATCGTGGTACCCCGCACTCTCTAGCATAGTGGCCTTAGCCTCCACACTTAAAACACCGATTCGTCCCCACTCTACACTCACCTAAGTGAACCTTCCCACACTTCTTACATTCCTTCCTGTTACCCCCTTTACTCGATCTTGGGCGGCGATCGTCAATCCTCTTCTTCTTTTCCCCAATCCCATAATGGTCACCCCTAAATCGCTTCCCATTACCGTTCTTGTTCCAACTCTTTTCAATCATCCTCTGAATTGGCACCAGATCCCTCTTATCATACAACCTTTCTGCCAAATCTACTGCAGAGCTGAAAGTGCTCAGTCTAGCAGCTATCATGTTCCTCCTGATATCCATGAGTAGACCCTGCATGTATCTCTTGATCTTCTTGGACTCTGGGGTTACTAGATTCACCATGAGTCTTGCAAGCTTATTGAACTTGGAGGTATACTCTTGATGAGTCATGTTTCCAGCCTCCAAATGCAAGAACTCCTTCTTAATTTTGTCCAACTCCCGATGTGGACAATACTCCTCCAGTACCAGTTCCTTCAAATCCGATAGCCTCATCCTTGCAACAGATCGTTTCCCCTCGGCTTGGACAATGTTGTCCCACCAACATAATTCCAAGTCAACAAAAGAATGGGAGGCAAACTTCACCTTTTGATCCTCCCGACACTCACTGATGTCTAGGACTGCCTCCATCTCTAGAACCCAACGATGAGCAGCAGTAGCATTGCTGTTACCATAAAAAGTCGGGGGTTTGCACCTCGGAAACTCCCCATAAGTGCACCCCTTAGCGGTCTCCTTCTCCCTCTCACTATCATCATCAGGGATTACCACCTTGGGACTAGATGGCTCTTTATCAGCTTTCTCTTTCTCCTCTATATCTTTAGTCTTTTCACCATCCTTTACTACCCTCAATACCTCGGTCACCACTAAAGGTAACACGTTTTGCATGACGTTGTAGACTTCGTCAGCAATAGCTTCCTTTACCGTAGACTTAAGGGTGGCTGATCCTTCACCCTCTTGGTGGCTATGAATATTCATGTCCTCATGAACTATCTCGGGAGCCTTAGCTTTGCTTCGGGTGACACGTGGCCTAGTAGTACGCCTGCTACGAGCACCGCTTCGGGTTGCCTTCCCAGGTTTCCTACCCACCATAAGATCTACCTACTATAAGATTCAAGCACTAACAAGGTCATTCAAGGTAATAGTTCAGATTATGTCAAGTATAGTAAGTCCCTAATTATAGTGGCCAGTTGTGATTAGCCACTTACTTTACTCTTCATCCCCCAAGCATTCCCTATCCAAACTACATCAGTGTCCAAATCTACTAAGCACATAAATCAAATAGCACACGCACGTAATACCGATTAATTATGAAAAATTACCAAATGGCACGTAGTTACTTGGGCTGGCATTCTTCCATTCAGTCCCATTCTTAGTTTAAGTTTAGGTTTTTGAAAATATTTACCCATTTCTCTTAAACTTTGGCTCTGATACCAACTTGTAAGGCCCCGTTCCCGGAGACCTCACAGTTGGACAATCATAGCATTTTTCATGTAAGATAAATACATTTCATAAGAACGTCGTAGCGGATTAAGTTATCAAAAACGATTCACGCATTAATATATGACGTTGCTAAATAATACCTCATTGTATTTTAACAGTTACAAAAGAATCATTCAATTGTATTACAAAACAACAAAATCATCATGCACGAATGGATGCCAGTCTTTGCCCACCAAGTAGCCTCACCCGCGTGCCATCCTCAGCAACATCCTTACCTGCCAACCAATATGCATATAAAAAGTCAGCGTTGCTGAGTGAGTTCTAGTTTAATAATATAGAGAAATACACTTGTAAATTTCGTTTGGTGATCATTCATCAATATGCATAATCAATCATAAAGTGATTCATTATCTTTCTTTATTTCATTATCTTTCTCTTTCATTAACTAGGATTGCACAAAGCAAGAGCCTACATTGTTGGTAGGCAACAGATGCCGAACCCCTATCAGCAAACGTTTATCATGGTAGTTGATCCACACTGCTAGGCACGAAGCCTGCTCATGAACTAGGATCCCATTCATTCATTGGTCAATCCCCAGGATTAAACCCCAGATGTGCATCCTCATGGGCTATACAGTCGTACATCAGTTGAGCTAACGACAACAAGGTCGTGCACCTCCATTCATTTTGCTTGCAAGGCTTTTCATTCATCGTAAGGGCCCGGGGTAACATTCATTATGTTTCACTGTTCCTCTTTTATTCTTTCGTATCCACTTATTATGGATAATACTTATCAAGATGCACATTACATAATCACATAACATGAAAATATTATAGACATAGAAAAGCAGAACATAAGAAAGAACCAAGCATAATAATCCTCAAACAAGCATAATCTTTCCTTATACAGATGTTCTCCATACTTGAAGTCTATTCCCAAAATTTCCAGAAAATCCCAAGTCTTTAGACAAATGCGGATGAGCACAACAAATGCGGATGAACATTCTCAGGAAATTTTCTAAGTGTTTGGAAATGCGCATGAACGGAATGCGGATGACTAAAGCAATACACATGGACACTGTAGCAAATGCGCATGGGCAAAACAAATGCGGATGAACACTTAACAAATGCGCCTGGGCAAAACAAATGCGGATGAACACTTAGCAAATGCGCATGAAGACTTAGCAAATGCGCATGAAGACTTAGCAAATGCGCATGAAGACTTAACAAATGCGCATGAACAAAAGACTTTCTGTTAAATGCGGATGAACATGAAAACTAACCTGAAATTCAACTTATGCCATTACCAGTCCCAATCATCATTCTAACATGAACACAACTTAGATCTATTAGTCTAACACTTAGAACATCACAAACTTTAAACGATCAACAAGAGAATCACATAACATAACCATATCATCATAACCGTCCACACCATACATGAAAAGTCATAACTTGTTTCAAAAACATTAGTCAAATATGCAAACCAGCCCCAAATAAGCAGAAAACATTTAAAAGAGTGGATCTAGAACTCACCTCTACTGCTTTAAAGTAAAACTCCACCAAACCCGAGAGCAACCTGGAGTTCAAACGCCTAAACACACCAAAACACAAAACCAAACACAAAAGAATATATAAGAATCGGTCTCGAAGATGAAAGCTCATCTGAAACCGAACAAAACACACAAAAACTCACCTTCAAGCCGAATCTTCTTCTTCTTCTCTCTAGAAACGATGGAAACTACATTTTTTCTCTTCTTTCAAGCAGTTGATGCAGTTGTTGCAGCATTGTAGTGGGCAGCCATGCCCACTTTAAACATAAAATAATAATGTTTGTCATTTTGTACACTTTAGCCCCTCCACTTGTGCAACTTCTCCTTCTGTCATTATTCTTTTCTTAATAAATTTTTGGGTGTTACAGATCATGGAAAAAGTAAGCAAATCAAGTTAACATGACCAAGTACATAATATTTACATGTATTTTAATCAAAATTTTGCAACTACATATTGGTGCATCAAAGTATTTATGAACGCTTAGCTAAATAAACGGGAAATGAACTAGTTATACTAAAACAATAAAAACCAATAGTTCTCGCATGGATAGTTTTTTGACTTTCAATACAACCTCCAATGCTATGGAGTTTTGATTCTCATGCCTTGTAAATACACTTATGAACCAATTTAATCAAATCTGATTATAGTCATCATTGCAATCACACTAATCAATCACAAATGGAACGTAGGATATATTGTTTAAATCAAAACCAAAATCGAACAAGAAAACACATGAATGAACCTTGAAATCAATCCACTCCCACCCAAAACACATCGAGAACAATTCACAACCAACTTCAAACACTCTTGCCTTAACAATCCACCGAATCAATTAAAATGACAACTATGGTTCCATAAAATACTTTATTAACAATCTAGGCGAGGAAAAAGGTGAAAAGGATGAAGAAACTACTCGTATTCACTCAATGACAATCGAGAATCAAATTACACTGACGGAATGAAAGTAATCATAAATCATACAGAAGCGTGATATGTAATCAATGAAAAAGAAAGCAAATCAGGTTAACATGAGCAAGTAAATAAGATTTACTTGTTTTTTAATCAAAATTTTCCAAATATATACCGGTGCATCAAAGTATTCATGAGTGCTTAACTAAATAAACGGGAGAGGACCTACTTATACAAAAACACTAAACAATAATAGTTCTCGCATGGATATTTTTTTGACTTTCAATACAACCTCCAATGCAAGGGAGTTTTGATTCTCATGCCTTGTAAACAAACTCATGAACCAATCTAATCAAATCTGATTATAATCAACATTGCAATCACACTAATCAATCACAAATGGAATGTAGGATCTATTGTTTGAATCAAAACCAAAATTGAACACGAAAACACACGAATGAACCTTGAAATCAATCCACTTCGGCCCAAAACACATCAAGAACAATTCACAACCGACTTTGAACACTCCTTTCTCAACAATCCATCGAATTAATCAAAATGGCAACTATGGATCCACAAAATACTTTATTAACAATCTAGGCAACGAAAAAGGTGCAAAGGATCAAGAAACTACTCATGTTCACTTAATAACAATGGAGAATCAAATTACACTGTTGGAATGAAAGTAATAATAAGTAATATAGAAGAATGATAAGTGATAAAAAGAAAGCCAGTGAAGTTAACACGACCAAGTTAATAAGAAATACTTGTATTTAATCAAAATTTTGCAACTACATATTGGTACATCAGAGTATTCACGAATGCTTAACTAAATAAACGAGAAAAGAATTAGTAATACAAAAACATTAAAAAACAATAGTTCTCGCATGGATAGTTTTTTGACTTCAATTACAAACCTCCAATGCTATGGAGTTTTGATTCACATGCCTTGTAAACACACTCGTGAACCAATATAATCAAATCTGATTATAATTGTCACACCCTCAAAATCCGCGAGCGGGGTTTTACCGCGAGGCGCGTGACATACCAGGATCTCAGTCATTAGTTACCAAGAACGACTCTATATGATAAATAAACAAAACCAGAGTTAACGTTTAAAATACTGCGGAAGCGTTTTTAAAACAGAAAACCCAAAACAAGTAATATGTAAAGAGAATGCGCAAAACATACGCGCCCCAAACACAAATGTTTAATAGGAAAAATAAACCCAAATGTGTAAACAAACAATGTAGACAACTCAACGATGCTGGTGTGCGTGCTCCTAGGCAACTGGCAACCTTAACCTGAGAATAGCATACTAAACAAGTCAACACATGGTTGGTGAGTTCAAGAGTTTGCGTTAAAATATAAACCAATCAACAATTTCCAGAGCATAAGTAGTGTATTGCAATAGATAGCTAGTCTATTAACATAAAAATATTAATCATAGTGATTTCGCGATCGAAGCTGACTATGTTACGTTTGTTGCCTCCCGTCACGACTTACCAGGTCGTGACGAATATGTGTTAGGACAAAATTGCACCCGTTTGACCTCGAGTCGCACAGGTGGGGCTCGTCAGACCCAGTAGTACTACCCAAGATTTCCCCGCTATTCAATATTAACAATCCGAAAGTGTGAGGACTTTCCATGGTAATCAACACTATATCAATATTATACACACTCATACATAAAAACGTTTGTGATCAACAGTATGCTATCTCCCCCAAAAGAGATGATGTAAAATAAGTGGGGCAAGAACTCACCTGATGCGCGCAAGAATTAACCTAGAGCTTAACTTGAAAGAAAGAGGGAAAGACAACCTTCAAAGGTCACCTAGAACACAAGAGTACATAAGTACGTGTACACAGAATCAACATGAAACCCTAGGTGCTCTACAAACCAAAGAACTCAAGGTTTTAGAAAGACAAGACACATTTGACCCAGTTGACCCGTTTGACCCGTTGGTGACATTATAGGTGATAATTCGTTAATACTAACACAACAGTATGTCATACATGATCAACATACAACTTGATTACATATAGCACATCATTAACCACATGTACTACCTAGATCATCATACAACCAATTGTCATACAAGTCATGCGAATCACAACAGGCCAAAACAGGTAAAAAACCAAATCAACATTCATATAACCTAAACAACACATTTAATCACCTTAGAAACCATCCATGAACACACTAGCATGATCCTAATATCCCAAACATGCTTAAATCATCCAATTCAAGGATTTGCACAATTAAAGTTTTCCTTTTGGGAAAGTTCATCCCAAATTCATCAAACTCACACTACATTCATGAATTCATCAATTATATACCAATTCAAGACTATGACAACATCTAAACATGATCAACAACACCTAATTATCATGATTCCTCAACATTCAACACCAAAAGTTACTATCTTTAGTAAGGTATGAACTACAACATGCATTCTTGAATTCCTAACATTCATATCAACCATCTAGCATCTAATCATCATCACAAACACATCCATAACATTCATACATCAACAAACAACCAAAAATCGACTTTCAATTGCAATATTCGAACTAGGGTTTCGGCCTTAATGTAAATCCCATAAAACTTGTAAAAATCCAACCTTTATTGCATACTTGACGTTAATTAACATGTAATCTATCTAACAAACACATTAACATCAACCATTAGGCATCATTCGACCATCAATTGAAGATTTCGATCCCCAAACCCTCGGCTAACTACAAACATCCAAAGAAACACGAAATTACCCTTAAATTCGAAGAAAGAATGGAACTTTGATGCTTCTAACTTGATGTATTGCTTGAATCCGAACCCAAATCGTGGTATTTGCTTGTTCTTGGTCGATGATCGAAGTGTGTGTGTGTTTGAAGGTGAAGTCGCGGCCGAAGAGGGTGCTTAGGGTTTGGTTTTTGTGTTTTAATCAACTAAGCTTTGCATAATTACCTTTTAACCCTTGCACTTTGTATTTTTATAAAATTAGGCTTTTAACATCCTTTTAAGATGTTTTTAACTAGAATAATAAACATATAAACTAGTAGTAGCAATTATAGGTATTATCTTTATAAGCTACAAGATTTACAAAGTAAATACACACGTTTCCACGTTACGCGAGAAAATTACAGTTAACATTTAAATCACACAAGCATAACTTAATAATCACATTGTTAACTTAATTATCATCCATTTAACATTACTGATTATTGTTAAGTCACCAACGTTCAACGACAACTAGTGTGTGTGCACGACACGTGTATGCAAGACTTAACGGAACAAACGGAGTTTGGTAACGGAAAATTACCGGATGTCACATTATCCCCATGTTGAAAGAATTTTCGTCCCGAAAATTGCGTTACATGGTGAGTGTTCCATCACTGGTCTACTGCATTGGCACAAGGAAAATCGAAATCGTGTGAGTTTTGGATGAGTTGTCACATCATCCCCATGTTGAAAGAAATTTCGTCCCGAAATTTAATCAATACCTTCGCCGGCTGGCATCGTCCTTTCAAATAGCTGAGGATACTTAAGCTTCATTTGATCTTCATGTTCCCACGTGAATTCTGGTCCACGTCTCGAGTTCCAACGAACTTTGACAATGGGTATCTTGCTTTGCTTAAGCGTTTTCACCTCACGATCCATCACCTTGACCGGTTCCTCAATGAAGCGTAGTTGTTCATCTACTTGAACTTCTTCCAGTGGTACGACCATCGTTTCATCCGTTAAACATTTCTTTAGGTTTGAAACATGGAATACATCATGGATTCAACTCAATGAATCAGGTAAGGCTAGTCGATAAGCCACTGGACCAATTCTTTCCTCTATCTCAAATGGTCCAACGTATCTCGGATTTAGCTTTCCTCGCTTACCAAACCGAACTACGCCTTTCCACGGTGAGACTTTTAATAAAACTTTGTCACCTGTCTGAAATTCCAAAGGTTTTCGTCGTTTGTCAGCATAGCTTTTCTGTCTGTCTCGCGCTGCGGCCATGCGGTTTCTTATCTGAACAATCTTCTCAGTTGTCTCGTGTACTAACTCGGGACCCGTTAATTGACTATCACCAATTTCAGCCCAGCAAACTGGTGATCTACACTTTCTCCCATATAAAGCTTCAAAAGGTGCTGCCTTTATACTAGTGTGATAACTGTTGTTGTAAGAAAATTCCACCAATGGTAGGTGAACTTCCCAGTTATTCCCGAAGTCAATCACACAAGCACGTAACATGTCCTCCAAAGTCTGTATAGTACGCTCGCTTTGACCATCAGTCTGTGGATGATAAGCAGTACTCATATCCAATCGCGTACCTAAAGCTTTCTGCAACGACTGCCAGAAGTGTGATGTGAAACGAGAATCGCGATCAGAAATAATTGAGATTGGTACTCCATGCCTCGAAACGATCTCCTTCAGATAAAGTCGGGTTAACTTCTCCATCTTATCTGTTTCCTTTATCGCTAGGAAATGAGCAGATTTTGTTAATCGATCCACGATAACCCATATTGTATCACAACCCGTAGAAGTGCGAGGTAACTTAGTAATAAAATCCATTGATATTTGATCCCACTTCCACATAGGGATCTCGGGTTGTTGTAGTAAACCAGATGGTTTCTGATACTCCACTTTCACCTTCGAGCAGGTCAGACACTTACTCACATAAGTAGCTACATCTGCTTTCATGTTAGACCACCAATAGTGCGCCTTCAAATCATGGTACATCTTGTCAGATCCAGGATGTATAGAATACTTGGACTTGTGAGCCTCACTCATGACCAAATCTCTCAGATTTCCATGTAGAGCTACCCATAATCTGTCCATGAAATAACGAATTCCATCCGCTTTTACTTCCAATTGCTTTTCCATTCCTCGCAACCCTTCTAAACTCATATTTTCTACCTTCAGAGCTTCAGTTTGAGCATCACGGATTTGTTCAGGTAATTGCGTACTAATCGTTAGTTGTAGAGCTCGCACACGTCGAGGTTTAGCAGTCTCTTTTCTACTCAGCGCATCAGCAACTACATTTGCTTTCCCCGGGTGGTACTTAATAGCACAATCATAGTCGTTTAACAATTCCACCCAGCGTCTTTGCCTCATGTTCAACTCCTTTTGCTCAAAGATGTGCTGAAGACTCTTGTGATCGGTGTAGATGGTGCATTTGGTACCGTACAAGTAATGTCTCCAGATCTTTAAGGCAAAAACTACCGCACCCAGTTCCAAGTCATGGGTGGTATAGTTCTTCTCATGAATCTTCAATTGTCTAGAGGCGTAAGCTATCACTTTATCCCGCTGCATCAGGACGCATCCAAGTCCTTGAATAGACGCATCGCAGTAGACTACGAAGTCGTCACTACCATCCGGTAACGCTAATATTGGTGCGCTACACAATTTATGTTTCAGCAACTGAAAAGCAGTTTCCTGATTCTCACCCCATTTGTATGTTGTTCCCTTGTGAGTCAAGGCTGTGAGAGGTTGTGCAATCTTAGAGAATCCTTCAATGAATCGTCGATAATATCCCGCTAATCCAAGGAATTGTCGTATCTCACTCGGTGTCTTAGGAATAGACCAATTCTTTATTGCTTCAATCTTAGCAGGATCAACATGTATTCCCTTCTCGTTGACAATATGACCCAAGAATTGTACCTCACGTATCCAGAAATCACACTTAGAAAACTTTGCGTACAGTTGTTCCTTTCTAAGTAATTCCAAGATTAAACGTAAGTGCTTCTCATGTTCTTCCTCGGTCCTTGAGTATATCAGTATGTCATCAATAAAGACGATAACAAACTGATCAAGTAGGGTTTGCACACACGATTCATGAGGTCCATGAATACTGCTGGTGCATTCGTCAACCCAAATGGCATGACCAAAAATTCATAGTGACCATATCGTGTACGGAAAGCAGTCTTCGAGATGTCATCTTCTCGAACTCTCAGCTGGTGATACCCAGACCTCAGATCAATCTTAGAGTAATAGCTTGATCCTTGCAGTTGATCAAACAAATCATCGATACGAGGTAAGGGATATCTATTCTTGATAGTAACCTTGTTCAGTTCCCTATAGTCAATGCACATTCGAAATGTACCATCCTTCTTCTTCACAAATAGAACTGGCGCTCCCCAGGGCGACGAACTCGGTCGGATGAACCCTTTATCCAACAACTCTTGTAGTTGAGCGGATAATTCCTGCAGTTCGTTCGGAGCTAACCGGTACGGTGCTCTCGCAATTGGAGCGGCTCCTGGAGTCAACTCAATCTGGAATTCAACTTGACGATGAGGCGGTAATCCAGGAAGGTCTTCCGGAAACACCTCGAGAAACTCACGAACTACGGGGATATCCTCTATCTTCTTTTCCTCAGTCTGTTTATCTGTGACGAGTGCTAATATGGCTAGTCGACCCTTTCGTAACAACTTTTGTGCCTTCATGAACGAAATGATGCCTATCACCGCACCACTCCTATCACCTCTAACCGTAAGGACTTCTTCACCAATGGGAATCCGTATGATCTTCTCGTGGCTTATGACTTCTGCTTGTTTATCGGAAAGCCAATCCATGCCTACTACCACATCAAAACTTCCTAGTGTAACAGGCATGAGATCTATAGTGAATGTATGACCAGCAAGCTCTATCTTGCAGTCTCTAAGAATATGCGTTACGTGAATCTGTGTGCCGTTAGCTAACTCCATGGTGTATTTAGATTCTAAGGCTGAGGGCATATCACTTAAAAGACTACAGAACCTAGTGGACACGAAACTTCTATCGGCTCCGGTATCGAATAATACAGTAGCAAAACAACCATTAACCGAAAATTTACCAGTTACTGTTGTAGGATCGTTTAGAGCCTCACCTGAGCCAATGACGAAGGCTCTTCCTTTGGCTCCATTGTTATTATTGCCTCCATTGTTGTTGCCATTACCATTGTTGTTGTTATTGTTATTGCCATTGTTATTATTGTTGTTGTTCCCATTGTTGTTGTTACCATTACCATTCCTCTTAAGCTGGGGACAGTTGCGTTTGTAATGGCCTTCTTTCCCGCATTCAAAACAACCTTTCGGAGTTTCTTGTGATTGTTGTGGCTTTCTCATCAGTTCACCCCGACAGTCTTTGGCTGCGTGACCAATCTTCCCACAACGTTGACACTTGAAGTTATCACACCGACCCACATGGTGGTAGTTACACCGGTTGCACTTCGGCAGTCTTCCACCATACCCGCCGGGTCCTTGATTTGAGTGCGCCTGGTTGAAGCTTCGGTTGTTATCAAACTTCCGTTGCTGTTGCTGACTTTGCTGCTGTTGTTGAGGTTGAGATTGGCTACTGGATGACGATCCCTTGTTGCTTGAACCATCCCACTTGCGTTTCTGGTCGGGCACGCTTGCCACCGCACCCCGTTTAGGTAACCGACCTTGCTCAACTGCCTGGTCAGTCAGCCTGTGAGCTGTTCGGATTGCTTGTTGTATGGTAGTGGGGTTAGAAGCAGTTACCATACTTTGAATTTCAGGCACCAATCCCCGTATATAATGCTCCACCCTCTTGTGCATTTCATTCACCATCCCTGGGCATAAAGTGGCTAACTCATGAGTACGAGTTGTGTAGGCTTCAATTTCTGAGCCTTGCATTTTGAGTTGCCAGAACTCAATCTCCAGTTTCTGCACTTCATTCCGGGGGCAATATTCTTCAGTCATGATTTCTTTGAATTCATCCCAAGGTAGTTCATTGGCCATGGCTTGACCCAGCATTTGTACCTGAGCATTCCACCAGGAAAGTGCTGCGCCTTCCAATGTCCCGGTGGCATACTTCACCTGATCAGCAGGCGGGCAGTTGCATTTCGCAAAGACAGACTCTGTCTTCTCAAACCACCTTACAAGCCCTACAGCTCCTTCCGTCCCGCTGTAGGTATGGGGTTTACAGTCCATGAAGGACTTGTAGGTACACGGTGGTGGTCCTGTTTTGACAACCCAAACATTAGTCAGATATCCTAGACAAATAACTAGGATAATCAGTTTAACCTCTTGTTATCATTTACCTGCTGGTTGTCCCGGTTGGGCAGCAGCCACTGCCGCCTGAACATGTTCATTAATTAATGCCGCCAATTCCGCAGGCGTCATGTTTATGGCTCCGGCTCCACGGCCTCCGGCGCCACGTCCACGACCACGCCCACGTCCTCGTCCACGTGCGTCCATATTTCACTTTAAAATTCACAATTACAATAATGAGTAACATCCAACACATTAATCTCATCAAGGTACAGTAAACAATAAGAAATAATGCATTCACCACAACCATAACATTTATAACAGAAATAATAATCAAAGATAAATAATTTGCAATTGAGTCACAAAATATTCCATCAATGTCAAAATTTAAGTTTGTCAGTTGGGTGGGAAACAACCCTTCCCACATAGGTTTCAAAGAAAAGAAACACTACATAGTCTAAGTCATTTAAAAGGTAGGATCAGTCCAGTACGTCAGATCCGTCACTGTCCTCATCCATCTCAACTGGTTCTTCTTCGGGGGCTTCCTCGGGTTCTTCTTCTAGGTCTTCCTCATCAGGGTCCACCAAAGGTGCAGGAGCTTCAGCAATCTGGAGTGCTGCTAGCTGTGCCTCTAACTCAGCAAACCTATTATCGATCTCCATATTATGGTGCTCCTGTGCGTCCATGCGCTCACTAAGTGCTACCACGTTGCCTGCCAGAGTATGATGTCCACCAATGGCCATCGAAAGTCGCTCCTGAAGCGTATCTACCTGGTAACGCAGCTGACGCATCTCAGATCGTAATGCAGAGTTCTCATCAGTGAGTCCTCTAATCCGCTGTCGCTCTGTGTCTAGTGTGGCTACTAGGGCTGCAAATGCCTGCTCCAGAGGGATGCTCAGGGTAGGAAGTGTAGGCAAGGTAGAGGCGGTTGATGACCTTGTCCTAGGTCGTGTAGGTGCTACAGGTGGTACGCGTTCTCTATAAGCCATACGGTTTATGTAAGTGGGGTAGAAATCCCAGTTACGCGGAGGATCGAGCTCAGGAGGTATGAAAGGTTGATCCCAGTCTATTTCGCTAGGAGGATAAGGATGTCGAGGCCAGTTAAATCCCCTATCCGGTACGGGAGAAGTAGGAGGTGATTCAGATCGTGCAGGTCTCTTGCCTAAATTTCTGGACAACGATGCCATGCTGCGAAGTACGTGTTGCGTATGCCAATGAGTATACAGTAAGGAGAGTAAGCGATAAGTAGCTAACAACTGTGCGGTTATAGTCTAGTGTGTGTATGCAACCTAGTTCCCTATAACCAATGGCTCTGATACCAATCTGTCACACCCTCAAAATCCGCGAGCGGGGTTTTACCGCGAGGCGCGTGACATACCAGGATCTCAGTCATTAGTTACCAAGAACGACTCTATATGATAAATAAGCAAAACCAGAGTTAACGTTTAAAATACTGCGGAAGCGTTTTTAAAACAGAAAACCCAAAACAAGTAATATGTAAAGAGAATGCGCAAAACATACGCGCCCCAAACACAAATGTTTAATAGGAAAATAAACCCAAATGTGTAAACAAACAATGTAGACAACTCAACGATGCTGGTGTGCGTGCTCCTAGGCAACTGGCAACCTTAACATGAGAATAGCATACTAAACAAGTCAACACATGGTTGGTGAGTTCAAGAGTTTGCGTTAAAATATAAACCAATCAACAATTTCCAGAGCATTAGTAGTGTATTGCAATAGATAGCTAGTCTATTAACATAAAAATATTAATCATAGTGATTTCGCGATCGAAGCTGACTGTGTTACGTTTGTTGCCTCCCGTCACGACTTACCAGGTCGTGACGAATATGTGTTAGGACAAAATTGCACCCTTTTGACCTCGAGTCGCACAGGTGGGGCTCGTCAGACCCAGTAGTACTACCCAAGATTTCCCCGCTATTCAATATTAACAATCCGAAAGTGTGAGGACTTTCCATGGTAATCAACACTATATCAATATTATACACACTCATAAATAAAAACGTTTGTGATCAACAGTATGCTATCTCCCCCAAAAGAGATGATGTAAAATAAGTGGGGCAAGAACTCACCTGATGCGCGCAAGAATTAACCTAGAGCTTAACTTGAAAGAAAGAGGGAAAGACAACCTTCAAAGGTCACCTAGAACACAAGAGTACATAAGTACGTGTACACAGAATCAACATGAAACCCTAGGTGCTCTACAAACCAAAGAACTCAAGGTTTTAGAAAGACAAGACACATTTGACCCAGTTGACCCGTTTGACCCGTTGGTGACATTATAGGTGATAATTCGTTAATACTAACACAACAGTATGTCATACATGATCAACATACAACTTGATTACATATAGCACATCATTAACCACATGTACTACCTAGATCATCATACAACCAATTGTCATACAAGTCATGCGAATCACAACAGGCCAAAACAGGTAAAAAACCAAATCAACATTCATATAACCTAAACAACACATTTAATCACCTTAGAAACCATCCATGAACACACTAGCATGATCCTAATATCCCAAACATGCTTAAATCATCCAATTCAAGGATTTGCACAATTAAAGTTTCCCTTTTGGGAAAGTTCATCCCAAATTCATCAAACTCACACTACATTCATGAATTCATCAATTATATACCAATTCAAGACTATGACAACATCTAAACATGATCAACAACACCTAATTATCATGATTCCTCAACATTCAACACCAAAAGTTACTATCTTTAGTAAGGTATGAACTACAACATGCATTCTTGAATTCCTAACATTCATATCAACCATCTAGCATCTAATCATCATCACAAACACATCCATAACATTCATACATCAACAAACAACCAAAAATCGACTTTCAATTGCAATATTCGAACTAGGGTTTCGGCCTTAATGTAAATCCCATAAAACTTGTAAAAATCCAACCTTTATTGCATACTTGACGTTAATTAACATGTAATCTATCTAACAAACACATTAACATCAACCATTAGGCATCATTCGACCATCAATTGAAGATTTCGATCCCCAAACCCTCGGCTAACTACAAACATCCAAAGAAACACGAAATTACCCTTAAATTCGAAGAAAGAATGGAACTTTGATGCTTCTAACTTGATGTATTGCTTGAATCCGAACCCAAATCGTGGTATTTGCTTGTTCTTGGTCGATGATCGAAGTGTGTGTGTGTTTGAAGGTGAAGTCGCGGCCGAAGAGGGTGCTTAGGGTTTGGTTTTTGTGTTTTAATCAACTAAGCTTTGCATAATTACCTTTTAACCCTTGCACTTTGTATTTTTATAAAATTAGGCTTTTAACATCCTTTTAAGATGTTTTTAACTAGAATAATAAACATATAAACTAGTAGTAGCAATTATAGGTATTATCTTTATAAGCTACAAGATTTACAAAGTAAATACACACGTTTCCACGTTACGCGAGAAAATTACAGTTAACATTTAAATCACACAAGCATAACTTAATAATCACATTGTTAACTTAATTATCATCAATTTAACATTACTGATTATTGTTAAGTCACCAACGTTCAACGACAACTAGTGTGTGTGCACGACACGTGTATGCAAGACTTAACGGAACAAACGGAGTTTGGTAACGGAAAATTACCGGATGTCACAATAATCATCATTGCAATAACACTAATCATTCAGAAATTGAATGTAGGATTTGTTGTTTGAATCAAAACCAAAATTGAACACGAAACCACATGAATGAACCTTGAAATCATTCCACTACCGCCTAAAACTCATTAAGAACAATTCATAACCAGCTTCGAACACTTTTGCCTCAACAATCCTCCGAATCAATCAAAATGATAACTATGGATCTACAAAATACTTTATTAACAATCTAGGGAAGGATAAAGGTGCAAAGGATCAAGAAACTACTAGTATTCACTCAATAAAAATCGAGAATCAAATTACACTGACGGAATTAAAGTAATCACAAATCATACAGAAGCGTGATATGTGATCGATGAAAAAGAAAGCAAATCAAGTTAACATGACCAAGTAAGTAAGATTTACTTGTATTTTAATCAAAATTTTGCAACTACATCTTGGTGCATCAAAGTATTCACGATAGCTTAACTAAATAAACGGGAAATGAACTAGTTATACTAAAACAATAAAAAACAATAGTTCTCACATGGATAGTTTTTTTCAATACAACCTCTAATGCTATGGAGTTTTGATTTTCATGCCTTGTAAACACACTTGTGAACCAATCTAATCAAATCTTATTGTAATCATTTTTGCAATCACACTAATCAATCACAAATGGACCGTAGGATCTATTGTTTAAATCAAAACCAAAATCGAACATGAAAACACATGAATGAACCTTGAAATCAATCCACTCCCCCCCAAAAACACATCGAGAACAATTCAATACCAACTTTGAATCAATTAAAATGTCAACTATGGATCCACAAAATACTTTTTTAACAATCTAGGCGAGGAAAAAGGTGAAAAGGATCAAGAAACTAATCGTATTCACTCAATAACAATCGAGGATCAAATTACACTAACAAAATTAAAGTAATCATAAATCATACAGAAGCGTGATATGTGATCGATGAAAAAGAAAGCAAATCAAGTTAAGATGACCAAGTAAATAAGATTTACTTGTATTTTAATCAAAATTTTGCCATTACATATTGGTGCATCAAAGTATTCATGAATAATTAACTAAATAAACGGGAAATGGCCTACTTATACAAAAACACTAAACAACAATAGTTCTCGCGATGATACTTTTTTGACTTTCAATACAACCTCCAATGCAACGGAGTTTTGATTCTCATGCCTTGTAAACACACTCGTGAACCAATTTAATCAAATCTGATAATAATCATCATTGCAATCACACTAATCATTCACAAATGGAATGTAGGATCTATTGTTTAAATCAAAACCAAAATCATACAGGAAAACACATGAATGAACCTTGAAATCATTCCACTCCCGCCCAAAACACATCGAGAACAATTCACAACAAACTTCAAACACTCTTGCCTAAACAATCCACCGAATAAATCAAAATGACAACTATGGATCCCTAAAATACTTTAATAACAATATAGACAAGGAAAAAGGTGCAAAGGATCAAGAAACTACTCGTATTCACTCAATAACAATCGAGAATCAAATTACACTGACGGAATGAAAGTAATAATAAATCATACAGAAGCGCGATATGTGATGGTTGAAAAAGAAAGCAAATCAAGTTAACTTGACCAAGTAAATAAGATTTACTTGTATTTTAATCAAAATTTTGCAACTACATATTGGTGCATTAAAGTATTCACGAATTCTTAACTAAATAAACGGGAAATGACCTACTTATACAAAAACACTAAACAACAATAGTTCTCGCATGGATACTTTTTGACTTTCAATACAACCTCAAATGCTATAGAGTTTTGATTCTCATGCCTTGTAAACACACTCGTGAACCATTTCAATCACACTAATCAATCAAAATTGGAACGTAGGATCTATTGTTTAAATCACAACCAAAATTGAAGACGAAAACACATGAATGAACCTAAAATCAATCCACTCCCACCCAGAACACAATGAGAATAATTCACAACCAACTTCGAACACTCTTTCCTCAAAAATCCACCGAATCTATCAAAAATGATAACTGTGAATCCACAAAATACTTCATTAACAATCTAGGCAAGGAAAAAGGAACAAAGGATCAAGAAACTACTCGTATTCACTCAATAACAATCGAGAATAAAATCACATTGACAGAATTAAAGTAATCATAAATCATACAGAAGCGTGATATGTGATCAATTTATAAGAAAGCAAATCACGTTAACATGACCAAGTAAATAAGATTTACTTGTATTTTAATCAAAATTTTTCAACTACATATTGGTGCATCAAAGTATTCCCGAATGCATAACTAAATAAACGGGAAATAACCTACATATACAAAAGCACTAAACAACAATAGTTCTCGCGTGGATACTTTTTTGACTTTCAATACAACCTCCAATGCTATGGAGTTTTGATTCTCATGCCTTGTAAACACACACGTGAACCATTCTAATCAAATCTGATTATAGTGATCATTGCAATCACACTAATCAATCACAAATGGAACAAAGGATTTATTGTTTAAATCAAAACCAAAAGCGAACACGATAACACATGAATAAACCTTGAAATCCATCCACTCCCGCCAAAAACACTTTGAGAACAATTCATTACCAACTTCAAACACTCTTGCCTCAACAATCCACCGAATCAATCAAAATGACAACTATGGATCCACAAAATACTTTATTAACAATCTAGGCAAGGAAAAGGGTGCAAAGGATCAAGAAACTACTCGTAATCACTCAATAATAATCGAGAATCAAATTACACTAACAGAATGCAAGTAATATTAAATCATACAGAAGCGTGATAAGTGATCGATGAAAAAGAAAGCAAATCAAGTTAACATGACCAAGTAAATAGCATTTACTTGTATTTTAATAAAAAATTTGCAACTACATATTGGTGCATCAAAGCATTCACGAAATGCTTAACTAAATAAACGGGAAATGACCTACTTATACAAAAACACTAAACAACAATAGTTCTTGCATGGATACTTTTTTGACTTTCAATACAACCTCCAATGCTATGGAGTTTTGAATCTCATGCCTTGTAAAGACACTCCTGAACCAATCTAATCAAATCTGATTATAATCATCATTGCAATCACACTAATCAATCACAAATGGAATGTAGGATCTATTGTTTAAATGAAAACCAAAATCAAACATGAAAACACATGAATGAACCTGAAATCAATCCACTCCCGCCTAGTACACATCGAGAATAATTCACAACCAACTTCAAACACTCCTGCCTCAACAATCCACTGAATCAATCAAAAATGATAACTTTGAATCCACATAATACTTTATTAACAATCTAGGCACGGAAAAAGTTACAAAGGTCAAGAAACTACTCGTATTCACTCAATAACAATCGATAATCAAATCATACTGACGGAATTAAAGTAATCATAAATCATACAGAAGCGTGATATGTAATCGAATAATAAGAAAGCAAATCAAGTTAACATGACCAAGTAAATAACATTTACTTCTATTTTAATCAAAAATTTGCTACTACATATTGGTGCATCAAAGTATTCACGAATGCTTAACTAAAGAAATGGGAAATGACCTACTTATACAAAAACACTAAACAATAATAGTTCTCGCATGGATAGTTTTTTGACTTTAAATACAACCTCCAATGCTTTGGAGTTTTGATTCAAATGCCTTGTAAACACACTCGTGAACCAATCTAATCAAATCTGATTATAATCATCATGGTAATCACACTAATCAATCACAAATGAAACATAAGATCTATTGTTTAAATCAAACCCAAAATCGAAGACGAAAACACAAGAATGAGCCTGAAATCAATCCACTCCCGCCCAGAACACATCGAGAATAATTCACAACCAACTTCGAACACTCTTGCCTCAACAATCCACTAAATCAATCAAAAATGATAACTATGAACCCACTAAATACTTTGTTAACAATCTAGGCAAGGAAAAAGGTGCAAAGGATCAAGAAATTACTCCTTTTCACTCAATAACAATCGAGAATCAAATCACACTGATGGAATTAAAGTAATCATAAATCATACAGAAGCGTGATATGTGATTGATTAATAAGAAAGAAAATCAAGTTAACATGACCAAGTAAATAAGATTTACTTGTATTTTAATCAAAATTTTGCAACTACATATTGGTGCATCAAAGTATTCATGAATGAATAACTAAATAAACGTAAAATGACCTACTTATACAAAAACACTAAACAACTGTAAGGCCTGTTCCCGGAGACCTCACAGTTGGTCAACCACTTCATTATTTACATAAAATTACATACATTTAATTAAAACATCGCAGCGGATTAGATTATCAAAAACCATTCATTGCATTAATATTTAATGTTGCCAAATAATACATCAATGTATTATAGGAGTTACAAAAGAAACGTTTAGTTGCATTACAAAACAACATAATTATCATGCACGAATGGATGCCAATCTTGCCCGCCAAGTAGCTTTCCCCCGCGTGCCATCCTCAGCGATGAGTTACTTGCCAACTGAAAATGCATAAACGTCAGCGTTGCTGGGTGAGTTCTAGTTTTTAGAATTTAAAATCTCTTGTTTAGATATATAAAAATATCATCTTCTTAAACTACTTGTAAGGCCCCGATCCCGGGACACTCACAGTTGGACAATCATCGCACATAAAACATATAATTTATAGTTACAATTTCTAAAACATTGCAGCGGAATAATTTTAAACCATTTCATTGTAATTGCTTTTGCAAAATAATACATTGTAGGTAACTATTACAAAATATCATAATTTGCATTACATCACAAAAACATTATCATAACATGAAATGGATGCCACCCAAAATAATCCAAGTAGCTACCTCGTGCCATCCTCAGCAACATTACCTGCCAACTGGAAACACACAAAAGTCAACGTTGCTGAGTGAGTTCTAGTTTTATAAAATAAAATACTTTTCTTTCATTTAAAACCATTCTTTACTTTCATATGCGATCATACAACATACGTACACATAGATAATATCATTATTATCTTCCATTACCATCCATTACTTTCATTCCGTACATTTCATTCATTAACCTTCCTTCGTTCGTTCCTTCCGGATCAATGTCATCAGCTATACCCCAAACGTAGGCACAAAGCGGGTACTGGGCCGAAGTTTATCAGACTTCCATTCATTGCGCACAAAGCCTGGCACCAGCACCAGGGTAAGCGACAAAGATCCCACCTGTATGCTTTACCCCAAACAGGGGCACGAAGCGAGTACTAGGCCGAAGTTGATAAAGAGACTTCCATAACGCACATAGCCTCACACCAGCACCGAGGGAAGTAACCAAGGTCCATACATAAGTTTACCCCAAACGTAGGCACATAGCGGGTACTGGGCCGAAGTTTATCAGACTTCCATAACGCACATAGCCTGGCACCAGCACCGGGGTAAGACTTATCCATTCATTTATTACTTCATTAATGCATGCATTCTTTCATACTTTACGTTCCTCTTTTCATTATCTTACGCTTTTCATTACATACTACTTTACGTTTATTGATATTAATCATACCACGCAAAGCCACGGAAAATAACATACATAACAAGGAACATAGCATAAACATAACCATACCATACATAGCATCATCACATCACATAAGACATCACAAAGTCAACTTACATCACTCCCGGGAACCTCCCAAGTCAAAGTCTACACTTTACCTTTTCCCTAAAATTTCAAAAAATAATCTAAGTCTTAGGCGCATGGGCACTATGCAGGCGCATGGACTTCTGGGCGCATGGGAACTCTTAGGCGCATGGGAAAGGTTCTGGCGCATGGGCACTATTGGGGCGTATGACCTGACACTTAGTCATTCTAGGCATTTCCAGGCGCATGGGCACTATGCAGGCACATGAATGCCTAGGCGCATGGGCAGTTTTGGGCGCATGGACACTTAGCCAAATTCAGCTTGTTCTAGGAGCATGGATACTATTTGGGTGCTTGAGTTTTGGGCACATGGGGGACACTTAGGCAAATTCAACCGTTGGGCGCATGGGCCAAATATAGACGCATGGGCAACCAACACATACTAATAACATCATAATCAGTCCCAATTCATCAATTCATCATGTTATAACTTAGTTCTAGCATTCTAAGCATCATAACAAGAACATGGCACAATCATAACATCATAAATCACCCAAATCATAACCCACCCACATTCACATATACACATACTTACGGGTACAAAACCCATTTCATAAAAACATACATACATGTATTTCCAGCCCCAAAATCAGTCAAAACAAGTAAAAAGGGGGTTCTAGAACTCACCTTATGCAACTTTTGTGTAGACTCTTCACACCCGAATGCAAATTTGAGTTCAACCGCCTAGAAACCCACCAAAAACACACACACACCCGAACACACACACAAACACACATAAGCATACAACCGAGGCATAGGCCGACCAGGAACAACTTAAAGCAACAAATTCTTGCCTTGAATTCGAATTCCTCTTCTTCTTTCTTCAAAAACCTAAGACCTCTGCTCTTTCCCTCTCTAGAAAATCCGAATGAAAGTGATGTGCAGAAAGTGTGGGCGGCCATGCCCACTTTTGTACCAACTTTTATACTTTTTGTCCTTTTAAAACATTTAGCCCCTCAACTTGGGTTAAATTGTGTTTTCTTCCTTTTTCTACACTTTTATTCTTTCTTTCTCGTCTTTAAAAATATCCGGGTGTTACACTACTTCCTTTTCATAAATCCGTTACTTCCGTACATGATCACACATCATATATAAAACAAGATAATATTCATTATTATCTTTCATCATTCATCTCATTCATTTCGTACTTTTATCATTATCTTTCACTTTCTACCTGACCAATGTGCAATACCCCGAACATTATGCACGAAGCTGGTACTGGGCCTGAGGTTTATAAATAGACCCTGAACATTGTGCACGACGCTGACTCTAGTACCTGGGGCAAGCAACAAGGGTCCCGTTAATCTCAAAGCTGCATGCATCCTCATGGGGTAGTTAACCCGCACACAGTTGAGCTGACAACCTATGGTTGTGAACCTCCTTTCATTTTGCTTGCAAGGCTTTTATTCATTCGTTAAGTTCCACTTTTCATTAACATTAATCTTTCACTTCATTTATGATAATACTTTACGTATACGAGCATAAACACATCACGTAAAGTCACGTAATAATACGTAATATGGAACATAAGAACAGGCCATAATCATGCATAACATCAACACATATAACCATCAAAACATCCCAGGGTTAAACCCTAAAATTTCTATTTCCCAAAAATCTCAGAAATTTTCTAAGGCATTTAGGCGCATGAGCATTATGCAGGTGCACCAACACTTAGGCGTATGGAAACACTTAGGCGCCTGAACTAACACTTAGGCGTATGAGCAATTTTCTGGGCGCATGGATACTATTCGGGCGTATGAGGTACACTTAGGCATTTGGGCAGTGGGAGCATGGGCACTATTGGGGCGCATGGGGTGGAACTTAGTCTTTTTTTTGGCTAAGTATCAGGCGCATGAGGAAGGACTTAGTCGTCTGAGCTAAATTTCAGGCGCATGAGCAGTAGACATACGTGTTTTCAAATTATTTCTAGTCCGAAACATCATTCTAACATGCTCATAACTTAAATCTATCATTCTAAGCACCTAAAACAAGCATAAAACCAAGAAACACAACCAACCAAACACAACAAACATACGGTTATCATACATACAAGTTGTAAAATATTTTTACATTCATTTTCAGCCCTAAAGAAGTTTAAAAACACAAAATCGGGGATCTAGAACTCACCTAAAGCAGCCTTCAAGTAAAACTCCACCGAACCTAAGGGCACAACGAGTCCAAACACCTAAAAACACCACAAAACACACAACCAAGCACGAAAAACACTTAAAAATCGGTTTTAAGGTTGAAAACCCAACAAAACCGAACAAGACACAAGGAAACACTCACCAAATGCGAAAACTCAGCTTCAACCTCCTTGCAACCGAGAGAAAACTTCAGCTTCTTTCTTCTTTTTGATCACTGTCGAAAAGCAGAAAGTTGAAAAAGGTGTATGGGCAGCCATACTCATATAAACCTTAAAATAATAAAGTTTTGTACTTTTTACACTTTGGCCCGCTTTACTTGTGTCCATTTTCTTTTCTTTCAAGATACTTTTCTTTTTCTTTCTTTTTGACAAAATTTCAGTTGTTACAACAACAATAGTTCTCGCATGGATGCTTTCAATGCTATGGAGTTTTGATTCTCATACCTTGTAAACACACTCGTGAACAAATCTAATCAAATCTGATTATAATCATCATTACAATCACTCCAATCAATCACAAATGGAACGTAGGATCTATTGTTTAAATCAAAACAAAAATCAAAAATGAAAAAACATGAAGGAACCTTGAAATCAATCCACTCCCACCCAAAATACATCAAGAACAATTCACAACCAACTTCGAACACTCATGCCTTAACAATCCACCGAATCAATTAAAATGACAACTATGGATCCACAAAATACTTTATTAACAATCTAGGTAAGGAAAAAGGTGAAAAGGATCAAGAAACTACTCGTATTCACTCAATAACAATCGAGAAGCAAATTACACTGATAGAATTAAAGTAATCATAAATCATACTGAAGTGAAGATCAAGTATAGGTTGGACTCACCAAAGATTAGATTTTGGTTATGTTTGATTGTAATAGGATTAATGTTAGTTTACTTTTGTAAGTTTGTTAGTTAGTTAAGTTTTGCTGCCCAGCGAAACTATGAGCGAAACTGTAGTTTCGCTCATAGCTAGCTGCTAGTTTCACCCAGCGAAACTATCAGGCTCAGCCGGGCGAAACTATGACCTTGGCAGAATAGTTTCGCTGACAACGAAACTGTCAGCTAAACTATACTTCCTATATATATTTTTGATCTTGCTCTTTGTGGGCAAGGCTTGCAAAATCCCTAATCATTCATCATTGTTGCAAGTGCCCTTTGTAAGCTGTTTTTTTCATAGAAATATATTGAGCTTTGTTACTTCTATTGTATTGGATCATTATTGCTTTATGTTGAATACCTTTTGGTTCTTCTTCTTCATCATAGTGTTTGTTGTTTGGTATTATTGTTGATATTGAACGAATCAACCACTCAAGTGTACTGATATTTGATCAAATGGACCAACAAAATGGTATCGGAGCCATAGTGCTCTTGATTGTTTGAGGTTTTTGGTTGTTTTTGTTCAATATCGATATTTCATCATTCGGGATCAAATTTGGGTGTATTTGTTATGGAATTTGATTGAAATTGGTTTGTTCTTGGTTGGGAAAGCCTTGGTAATCATCACATCTCAAGTTCATCGAGATTTGGGTGATTTCAGATTGATTTCGTGTTCAAAAAGTTTTCCAGATTCAACGGGTGAAATTAGTGTTCTTCCAGCAAAACTATCAGCTTCATCATGCGAAACAACTAGTGTTTTACACCCTGTGATCGTTTTGAGCTTCTCAGCAAAAGTATAATCTTTGAACGAAAGTTCAATGGTGATGGTGTTCAACTATCAAGCGAAACTGAGCCAAAGTTATCTCTGAACGAAAGTTCAAGCTTGTTTCTACGAAACTACTGCCAAAATTTCCAGCGAAACTGTCTGCCGAAACTTGCATCAGCGAAACTTGTGTCTCTTCTGCGAAACTAGATCACTCTAGTGTAACTGCATTTGTCTTTCTGTGAAACTAGATCTATCCAACGAAACTGCATTTTTCTTCTGCGAAACTAGCATGTCTAAGATGACTACTCTCACTCTTGCTGATCTTGAAAGTGTGGCACCCAGCAGACCCCCGAGACTCATCAACGGAGACAATTT
Organism: Flaveria sonorensis; assembly: GCA_025506505.1. Classification (NCBI taxonomy): domain Eukaryota; kingdom Viridiplantae; phylum Streptophyta; class Magnoliopsida; order Asterales; family Asteraceae; genus Flaveria; species Flaveria sonorensis. Next base: position 20,435,267 of record CM046431.1, on the reverse strand, counting down.
TGAAGATTGGAAGAGATGTCTCAAAGCCTTTTTTCTTCTACACGGATCACAATCAATGGGAATCAATCATCTCTGGTCCACACATACCAACTGTTACTGTTGGTGATGTAACTTCTCAGAACAAGGACCCAGCTACATTCAATGAAAGAGATCTAAAGTTGATTGATAGAGATCAGAAAGCTTTTGGGGCTTTAACTTTATGCTTGGCACCAGACATCTACAATCGTTTTTCTGAACACAATAATGCTAAGTCTCTTTTTGATGCTCTCTGCGAGTTCTATGATGGAAATGATGAGTTAGTGAAAGATAAGAGTATTCAAGCTGAAAAGGAGTTCAACTCTTTTGTGGGATACAAGAATGAGAGTCTCACAGATCTTACAAACCGCTTTCTGACAGTTTCGAGCACACTGAAGAAATATGATGAGAAACTTTCAAATAGTGAGCAAGTGAACAAGTTATTAGACTCTCTCCCACCTTAGTGGAGTTTACAGGTGAGGATGTTAAAACAAGAAAGAAGTTTCACTGACTACAAGCTTATGGACATCATTAATAAGCTTAAATCATTTGAATTAGACATGAAATGAAGGGAGTTCAATCAGACCTTGATGCCTTCACCTGGTCTCACTCAGAATGCTGCACTACTTTCTTCTGCTGCAAGCTCTCCAGTGCAGACATCACGACAAGGAGGAGTGAATATTGGTGATCATTCTGGTGGTAGTGTTAATGGTGGTAGAGATCAAGCCAACTCGATAGCAAATACTGCAACATCAATTCCATCTGAAACAATGGCTCTATTTGGCATGTTGGTATAGAGTTATGAGGCATTAGTGGCTGGAGAGTTGAAAGGAAAAGGAATGACAATGGAGGATATGTATCAGGTGGATCCTGATGATCTAGAAGAGACTGACATTCAGTGGCAGATGGCAATGTTGACTCTCAGAACTCGAAGATTTATGGAGAAAACTGGTAGAAAGAATTTTGGAAGTCAAAGCTCTAACTCTAAATTAGGATTTGATAAATCCAAACTGAGGTGCTTCAATTGCAAACAATTAGGGCACTTCAAAAAAGAATGTCCATTGCCAAATGTCACTGATCAAAGCAATTCAGGAGTCCCAAGATTGACCTCAAGTGGGGATAAAGAAGAAATGAAACAGAAGAAAGAGACAGTTTTGATCTCTAACTTTGATTGGAGTGCAGAGGTAGAAGAGACGAAAGAAGAAATTAATCAAGCGCTGGTGGCTGAGATTGTTGAAGAAAGGAGAAGGTGAACTATGAGGAAGAGTTTGATCCATTTAAACAATTTAGAGGTGAAGCTGAAGTAGCTGGGGATAGTCAGAAGTGTGTAAAGATGGTCCAAGATAAAGACTTAAAATCTGAGATTGTGATAGATGGTGAAGAGAAGAAGGGGTTGAGAACTGGAAGCCAGACTACAGAGCAAAGCAACGAGAAAGATGATCCTACAACCACTGTCGAGGAAAACAAGCTGAGTACTCCGGTGTGTCAATGTGAGAAAGCCTTGGCAGTAGAAAAGGTGGTAATGGGACTTCCATATGAGGTAATTCAGGATATGTGTTCTTCAGCATGCAAAATAAGATTATTTGGCATATATAAAGCTAATCGTCTATTAATAGATAATGAAAAGGATTTAAAATGAATTAATGAAGAGCTTAAAATAAACGAGTCAAAATATTTTGTTAAATTAAATGAAGCTTTAAAAGAAAATGATCATTTAAAAAGAATCGTTTTGGAAAGAAATGTTGAAATTAACACTTTGACTGAAAGGGTCGCACTTACTGAATTTGAGACAGGCAAACTTCAGTCAAAGCTTGATAAATGGACAATATCTGGGATGAAACATGATGATTTATGCAAATCTGAAAGGGGGGCTAGGATTAAAACTGGTTTAGGATATGATGATGCTAAGGTTTATCCTCCCCCTAGCACTTACTGTTATTCACCTATGCCTGTTCCGCATCCTTCTAATGATTTGATCAAAATAGACACTAACAATATGTCTGCAGGTTTAGAAGGTGTGAACACTAAGCATGTACGTGAAGACTATGGTTATGGACCGACTAGCGGGCTTGGATGCAATAGTCTTAGTACACCTAAATCTCAGCACTTTGTTTTAGATGATAAATTTAGCTTAAGTTCTGTTTTTGTTACCAAACAATCTGTTTCAGACAATGTTTCATCTTGTTCTAGTGATGTTTCTATTTCCTCTTTAGATAATTTGCATTGTAATGATGATGTTTCTTTTGATTATGTTGATGTTGAGAATGATTCTATAGTGCAGATTAAAGAGAAAATTAAAAGTAATTGTTTTGAAAAATTCTTTTCTCACCCCATCCCATCTTTTACCCTAACTAATATTTTTTCATCAAGTGAAAGGGTAACGTCATCATCTCATGCAAGTACAAGTGGTACAAGTACCATATGTACTTCAGATGAAAATTCATCATATTATGTAAATAATCACTCTTCTCCAAATAAAAACAGATCCAGAGACATGTATATGACTTATAGTGATGTTGATTCGAGACTGTCTGAATGCGATGAGGAGATATTCATTGATAAAATTCCAACTTTATTGCATAACAGACCTAGATTAAAATCACACTGTTTTAGATGTGGTAAAGATGATCATGTTGTTAAGCATTGCAATCACACTAATCATTCAGAAATCGAATGTAGGATTTGTTGTTTGAATCAAAACCAAAATTGAACACGAAACAACATGAATGAACCTTGAAATCATTCCTCTCCCGCCTAAAACTCATCGAGAACAATTCATAACCATCTTCAAACACTCTTGCCTCAACAATCCACCGAATCAATGAAAATGACAACTCTGGACCAACAAAATACTTTATTAACAATCTAGTCAAGGAAAAAGGTGAAAACGATCAAGAAACTACTCGTATTCACTCAATAAAAATCTAGAATCAAATTACACTAACGGAATGAAAGTAATACTAAATCATATAGAAGCGTGATATGTGATCGATGAAAAAGAAAGCAAATCAAGTTAACATGACCAAGTAAATAAGATTTACATGTATTTTAATCAAAATTTTGCAACTACATATTGGTGCATCAAAGTATTCACGAATGCTTAGCTAAATAAATTGGAAATGAACTAGTTATACTAAAATAATAAAAAACAATAGTTCTCGCAGAGATAGTTTTTTGACTTTCAATACAACCTCCAATGCTATGGAGTTTTGATTCTCATGCCTTGTAAACACACTTGTGAACCAATTTAATCAAATCTGATTATAATCATCATTGCAACCACACTAATCATACATAAATGGAACGTAGGATCTATTGTTTAAATCAAAACCAAAATCGAACATGGAAACACATGAATAAACCTTGAAATCAATCCATTCCCGCCAAAAACACATCGTGAACAATTCACAACCAACTTCAAACACTCATGCCTCAACAATCCAACGAATCAATTAAAATGACAACTATGGATCCATAAAATACTTTATTAACAATCTAAAAATTTTGAAAAGGATCAAGAAACTACTCGTATTCGCTCAATAACAATTGAGAATCAAATTACACTGACAGAATTAAAGTAATCATAAATCATACAGAAGGGTGATATGTGATCGTTGAAAAAGAAAGCAAATCAAGTTAGGATGACCAAGTAAATAAGATTTACTTGTATTTTAATCAAAATTTTGCAACTACATATTGGTGCATCAAAGTATTCACAAATAATCAACTAAATAAACAGGAAATGACCAACTTATACAAAAACACTAAACAACAATTGTTCAAGCAATGATACTTTTTTGACCTTCAATACAACCTCCAATGCTACGGAGTTTTGATTCTCATGCCTTGTAAACACACTCGTGAACCAATTTAATCAAATCTGATTATAATCATCATTCCAATCACACTAATCAATCACAAATGGAATGTAGGATCTATTGTTTAAATCAAAACCAAAATCGTACATGAAAACACATGAATGAACCTTGAAATCATTCCACTTCCATGCAAAACACATCGAGAACAATTCACAACCAACTTCGAACACTCTTGCCTAAACAATGCACCAAATCATTCAAAATGACAACTATGGATCCACAAAATACTTTATTAACAATATAGGCAAGGAAAAAGGTGCAAAGGATCAAGAAACTACTTGTATTCACTCAATAACAATCGAGAATCAAATTACACTGATGGAATGAAAGTAATAATAAATCATACAGAAGCATGATAAGTAATGGTTGAAAAAGAAAGCAAATCAAGTTAACATGACCAAGTAAATAAAATATACTAAGTGCATTAAAGTATTCACAAATGCATAACTAAATAAACGGGAAATGACCTACATATACAAAAAACACTAAACAACAATAGTTCTCGCATGGATACTTTTTGACTTTCATTACAACCTCCAATGCAATGGAGTTTTGATTCTCATGCCTTTTAAACACACTCTTGAACCAATTTAATCAAATCTGATTATTATCATCATTGCAATCACACTAATCAATCACAAATGGAAAGTAGGATCTATTGTTTATATCAAAACCAAAATCGTACATGTAAACACATGAATGAACCTTGAAATCAATCCACTCCCGCCCAAAACACATCGAGAACAATTCACAACCAACTTCGAACACTCTTGGCGAAACAATCCACCGAATCAACCAAAATGACAACTATGGATCCACAAAATACTTTATTAACAATATAGGCAAGGAAAAAGGTGCAAAGGATCAAGAAACTACTCGTATTCACTCAATAACAATCGAGAATCAAATTATACTGATGGAATGAAAGTAATAATAAATCATACAGAAGCATGATAAGTGATGGTTGAAAATGAAAGCAAATCAAGTTAACATAACCAAGTAAATAAGATTTACTTAGTGCATTAAAGTATTCACGAATGCATAACTAAATAAATAGGAAATGACCTACTTATACAAAAACACTAAACAACAACAGTTCTGGCATGGATACTTTTTGACTTTCATTACAACCTCCAATGCTATGGAGTTTTGATTCTCATGCCTTGTAAACACACTTGTGAACCAATCTAATCAAATCAAATCTGATTATAATCATCATTGCAATCACACTAATCAATCACAAATGGAACGTAGGATCTATTGTTTAAATTAAAACCAAAATCAAAGACGAAAACACATTAATGAACTTGAAATCAATCCACTTGTAACACCCAAAATTTTTTTCAAGTTAAAGAGAAGAAAGCAATAAGAAGGAAACTAAAAAGTATATTGAAAGAAAGGATAAGGAGCCAAAGTGGAGGGGGCCAAAGTGTAAAAGAGTACAAAATCCAATATTTTATTAAATAAAAGGGTATGGCCGCCCATTTGGAGTTCTCACTCATGCTTTTCAACCAAAAGAAGAAGAAGGAAGAAGCAGAAACTTTTCTCTTAGTTTCAAGAAGAAGAAGAAGTTGTATTTGCCTTCGTTATGTGTTTCTTTATATAATTGGATTGGTTTTATTGGGTACTTGACTATGAAACCGATTTTTATGTGTTCTATGTGTTTATGTTTGTGTTTTATGGTTGATTATGTGTTGTTGATGATTAGAATGATAGGAATAAGCTTTAAACAAGTTAATATGCAGATTGGGTTTGAAAATAAGTCTGAAATATGCATAACTGTTGGTCATGTGCCCAAATAGGGCTCATGTGCCAGAAATTTTGACTTGAAAAACTTAAGTGAAGCTCATGCGCCCCAATAGTTCTCATGAATTTTTGCCAAAATAACCTAAGTACCAGCCCATGCGCCCATATAGTAGTCATGCGCCTAGAAATTTCCTCAGGCGCCTAAGAGTTAGTCATGTGCCTGAACAGTACCCCATGCGCCCAGGATTGGTTCTCAAGCGCTTAAGTGTTGGTTCATGCGCCCAATGTGTTCATGCTCCCAAGCAGTACTCATGCGCATGCATAGTGCTAATGCGCCTAGAACACTTAGAAAATATTCTGAAATTTTGGGAAAAAAGGAAATTTAGGAATTGCCCTGGGATGTTTTGATGGTTGTATTTGTTTCCAGGCTTGTTTATGGCCAGTTCTTGTGTTCCATATTACGTATTATTGTGTGGCTTTACGTGGTGTGTTTATACTCGTATGCGTAAAGTATTATCATAATGAAAGTGAAAGATTAATGTTAATGAAAAGTGGAACATAACGAATGAATGAAAGTCTTGCAAGCAATTTGAATAGAGGTGCACGACCATGTTGTCGTTAGCTCAACTGTGTACGGTTTAGCTAACCCGAATGATGCATACAGAGTCAATCTTTGAGATTGATAGGACCCTTGTGGCATGTCCTGGTACTGGGTCAGGCTTCCTGCGTAATGTTAGGGGTCTATTTATAGACTCTGAGCCAGTACCCACTTCATGCATAATGTTTAGGGTATTGCACATTGGTCTGGTAGAAAGTTAAAGAAAATAACAAAGATACGAAATGAACGATGAAAGATAATGAGGAATATTATCTTGTTGTATGTATGTCATGTGAACACGTATGAAAGTAATGAATTTTATGAAAAGGAAGTATTTTAAGAAAAATGATATTTTCGTATATAGATAAAGGTGTTGTAAGGCCCCGTTCCCGGAGACCTCATAGTTGGACATTCACAGCACTATTCATAAAACATTTCACAATTCATTATCACAATGCAGTGGAATTTAAACATTTAGAAGCCATTCATTAACTATATAAACGTTGTTGCTAAGCAATACAGGTTTGTTAATAGTTACAAAAGACCCTTAATTTGCATTACAAAACAACAATGTTATAGATCATGAATGGATGTCAGCCAAATCCCGACAAGTAGCCTCCCCGAGTGCCATTCTCAGCAAATTACCTGCCAACTGAAAATGCATAAAAGTCAGCTTTGCTGAGTGAGTTCTAGTTTTAGAATCATAAAAATATCTTGATAGATTTGTATACAAAATACTTCTTAAAGAAAATATCTTAACTTTCTTTCGGATGTGATCACACATCATACATACAAATCATATCCATTACATCGTTACCATTCTCTTTCTTGCTTATTTATTATTATCTTTCACTGTCGATATGGACCAAAGTGCTATACCCCATATAATGCGCATAAACCTGGTACTGGGCCTTGAAGTCTATAAATAGACTCCATTCGTGGTCCACATATGCTGGCACCAGTATCGGGGCAGCAACAGTGGTCCCCTCAATCTTGAAGATTGACCCTGTGTACATCCTTTGGGTTAGCTAAACCGTACACAGTTGTGCTAACGACAACATGGTCGTGCACCTCCTGTAAATTTTTACTTGCAAGTCTTTTCATTCTTTATGTTCCACTTTTTGTTAATATTAATCTTTCACTTGATTAATAATAATACTCTATGATCATAGGCAAACCACATAAAGTCACATGTTAATATCATAATAGGCACATAAGGACAGCCCACAACATGCATAAGATAATCAGGTACAAGCATCAAGTCAACCATGGTCAAACCCTAATTTGATTTTCCAAAATTCCAGAAAATTCCTTAAGTCTTAAAGAAATGCGGGTGAACAATTGCAAATGCGGATGAACAAAAGTGAATGCGGGTGAACACTTGCAAATGCGGATGAACAAAAGTGAAAGGCGGGTGAACACTTGCAAATGCGGATGAACAAAAGTGAATGCGGGTGAACACTTGCAAATGCGGATGAACACAAGTGAATGCGGATGAACAAAAGTGAACGCGGGTGAACACTTGGTAATTATTCCGTCTTAAAAGAAATGCTAATGGACACTGTAGCAAATGCGCATGTATTAAAAGAAATGCTGATGGACACTTAGACTGAATTTAGGCTAGTGCGGGTGAACAACTGTAAATGCAGGCGAACAAAACACTTAGGCGATTATCACAATGTAAATGCGGATGAACCATCAGACCTGTAAATGAGACTTATGCTATAACCAGTTCTAAAACCTCATTTTCATACATACTTAACATCGATCTATCATGCTAAACTCTTAGGACAAGCTTACAACCTCATAGAACATAGAAGTTCATACACATACATACACAGTTATCATATACAACGGTTGTAAAACATTTTAAATGCATTTTTAGCCCCAAAGAAGTTTAAAAAAAACATAAAATCGGGGTCCTAGAACTCACCTATTGCAGCAAACAAGTGAATCTCCTCCCAACTTGCATGCACAAGAGTTCAAACACCTAGAACAAGCCAAAATAAACACCCAAACACCAAGAACACATAGAAATCAGTTTCTAAGGTTGAAACCTCAAAGAAACCGAACCAATTAGTCACAAAAACCTACTAACCTTGAATATTCTTCTGCTTCTTCATAATTCGACTGAGAGAAAACACAAAACCCAGCTTTCTTTCTTTCTTTTCTTCTTCGGAAAGCAACAGCAGAAAGAGCATGGGCGACCATGCTCTTTATACACCCACTTTTGACTTTTGTACCATTTTACACTTTTCACCCTTCAACTTTGGCCTTTATAAAAATATTTCGGTTGTTACAAGTCTACCCCCCTTAAAGACGTTTCGTCCCCGAAACCTGTCGTTCTTCAAATAACTGAGGGTAGTGCTGTCTCATTTCTTCTTCGGTCTCCCACGTAGACTCGGAACCCTTTCGATGCCTCCACTGTACCCGCACAAGTGGAACCACTTTATTTCTCAACCTCTTCTCCTTTCGGTCGATGATTGCCGCTGGTTGCTCCACATAATTGAGCCGTTCATCCACTTCAATATCATCCAATGGTACAATCATATCTTCATCAGCTAAACATTTTCTTAGATGAGATACATGGAATGTCGAGTGAATCCCACTTAACTCATCGGGCAATTCTAGATGGTAAGCCACCTCTTCTACACGTGCAACGATTCAAAAAGGCCCTATGTATCTTGGAATCAACTTGCCCCTCTTCCGGAATCGGATGATCCCTTTCCAAGGTGAGACCTTTAGCATGACTTTATCACCCACGTTGAACTCGATGGGTCTACGCCTCTTATCGGCATACGACTTTTGCCTATCTTTGGCTGCCTTCATAAAGGCTTTGATCTTTTCCAGTTTCTCAGTCGTAACCTCAATCACTTCGATGCTTCCAAATTCTTTCTACCCAATGTCTCCCCAACACACGGGCGTTCTACACCTCCTACCGTACAGCATCTCGTATGGCGGCATACCGATACTGGCATGATAACTGTTGTTGTACGAGAACTCTGCTAACGGTAAGTGAGCATCTTAATTTCCCCCAAATTCAATCACACAAGCACGAAGCATATCCTCGAGCGTCTGGATCGTCCTCTCAAACTGACCGTCTGTTTGAGGATTGTAAGCCATGCTAATATGTAGCCTCGTCCCCATGGCATCATGAAATCTCTTCCAGAACTTCGACGTGAACTGGGTGTCACGATATGACACGATAGACACCGGCACACCATGACGAGCTACAATATCTTTGATGAACAGATCCACCAATCTCTCAGATGAGTACGTCTCGCAGATCGGTAGGAAGTGAGCACTCTTTGTCAACCTATCAACTATCACCCAAATCGCATCGTACCCCCTTGCAGTATGGGGTAACTTCGTGATAAAATCCACAGTGATGTGCTCCCACTTCCACTTGGGTATATCCAACGGTTGAATCTTCCTGTATCGTTTCTGATGTTCTACCTTCACTTGCAAGCAAGTAAGGCACTTACTTACATACTCTGCCACGTCACGTTTCATACCCGGCCACCAGTAGTCTTTCTTCATGTCTTGATACATCTTGGTAGCACCGGGATGAATGGAGTATCGAGTTTTATGAGCTTCGTCCATAATTCGCCCACGTAGATTCCCATATCGAGGAATCCACATTCACCCAAAGCGGGTTTTAACACCGTGGGTATTCTCCCCCAATTCTGCAACTAGACCTCTCATTCGTTCGGAGTTGAGGCGATCTTTTTTTAACGCCTCATTTTGAAACCCTTTAACTTGCGTTATCATCTCTGAGGTCATCACCAACTGATACACCTTTACCCGAATCGGTTCGGGTCTCTCCTTCCGGCTAAGGGCATCTGCCACTACTTTAGCCTTTCCTGGGTGGTAATGGATCTCATAATCATAGTCTTTGAGCAACTCTAACCACCTTCTCTGCCTCATGTTGAGATCTTTCTGCTTGAAAAAGTATTTCAAGCTCTTGTGATCCGTGAAGATTGTGCACTAGGTCCCGTATAAGTAGTGCCTCCAAATCTTCAATGTAAAGACCACCACAGCCAATTCTAAATCATGAGTGGGGTAATTAACTTCATGGGTCTTTAACTGTCAGGACACGTAAGCTATCACTCGTCCATGTTGCATTAGTACGCAACCCAGTCCCGAATAAGATGCATCGGAATACACCACTAAGTCTTCACTTCCTTCGGGCAATGTTAAAACAGGAGCTTGAGTTAATCTTGCCTTTAACTCCTCAAAAGCATCCACCTGTTCTTGTCCCCACACAAACTTCACATTCTTGCGTGTCAACTTAGTCAAAGGTGAGGCTATCTTGGAAAAGTCTTGAATGAACCTTCGGTAGTAACCCGCCAAACCCAAGAAACTGCGAATCTCAGATGGCGTCTTTGGTGACTTCCATTGCATCACTACCTCAACCTTTGCCGGGTCCACCATAATTCCTTCGGTATTCACCACATGACCCAGAAATTGAACCTCGCGTAACCAGAAAGCACACTTAGAGAATTTAGCATATAACTTTTCTCTCCTAAGTGTCTTCAACACTTCACGTATATGATCGACATGTTCTTCTTTGCTCTTTGAATAAATCAAGATATCATCAATGAACACAATCACTGATTTATCCAACATCGACCGGCACACTCGATTCATCAAATCCATAAAGGCAGCTGGCGCGTTGGTTAAACCGAATGACATGACGAGAAACTCATAATGTCCATAACGCATTTGGAACACTGTCTTCGGGATATCTTGTTCCTTTACCTTCAACTGATGATAACCCGATAGGAGATCTTTACGGGAAAACCAACTGGCACCTTGAAGCTGATCAAACAGGTCATCAATCCTTGGTAGGGGGTATCTGTTCTTCACTGTCAACTTGTTCAACTCCCGGTAGTCTATACACATTCTCATACTACCGTCTTTCTTCTTTACAAATAATACCGGAGCACCCTAAGGAGAGATACTCGGTCTAATAAACCCCTTATCCATCAGTTCCTGTAGCTGATCCATCAGTTCTTTCATCTTGGTCGGAGCTAACCGATACGGTGCCTTGGCAATGGGTTGCGCACTGGGTATCAGATCGATCTGAAATTCTATCTCACGGTTCGGTGGCACACCTGGTAGATCTTCGGGAAACACATCCGGGAAATCACGTACCACTGGCACTTCCGATAATTATGGTATCGACACGTCCACATCTTTCACATATGCCAAGTAGGCACAGCATCCGCGCCTCATACAATTCTCTGCCACTACCATCGAAATCACTTTTGGAACCGTAGTGATGCGATCACCATAAACTATCACTGAACTCCCATCGGGTGCAACTAACCGAATCATCTTCTTCCGACACACGATGTTTGCCTCATAGGCTGCCAACCAATCCATCCCCAGAACTACATCAAACCCGCCTAGGGGCATCACAAATAGTTTAGCAGAGAACCTATGGCCTTCTAACTCTATGCCACAATCCTCAATCAAATCAGAAATTCTGGTAGACTTACCAATAGAAGTTTCTACGTCAAAAGGTTCATCAATGCTCCTACTACTAACAGACAATTTAGCATAGAAGGCAGCAGATATGAAACTCCTACTAGTACCAGAATCAACTAATACAAAGGCACAAGTTTGGTTTACTAGAAACACACCTGACACGATGTCGGGGTCTACCCGGGCTTCCTCTCGGGTCATCGTGAAGGCTCTTTCACTTGCTCTCTGCCTTCCTTCTTCCGACCTCTTCTTCAACCCAGAACTTTCAGCCCTTGGCTTCTTGCAATCCTTGTTCATATGGCTGATTTCACCAAAGTTAAAGCACCGTGGGGCTCTACACATCTTTGAAATGTGACCGGGCTTGCCACATTTGTAGCAGACATTCATTCCCAAAAGGCATTCACCGCTATGTTCCTTCCCACACTTATCACACCGCTTAACCCCGAGCTTGAAGTAACCACTCGGCGATCATCCGCCCTCGGCCTCTTACTGTTCGGGGTGAAACCGCCGTGCCCGAATCTCTTCCCGTTCCAGTTTCTGTCACCCCCACCAGTCCTCTTCACCTCAACCACAGTTACCTCTCATTCATCATACAGCCTTCCCTCCAAATCCACTGCCGACCTAAAAGTGCTCGGTCGAGCAGTGATCAAATGCCTGCGAATGTCAGCCAACAACCCCTGAATATACCGCTTGATCTTCATTGAAGCCGGTGTAACTTGTTCGGGCACCAGTCTCGCCATCTCATTGAATTTGGTGGTATATTGCTGGTGGGTCATGGTTCCCGCCTCAAGCTGTAGGAACTCTCTCTCTATCTTGTCGAGTTCTCGATGAGGACAGAATTCCTCAATCACTAACTTTTTTAGTTCACTCCATCTTATCCTCCCGACAGCCCTGTTGCCCTCGGCTTGGACCAGATTGTCCCACCAACACAGTGCCGAGTCAACGAATGTGTGAGTGGCAAATTTCACCTTCTGATCCTCCCTGCACTCACTAATATCCAACACTGCCTCCATCTCTCTAACCCAGCGGTGGGCAGTAGCAACGTTACCATTGCCGTCAAAAGTAGGGGGTTTACACCGTTGGAATGCCCCGGAGCTGCATCCCCTCGTGGTTTCCCGCACCTCTACATCTTATTCATCACTGGAGGCTCCCCTTTCAACATTTATCTCCTCCTCATCATCATGATCTCCCTCATTCTCCCTTCTCCCAGCAGCAGCCGTTCTCTCTTCCTCCTTTGCTTTCCTCTCATCCTTCCTTACTGCCCGGATCACCTCAGTCACGACAGATGGTAGGATTGTCTGCATGACTTGGTGAACCTCCTCCACCACTGCCTCTTTCACTGAGGCCCTCAAATTGGCACTCTCATCCACTCCCTCCGGGTGATGAAGCTCAGGCTCAGCAGGAGCCGTCTCTGCAGTTCTCGTCTTGTTCTTTGAGGCCCGGGGTCTACCAGCACGACCACCCCGTACACCACATCTAGAAGCCTTAGATGATCTACCTCCAGCCATTCGCTAACACTATAAGATTCAAACACTCACAAGGTTATTCAAGGTAATAGCTCAGTTAATGTTAAGTATAGTAAGTCTTTAATTACAGTGGCCAGTTGTGATTAGCCACTTACTTTACTCTTCGTTCCCCTAGCATTTCCTATCCTGACTACATCAGTATTCAAATCTACTAAAGCACATAAATCAAATAGCATGCGCACATAATACCGGTTATCATAATGAAAAGAAATACCTGATGGCACGTAGCTACTCGGGATGGCATCCCTCCATTCGGTCCCATTTTTAGTTTAAGTTTAGGTTTTGGAAAATATTTACCCATTTCTCTTAAACTTTGGCTCTGATACCAACTTGTAAGGCCCCGTTCCCGGAGACCTCATAGTTGGACATTCACAGCACTATTCATAAAACATTTCATAATTCATTATCACAATGCAGCGGAATTTAAACATTTAGAAGCCATTCATTAACTATATAAATGTTGTTGCTAAGCAATACAGGTTTGTTAATAGTTACAAAAGACCCTTAATTTGCATTACAAAACAACAATGTTATAGATCATGAATGGATGTCAGCCAAATCCCGACGAGTAGCCTCCCCGAGTGCCATCCTCAGCAAATTACCTGCAAACTGAAAACGAATAAAAGTCAGCTTTTCTGAGTGAGTTCTAGTTTTAGAATCATAAAAATATCTTGATAGATTTGTATACAAAATACTTCTTAAAGAAAATATCGTATCTTTCTTTTGGATGTGATCACACATCATACATACAAATCATATCCATTACATCATCACCATTCTCTTTCTTGCTTATTTATTATTATATTTCACTGTCGATATGGACCAAAGTGATATACCCCCCATATAATGTGCATAAACCTGGTACTGGGCCTTGAAGTCTATAAATAGACTCCATCCGTGGTGCACATATGCTGGCACCAGTACCGGGGCAGCAACAGTGGTCCCATTAATCTTAAAGATTGACCCTGTGTACATCCTTTGGGTTAGCTAAACCGTACATAGTTGAGCTAACGACAACATGGTCGTGCACCTCCTGTAAATTTTTACTTGCAAGTCTTTTCATTCTTTATGTTCGACTTTTCATTAATATTAATCTTTCACTTGATTAATAATAATAATTTATGATCATAGGCAAACCACATAAAGTCACATGTTAATATCATAATAGGCACATAAGGACAGCCCACAACATGCATAAGATAATCAGTTACAAGCATCAAGTCAACCTTGGTCAAACCCTAATTTGATCTTCCAAAATTCCAGAAAATTCCTTAAGTCTTAAAGAAATACGGGTGAACACTTGCAAATGTGGATGAACAAAAGTGAATACGGGTGAACACTTGCAAATACAGATGAACAAAAGTGAATGCGGGTGAACACTTACAAATGCGGATGAACAAAAGTGAATGCGGGTGAACACTTGCAAATGCGGATGAACACAAGTGAATGCGGATGAACAAAAGTGAATGCGGGTGAACACTTGGTAATTATTCCGTCTTAAAAGAAATACTCATGGACACTGTAGCAAATGTGCATGTATAAAAACAAATGCTGATGGACACTTAGGCTGAATTTAGGCTAGTGCGGGTGAACAACTGTAAATGCGGGCGAACAAAACACTTAGGCGATTATCACAGTGTAAATGCGGATGAACCATCAGACCTGTAAATGAGACTTATGCTATAACTAGTTCTAAAAGCTCATTTTCATACATTCTTAACATCGATCTATCATGCTAAACTCTTAGGACAAGCTTACAACCTCATAGAACATAGAAGTTCATACACATACATACACAGTTATCATATACAACGGTTGTAAAACATTTTAAACGCATTTTCAGCCCCAAAGAAGTTTAAAAAAAAACATAGAATCGGGGAACTCACCTATTGCAGCAAACAAGTGAATCTCCTCCCAACTTGCGTGCACAAGAGTTCAAACACCTAGAACAAGCCAAAACAAACACCCAAACACCAAGAACACATAGAAATCAGTTTCTAAGGTTGAAACCTCAAAGAAACCGAACCAATTAATCACAAAAACCTAATAACCTTGAATATTCTTCTTCTTCTTCACATTCGACTGAGAGAAAACACAAAACCCAGCTTTCTTTCTTTCTTTTCTTCTTCGGAAAGTAGCAGCAGAAAGAGCATGGGCGACCATGCTCTTTATACACACACTTTTGACTTTTGTACTATTTTACACTTTTCACTCTTCAACTTTGGCCTTTATAAAAATATTTCGGGTGTTACAGGTGTTCTAAATGTTTTAAAACTAGAACTCACTCAGCAACGCTGACTTTTATGCATTTTACAGTTGGCAGGTAAATGTTGCTGAGGGTGGCATGCGGGGGAAGCTACCCGTTAGGGCAAGACTGGCATCCATTCATGCAAATGATTTAGTTGTGTTGTAATGCAAGTAATTGATTGTTTTGTAACCCTAACTTACAACGATGTATTATTTGGCAACAATAGTTATAAGCATGAATGGTTTTTGTTAAATTAATCTGCTGCTTAATCTTATGAAATGTATAATGTTTTATATGTATAATGCTATGATTGACAAACTGTGAGGTCTCCGAGAACGGGACCTTACAAGTTGGTATCAGAGCCAGAGTTTAAGAGAAATGGGTAAATATTTTCAAAACCTAAACTTAAACTGGGAATAGGACCGAATGGAGGGATGCCGGCCCGAGTAGCTACGTGCCATCAGGTATTTCTTTTCCTAATTTTAACCAGTGTTATGTGCGTGTGCTATTTGATTTATGTGCTTTTAGTAGATTTGAATACTGATGTAGTCAGGATAGGAAATGCTCGGGGGATGAAGAGTAAAGTAAGTGGCTAATCATAACTAGCCACTGTAATTAGGGACTTACTATACTTAACATAAACTGAGCTATTACCTTGAATGACCGTGTTAGTGTTTGAATCTTATAGTGTTAGAGGATGGCTGGTGGTATATCATCGAAAGCTTCCCGAGGAGGAGTACGAGGTGGTCGTGGTGCTGGCCACATGCCACAAGGAACAAGACAAGGACTGCAAAAACCGCTCCTACTGAGCCTGGGCTTCATCATTCGGAGGGCGTGGATGAGAGTGCTAACTTAAGAGCCTCAGTAAAGGAGGCAGTTGTGGAGGAAGTGCATCAGGTCATGCAGACGATCCTATCATCTGTAGTGACTGAAGTCATCCGTGTTGTGTGGTTGGATGAGAGAAAGGAGAAGGAGGAGGAGGGAAGGACCATGGCTGGGAGAAGAGGGAATGAGGAAGATCATGATAAGGAGGAGCTGCAAGCTGGAATGGCAGCCTCCAGTGATGAGGAAGAGGTGGTAGTGCGGGAAACCGCCAAGGGGTGTAGCTATGGGGCATTTCAGAGATGCAAGCCCCCGAGTTTCGATGGCAACGGTAATGCTGCCGCTGCTCACCACTGGGTAAGAGAGATGGAGGCGGTGTTAGAGATTAGTGAGTACAGGGAGGACCAGAAGGTGAAGTTCGCCACTCACTCGTTCGTTGACTCGGCTCTGTGTTGGTGGGACAATATTGTTCAAGTCGTGGGTAGCAGGGCCATCGGGAGGATGAGGTAGGGAGAGTTGAAGAAAATGGTGATTGAGGAATTATGTCCTCACCGAGAACTCGATAAGATTGAGAGGGAGTTCCAGCAGCTAGAGGCGGGAACCACGACCCACCAGCAATACACCACCAAGTTCAACGAAATAGCTAGGTTGGTGCCAGACCAGGTGACACCCGTGTCATGAAAGATCAAGAGGTATATCCAAGGATTGATAGTGGATATCCGAAGACACCTGATTGCTACCCGACCGAGTACCTTTAGGTCAGCAGTGGACCTAGCAGGAAGACTCTATGATGAGAGGGAAGTGGCTGTTGTTGAGGTGAGCAAGACAGGTGGTGGTGACAAGAACTGGAAAGGGAAACAGTTTGGGTGTGGTGGTTACACTCCAAACAACAGGAGGAAGAGAATGGATGACCGAAGGGTGGTGTCATCAAGCTCGTGGATGAAGAAGTATGGAAAATGTGGGAAGGAGCACACTGGTGAGTGCAAGTGGGGATCAAAGGTTTGTTTCAAGTATAGGAGGCCTGGTCATATCGCAAAGGATTGTAGGGTGTTGAGGTGCTATAACTGTGGTGAAGAAGGTCATGTGAGTACGGATTGAAAGAGGCCAAGGTCCGAGAGTTCTGGGGTGAAGAAGGGGACCGAGAATGAAGGGCAGAGGGCAAGCACTAGAGCATTCACGATGACTCAGAAGGAGGACAGAGTGGACCCTGACGTCGTGTCAGGTACGTTTCTAGTAAACCAAATTTATGCCTCTGTATTATTTGATTCTGGTGCTAGTAGGAGTTTCATTTCTACTGCTTTTTGTGCTAAGTTGCCTATTAGTAGTAGAAGTATTGATGAGCCCTTCGATGTAGAAACTGCTATTGGTAAGTCCACCAGAATTTCTGAGATGGTAGAAGATTGTGACATGGAACTAGAAGGCCATAGGTTCACTGCTAAACTATTTGTGATGCCCCTAGGCGGATTTGATGTAGTTTTAGGGATGGATTGGTTAGCAGCCTATGAGGCAAATATTATGTGTCGCAAGAAGATGATTCGATTAATTGTGCCCGATGGAAGTTTGGTGACGGTTTACGGTAATCGAGTGACAACGGTTCCTAAGGTGATTTCGATGGCGGTGGCAGAGAAGTGCATGAAACGTGGATGTAGTGCCTACCTGGCTTATGTGAAGGATGTGGACAAGTCGGTACCACAATTGTCTGATGTACCAGTTGTGTGTGACTTTCCGGACGTGTTCCCAGAAGATTTACCAGGTGTGCCACCGGACCATGAGATCAAGTTTCAGATTGATTTGATACCCGGTTCTCAACCAGTTGCCAAAGCACCGTATCAGTTGGCTCTGACGGAGATGAAGGAACAGATGGTTCAACTGTAGGAGTTGATGGACAAGGGATTCATCCAACCGAGCATCTCTCTCTAGGGTGCTCCGGTCTTGTTTGTCAAGAAGAAAGACGGTAGTATGAGGATGTGTATCGACTACCGAGAGTTGAACAAGTTAACGATGAAAAACAGATATCCCCCGCCTAGAATAGATGACTTGTTTGACCAGCTCTAGGGTGCCAGTTGGTTCTCGCGAATAGATCTCCGATCTGGTTACCATCAGTTGAAGGTTAAGGAGCAGGATATCCCTAAGACAACTTTTCGCATGCGTTATGGACACTACGAGTTTCTCGTTATGTCTTTCAGTCTAACTAACGCGCCAGCTGCCTTTATGGATTTGATGAACCGAGTGTGTTAGCCAATGTTGGATAAATCAGTGATTGTGTTTATTGATGATATCCTGATTTATTCAAAGAGTGAAGAAGAACATGCCGGCCACATACGCGAGGTATTAGAGACGCTAAGGAGAGAGAAGTTGTACGCCAAATTCTCTAAGTGCTCTTTCTGGTTGCGTGAAGTTCAATTTTTGGGTCACGTGGTAAATTCTGATGGAATCATGGTGGACCTGGCGAAGGTTGAGACGGTGATGCAATGGAAGTCTCCAAGGACGCCATCCGAGATCCGCAATTTCTTGGATCTGGCTGGCTACTACAAAATATTTATCTAAGACTTTTCCAAGATAGCCTTACCTTTGACCAAATTGACTCGCAATAATGTGAAGTTTATGTGGGGTCAAGAACAGGAGAATGCTTTCAAGGAGTTAAAGACGAGATTGACTCAGCTCCTGTCTTGACGTTGCCCGAAGGGAACAAAGACTTAGTGGTCTATTTAGATGCTTCTTATTTGGGATTGGGTTGCGTGCTAATGCAACGTGGAAGGGCAATAGCCTACGTGTCCCGACAGTTGAAAATCCACGAGGCCAATTACCCCACGCATGAGTTGGAGCTTGCGGCTGTGGTCTTTGCATTAAATATTTGGAGGCACCACCTGTATGGAACGAAGTGTACTATCTTCACTGACCACAGAGCCTGAAATACTTCTTTGAACATAAAGACCTCAACATGAGGCAAAGAAGGTGGCTGGAATTGATCAAGGATTATGATTATGAGATCCATTACCACCCGAACAAAGCCAATGTAATGGCCGATTCCCTCAGCCGACAAGAGAGACCCGAGCCAATCCGGGTGAAAGCTTACTAGTTGATTATGAACTTCGATGTGATGACGCAGATCAAGGAGTTCCAAAATGAGGTGTTGAAGGAGGATTGCCTTAACTCTGAAAGGATGAGAGGTCTAGTCACGGAATTGGGTGAAAATACTCTCGGAGTTAGAACCCGCTTCGGTCGAATGTGGATCCCTCGTTAAGGAGACTTACGGGGGTGGATCATGGATGAAGCTCATAAGACTCGATACTCCATTCATCCCGGTGCTACCAAGATGTATCAGGATATGAAGAAAGACTATTGGAGGCCGGGTATGAAGCGTGATGTGGTGGAGTATGTGAGTAAGTGCCTTACTTGCTTGCAAGTAAAGGCAGAGCATCAGAAGCCTTATGGGAAGATCCAACCTCTGGATATACCCGAGTGGAAGTAGGAGCATATCACCATGGATTTCATCATGAAGTTACCCTGTACGTCAAGGGGGTACGATGTCATATGGGTGATAGTTGATCGATTAACAAAGAGTGCCCACTTCTTGCCGATCTGCGAGACATATTCATCCGAGAGGTTGGCAGATCTATTCATTAAAGAGATTGTAGCTCGTCATGGTGTGCCAATGTCTATCGTGTTGGACCGTGACACCCGGTTCACATCAAAAGTTTGGAAGAGATTCCATGATGCGATGGGGATGAGGTTACACATCAGCACAGCTTACCATCCTTAGACATATGGTCAGTTTGAGAGGACGATCCAGACACTCGAGGATATGCTCCGAGCATGTGTGATCTATTTTGGAGGAAGTTGGGATGATCACCTACCGTTAGCGGAGTTCTCATACAACAGCAGCTATCATGCCAGCATTGGCATACCACCATATAAGATGCTATACGGTAGAAGGTGTAGGACGCCCGATTGTTGGGGTGATATCGGGCAGAAGGAGTTGGGAAGTATTGAGATGATCGAGGCTACTATGGAGAAGTTGGAGAAGATCAAAGCCTTTATGAAGGCGACAAAGGATAGACAAAAGTCGTATGCCGAAAAAAGGCGTAGACCGATTGAGTTTAACGTAGGGGATAAAGTCATGTTGAAGGTCTCACCTTGGAAGGGGATCATCCAGTTTAGAAAGAGGGGTAAGCTCAGTCCAAGATACATAGGGCCTTTCCGAATTATCGCACAAGTAGAAGAGGTGGCCTATCGATTAGAACTGCCTGATGAGTTAAATGGAATTCATCCGACATTCCATGTATCTCATCTGAGAAAGTGCTTAGCCGATAAGGATATGATTGTACCACTGGAGGACATCGAGGTGGATGAACGGATTAATTATGTAGAGGAAGCAGTGGCAATCATTGACCGAAAGGGTTCTGAGTCTACGTGGGAGACCGAGGAAGAAATGAGACAAAATTACCCACAATTGTTCAAAGAGTGACAGGTTTCGGGGACGAAACCACTTTAAGGAGGGTAGACTTGTAACACCTGAAATTTTTGTCAAGTTAAAAAGAAGAAAGCAATAAGAAGGAAAATAAAAAGTATCTTGAAAGAAAGGATAAGGAGCCAAAGTGGAGGGGGCCAACGTATAAAAGAGTACAAAATCCAATATTTTATTAAATAAAAGGGTATGGCCGCCCATTTGGACTTCTCACTCCTACTTTTCGACCAAAAGAAAAAGAAGGAAGAAGCAGAAACTTTTCTCTCGGTTTCAAGAAGAAGAAGGAGCTGTGTTTTCCTTCGGTATGTGTTTCTTTGTATAATTGGATCGGTTCTGTTGGGTACTTGACCATGAAACCGATTTTTTTGTGTTCTATGTGTTTGGTTGTTTATTTTGGTGTGTTTTTAGGTGTTTGAACTCTTGTGCCCTCAAGTTTGGAGGAGTTTTACTTGTTGGCTGCATAGGTGAGTTCTAGACCCTGGTTTTTATGTGTTTTAAACTTCTTGGGGCTGAAAATGCATGTTTAAAAAGGTTTTACAACTGTTTTATGTTTACCCATATGTATATGTGTGTGTTTATGTTTGTGTTTTATGGTTGATTATGTGTTGTTGATACTTAGAATGATAGGAATAAGCTTCAAATAAGTTAATATGCAGATTGGGTTTGAAAATAAGTCTGAAATATGCATAACTGTTGGTCATGCGCCCAAATAGGGCTCATGCGCCTGAAATTTTGACTTGGAAAACTTAAGTGAAGCTCATGTGCCCCAACAGTTCTCATGCGCTTGAAATTTTTGACAAAATAGCCTAAGTACCAGCCCATGCGCCCACATAGTAGTCATGCGCCTAGAAATTTCCCCAAGCACCTAAGTGTTAGTCATGCGCCTGAACAGTACCGCATGCGCCCAGGATTGGTTCTCAAGCGCCTAAGTGTTGGTTCATGCGCCCAATGTGTTTATGAGCCCAAGCAGTACTCATGCTCTTGCATAGTGCTCATGTGCCTAGAACACTTAGAAAATATTCTGAAATTTTGGGAAAAAAGGAAATTTAAGGAATTGTTTTGATGGTTGTATTTGTTTATTCCGTGCTTGTTATAGCCTGTTCTTGTGTTCCATATTACGTATTATTGTGTGGCTTTACGTGGTGTGTTTATACTCGTATGCGTAAAGTATTATCATAATGAAAGTGAAAGATTAATGTTAATGAAAAGTGGAACACAACGAATGAATGAAAGTCTTGCAAGCAAATTGAATAGAGGTGCATGACCATGTTGTCGTTAGCTCAACTGTGTGCGGTTTAGCTAACCCGAAGGATGCACATAGGGTCAAATCTTTGAGATTGACGGGACCCTTGAGGCATGCCCTGGTACTGGGTCAGGCTTCATGCGCAATGTTAGGGGTCTATTTATAGACTCCGACCCAGTACCCGCTTCGTGCACAATGTTTAGGGTATTGCACATTGGTCTGGTAGAAAGTGAAAGATAATAACGAAGGTACGAAATGAACGATGAAATATAATGAGGAATATTATCTTGCTGTATGTATGTCGTGTGAACACGTACGAAAGTAATGAATTTTATGAAAAGGAAGTATTTTAAGAAAAATGATATTTTCGTACATAGATAAAGGTGTTTTAAATGTTTTAAAACTAGAACTCACTCAGCAATCACATTTTTCAATTGGCAGGTAAATGTTGCTGAGGGTGGCACGCGGGGGAAGCTACCCGTCAGGGCAAGACTGGCATCTATTCGTGCAAATGATTTTGTTGTGTTGTAATGCAACGAATTGATTGTTTTGTAACCCTAACTTACAACGATGTATTATTTGGCAACAAAAGTTATAAGCATGAATGGTTTTTGTTAACTTAATCCGCTGCTTAATCTTATGAAATGTATAATGTTTTATATGTATAATGCTATGATTGACCAACTGTGAGGTCTCCAGGAACGGGACCTTACACCACTCCCGCCCAGAACACATCGAGAATAATTTACAACCAACTTCGAAAAACTCTTGGCTCAACAATCCACCAAATCAATTCAAAATGATAACTATGAATCCACAAAATACTTTATGAACAATCTAGGCAAGGAAAAAGGTAAAAAGGATCAAGAAACTACTCGTATTCACTCAATAACAATCGAGAATCAAATCACACTGACGGAATTAAAGTAATCATAAATCATACAGAAGCGTGATATGTGATCGATTAAGAAAGCAAATCAAGTTAACATGACCAACTAAATAAGATTTACTTGTATTTTAATCAAAATTTGACAACTACATAGTGATGCATCAAAGTATTCCCGAATGAATAACTAAATAAACGTGAAATGACCTACTTATACAAAAACACGAAACAACAATAGTTCTCTCACGGATGTTTTTTTGTCTTTCAATACAACCTCCAATGCTATGGAGGATTCTCATACCTTGTAAACACACTCGTCAACAAATCTAATCAAATCTGATTATAATCATCATTGTAATCACACTAATCAATCACAAATGGAACGTAGGATCTATTGTTTAAATCAAAACCAAAATCGAACATGAAAAAACATGAATGAACCATGAAATCAATCCACTCCCGCCTAAAACTCATCAAGAACAACTCACAACCAACTTCGAACACTCTTGCCTCAACAATCCACCGAATCAATTATAATGACAACTATAGTTCCATAAAATACTTTATGAAATATCTAGGTAAGGAAAAAGGTGAAAAGGATCAAGAAACTACTCATATTCACTCAATAACAATCGAGAAGCAAATTACACTGATAGAATTAAAGTAATCATAAATCATACAGAAGTGTGATATGTGATCGATGAAAAAGAAAGTAAATCAAGTTAACACGACCAAGTAAATAAGATTTACTTGTCTTTTAATCAAAATTTTCCAAATACATATTGGTGCATCAAAGTATTCACGAATGGTTAACTAAATAAACGGGAGAGGACCTACTTATACAAAAACACTAAACAACAATAGTTCTCGCATGGATATTTTTTTGAGTTTCAATACAACCTCCAATGCTATGGAGTTTTGATTCTCATCCCTTGTAAACAGATTCGTGAACCATTCTAATCAAATCTGACTATAATCATCATTGCAATCACACTAATCAATCATGAATGGAACGTAGGATCTATTGTTTAAATCAAAACCGAAATCGAACACGAAAACACACGAATGAACCTTCAAATCAATCCACTCCCACCCAAAACACATCAAGAACAATTCACAAGCAACTTCGAACACACTTTTCTCAACAATCCACCAAATCAATCAAAATGGCAACTATGGATCCACAAAATACTTTATTAACAATCTAGGCAACGAAAAAGGTGCAAAGGATCAAGACACTACTCGTGTTCACTTAATAACAATCGAGAATCAAATTACACTGATGGTATGAAAGTAATAATAAATCAAACAGAAGCATGATAAATGATAAAAAGAAAGCAAATCAAGTTAACACGACCAAGTTAACACGACCAATAAATGATAAATGATAAAAAGAAAGCAAATCAAGTTAAATGATAAAATTTGGCAACTACATATTGGAGCATTAGAGTATTCACGAATGCTTAACTAAATAAACGGGAAATGAACTAGTTATACAAAAACAATAAAAAACAATAGTTCTCGCATAGATAGTTTTTTGACTTCTATTACAAACCTCCAATGCTATGGAGTTTTGATTCACATGCCTTGTAAACACATTCGTAAACCAATCTAATGAAATCTGATTATAATCAACATTGCAATCACACTAATCATTCAAAAATGGAACGTGGGATCTGTTGTTTGAATCAAAACCAAAATTGAACTCCAAACCACTTTAATGAAACTTGAAATCAATCCACTCCCACTTAAAACTCATCAAGAACAATTCATAACCAACTTCGAACACTCTTGCCTCAACAATCGACCGAATCAATCAAAATGACAACTATGGGTCCACAAAATACTTTATTAACAATCTAGGGAAGGCTAAAGGTGCAAAGGATCAAGAAACTACTCGTATTCACTCAATAACAATCAAGAATCAAATTACACTAACGGAATGAAAGTAATACTAAATCATACAGAAGCGTGATAAGTGATTGATGAAAAAGAAAGCAAATCAAGTTAACATGACCATGTAAATAAGATTTAATTGTATTTTAATCAAAGTTTTGCAACTACATATTGGTGCATCAAAGTATTTACGAATGATTAGCTAAATAAACAAGAAATGAACAAGTTATACTAAAACAATAAAAAACAACAGTTCTCGCATGGTTAGTTTTTTGACTTTCAATACAACCTCCAATGCTATGGAGTTTTGATTCTCATGCCTTGTAAACACACTTGTGAACCAATTTAATCCAATCTGATTATAATCATCATTGCAACCACACTAATCAATCATAAATGGAACGTAGGATCTGTTGTTTAAATCAAAACCAAAATTGAAGATGAAAACACATGAATGAACCATGAAATCAATCTACCCCCACCCAAAACACATCGAGAACAATTCACTACCAACTTCGAACACTCTCGCCTCAACAATCCACCGAATCAATCAAAATGAAAACTATGGATCAATAAAATACTTTATTAACAATCTAGGCGGGGAAAAAGGTGGAAAGGATCAAGAAACTACTTGTATTCACTCAATAACAATCGAGAATCAAATTACACTGAAAGAATTAAAGTAATCATAAATCATACAGAAGGGTGATATATGATCATTGAAAAGGAAAGCAAATCAAGTTAAGATGACCAAGTAAATAAGATTTACTTGTATTTTAATCAAAATTTTGCAACTGCAAATTAGTGCATCAAAGTATTCACAAATAATTAACTAAATAAATGGGAAATGACCTACTTATACAAAAACACTAAACAACAATAGTTCTCGCAATGATACTTTTTTGACTTTCATTATAACCTCCAATGCTATGGAGTTTTGATTCTCATTGTAACACCCCGAATTTTATTAAAAAGAAAACGAAAAGAAAAGATATCAGAAAGAAAAGTAAATGGGCATAAGATGAGGGGTGCAAAGTGCAAAAGTGAACAAACTCTATTATTTTAATAATATAAGAGGTATGGCCACCTCTTTAAAAGCAGAGATCTGCTTTTGGCCTTCGGCCCAAGCAGAAAAAGGGTGAAAGCTTGCGGGTTTTTGGAGAAGAGGAAGAAGAAGCTGTTAAGGTGAGTTCTCTTGAACACGATTTCGGTTTCAGTTGGGTTTTAAGTCCTAAACCAAAGTTCTTGATGTTTTAGAAGTTGTTCTCGGGAATTTGATCTGAAATCGCAGGTGGAAGTACCTGGTTTGTAGATCTGCTTCAGGTGAGTTTCTAGACCCCTCTTTTACAAATTTTAAAGCTTTGGGGCTGTTATGCATATCGGGTAAATGTTTTTGAAAGTTAACCGAATGTTATGCTTGTTGTTGTTCGACCGTATCTGTTGTGGTTGTGTGTTTGGTTATGGTTTAGTGGTTAGAATTGTTGTTAGAATGTTTAGATGCCCTTAGTATGCTAGATCTATGCTTAGGTAGTGTTAGAATGCCTTTCGGATGTTTTTGACAGTATTAGACACATTTCAGAATGTTCCCATGCGCCTAACTGAAATGTGGTTAAGTGTTGATGCGCCTAACTGACCTTCACGCGCCCAACCAGTAGTCAGGCTCCCAAACAGTACCCTTCATGCGCCCCAATAGTGGCCATGCGCCCAGATAGTGCCCAGGTGGCTAACCAGTAGTCAGGCGCCCAAACATTACCCTTCATACGCCCCAATAGTGGCCATGCGCCCAGATAGTGCCCAGGTGGCTAAGTGTTGGCCATGCGCCTAAGTGTAGGTGGTGCGCCTGAACAGTGGTTCATGCGCCTAGAAAGTGTGGAAATGCCTAAGTATAGATGGTGCGCCCAAATAGTGCTCATGCACCCAGAATTGTTTCTGTGGCTAAGTGTTGGAACGCCTGAACAGGGCTCATGCGCCCAAATAGTTCTCATGCACCCAGGAGCTTTTATACTTAAAATTTTCTGCTGATGCGCCCAGAATGTTATGTTGCGCCTAGTTTTAGACTTAGGGCTTTCTTAGGGGCTTTAAGAGGTGATGTTTGAGATAGGTCCCGTTGGGATGTGGTGGCTTATGCATGATGTTGTGTTGTGGTTGATGTTGCGTGTGTGGTGTTGTCTTTCTTCGTTAAACAGTTTTCAAAACGTATGTATTATGTTTTATTATAAGTTATGTATGGTGTATGGCTTTACGTGGTTTGATGTTTGATGTTTGTAAAGTATTATGTAACGAAGTGAAAGACAATAATAATGAAAAGTGGAACGTAATAATAGTCTTGCAAGCAAGACTGAGGTGAGTGACTGTGTTGTCACAAAAGACTCGTTAGCCAAGGTTAAGGTGAGTGACTGTGTTCTCACAAAAGATTTGTATGCCAGGATGAGGTGAGTGATTGTGTGTCACAATAGACTCATAAAGGGATTAATCTAAGAGATTGACCCGAGTGATGTCTTGATGCTCGCCGCGGTGCTGTGTAAGTCTTCGGACATGACGCGGGGGTTTGTTTACAGACCCCGACACAGTACCCATCTTCGGACATGAGTCGAGGGTGTTGCAAATAGAGACGGGGTCCTTGTCGCGTACCCCGGTACTGTTTCAGTCTTTGGACATGACGCGGGGGTTTGTTTATAGGCCCCAGTATAGTATCGGTCTTCGGATATGAGTCGGGGGTATTGCATGAGACAGGATCCAGATCGAAGTGAAAGATAATGTACGAAATGTACGAATTGAAAGATGATGAAGATAATAATAAATATTACCAATGTGTACGTATGATGTATGATCGCATACGATTTCGAAGGTTATGTTTTAACGAAAGTAAAGTATTTTTTTTATAAAACTAGAACTCACTCAGTGTTGTTGACGTTTTGTATGCATAATAGTTGGCAGGTATTTTGTTGATGCTGAGGAGTTGCAGGCATGGATGCATAAGATACTGGGAGTGTTTCGAAGACTGCCATCCACATTTTGACATGTAATTGTATTTTAATGTGCAAACGGTTTATGTAACGAGATAACATGTTTTAATTATTAATGAAAGTAAGTTTTTAAATTCCGCTGTAAAAGAAATGTTTATTTTAAATATTTTATGCAATGACGGTCCAGCTGTAAGCGTCCCGGGAATGGGGCCTTACACTCATGCCTTGTAAACAGACTCGTGAACCAATTTAATCAAATCTGATTATAATCATCATTGCAATCACACTAATCAATCACAAATGGAACGTAGGATCTATTATTTAAATCAAAACCAAAATTGTACACGAAAACACATGAATAAACCTTGAAAACATTCCACTTCCACCCAAAACACCTCGAGAACAATTCACAACCAACTTTGAACAATCTTGCCTAAACAATCCACTGAATCAATTAAAATGACAACTATGGATCCACAAAATACATTGTTAACAACATAGGCAAAGTAAAAAGGTACAAAGGATCAAGAAACTACTCGTATTCACTCAATAACAATCGAGAATCAAAATACAGTGACAGAATGAGAGTAATAATAAATCATACAGAAGCATGATAAGTGATGGTTGAAAAAGAAAGCAAATCAAGTTAACATGACCAAGTAAATAAGATTTACTTAGTGCATTAAAGTATTCACGAATGCATAACTAAATAAACGGGAAATGACCTACTTATACAAAAACACTAAACAACAATAGTTCTCGCATGGATACTTTTTGACTTTCATTACAACCTCCAATGCTATGGATTTTTGATTCTCATGCCTTTTAAACACACTCGTGAACCAATTTAATCAAATCTGATTATAATCATCATTGCAATCACACTAATCAATCACAAATGGAACATAGGATCTATTGTTTAAATCAAAACCAAGATCGTACACGAAAACACATGAATGAACCTTTAAATCATTCCACTCCCACCCAAAACACATCGAGAACACTTCACAACCAACTTAGAACACTCTTGCCTAAACAATTCACCGAATCAATCAAAATGAAAACTATGGATCCACAAAATACATTATTAACAATATAGGCAAGGAAAAAGGTGAAAAGGATTAAGAAACTACTCGTATTCACTCAATAACAATCGAGAATCAAAATAAAGTGACGGAATGAAAGTAATAATAAATCATACAGAAACATGATAAGTGATGGTTGAAAAAGAAAGCAAATCAAGTTAACATGACCAAGTAAATAAGATTTACTTAGTGCATTAAAGTATTCACAAATGCATAACTAAATAAATGGGAAATGACCTACTTATACAAAAACACTAAACAACAATAGTTCTCGCATGGATACTTTTTGACTTTCATTACGACCTCAAATGCTATGGATTTTTGATTCTCATGCCTTTTAAACACACTCGTGAACCAATTTAATCAAATCTGATTATAATCATCATTGCAATCACACTAATCAATCACAAATGGAACATAGGATCTATTGTTTAAATCAAAACCAAGATCGTACACGAAAACACATGAATGAACCTTTAAATCATTCCACTCCCACCCAAAACACATCGAGAACACTTCACAACCAACTTAGAACACTCTTGCCTAAACAATTCACCGAATCAATCAAAATGAAAACTATGGATCCACAAAATACATTATTAACAATATAGGCAAGGAAAAAGGTGAAAAGGATTAAGAAACTACTCGTATTCACTCAATAACAATCGAGAATCAAAATAAAGTGACGGAATGAAAGTAATAATAAATCATACAGAAACATGATAAGTGATGGTTGAAAAAGAAAGCAAATCAAGTTAACATGACCAAGTAAATAAGATTTACTTAGTGCATTAAAGTATTCACAAATGCATAACTAAATAAATGGGAAATGACCTACTTATACAAAAACACTAAACAACAATAGTTCTCGCATGGATAATTTTTGACTTTCATTACGACCTCAAATGCTATGGATTTTTGATTCTCATGCCTTTTAAACTCACTCGTGAACCAATTTAATCAAATCTGATTATAATCATCATTGCAATCACACTAATCAATCACAAATGGAACATAGGATCTATTGTTTAAATCAAAACCAAGATAGTACACGAAAACACATGAATGAACCTTTAAATCATTCCACTCCCACCCAAAACACATCGAGAATAATTCACAACCAACTTAGAACACTCTTGCCAAAACAATCCACCGAATGAATCAAAATGACAACTATGGATCCACAAAATACTTTATTAACAATATAGGCAAGGAAAAAGGTGCAAAGGATTAAGAAACTACTCGTATTCACTCAATAACAATCTAGAATCAAATTACACTGACAGAATGAAAGTAATAATAAATCATACCGAAACATGATAAGTGATGGTTGAAAAAGAAAGCAAATCAAGTTATCATGACCAAGTAAATAAGATTTACTTAGTGCATTAAAGTATTCACGAATGCATAACTAAATAAATAGGAAATGACCTACTTATACAAAAACACTAAACAACAATAGTTCTTGCATGGATACTTTTTGACTTTCATTACAACCTCCAATGCTATGGATTTTTGATTCTCATGCCTTTTAAACACACTCGTGAACCAATTTAATCAAATCTGATTATAATCATCATTGCAATCACACTAATCAATCACAAATGGAACATAGGATCTATTGTTTAAATCAAAACCAAGATAGTACACGAAAACACATGAATGAACCTTTAAATCATTCCACTCCCACCCAAAACACATCGAGAACAATTCACAACCAACTTAGAACACTCTGGCCTAAACAATCCACCAAAAGAATCAAAATGACAACTATGGATCCACAAAATACTTTATTAACAATATAGGCAAGGAAAAAGGTGCAAAAGATTAAGAAACTACTCGTATTCACTCAATAACAATCTAGAATCAAATTACACTGACGGAATGAAAGTAATAATAAATCATACAGAAACATGATAAGTGATGGTTGAAAAAGAAAGCAAATCAAGTTAACATGACCAAGTAAATAAGATTTACTTAGTGCATTAAAGTATTCACGAATGCATAACTAAATAAATGGGAAATGACCTACTTATACAAAAACACTAAACAACAATAGTTCTCGCATGGATACTTTTTGACTTTCATTACAACCTCCAATGCTATGGATTTTTGATTCTCATGCCTTTTAAACACACCCGTGAACCAATTTAATCAAATCTGATTATAATCATCATTGCAATCACACTAATCAATCACAAATGGAACATAGGATCTATTGTTTAAATCAAAACCAAGATAGTACACGAAAACACATGAATGAACCTTTAAATCATTCCACTCCCACCCAAAACACATCGAGAACAATTCACAACCAACTTAGAACACTCTTGCCTAAACAATCCACCGAATCAATCAAAATGACAACTATGGATCCACAAAATACTTTGTTAACAATTTAGGCAAGGAAAAAGGTGCAAAGGATCAAGAAACTACTCGTATTCACTCAATAACAATCTAGAATCAAATTACACTGACGGAATGAAAGTAATAATAAATCATACAGAAACATGATAAGTGATGGTTGAAAAAGAAAGCAAATCAAGTTAACATGACCAAGTAAATAAGATTTACTTAGTGCATTAAAGTATTCATGAATGCATAACTAAATAAACGGGAAATGACCTACTTATACAAAAACACTAAACAACAATAGCTCTCGCATGGATACTTTTTGACTTTCATTACAACCTCCAATGCTATGGAGTTTTGATTCTCATGCCTTGTAAACACACTTGTTAACCAATCTAATCAAATCTGATTACAATCATCATTGCAATCACACTAATCATTCAGAAATGGAACGTGGGATCTGTTGTTTGAATAAAACAAAATTGGACACGAAACCACTTGAATGAACCTTGAAATCAATCCACTCCCGCCTAAAACTCATCAAGAACAATTCATAACCAACTTCAAACACTCTTGCCTCAACAATCCACCGAATCAATCAAAATGATAATTATGGATCCACAAAATACTTTGTTAACAATCTAGGGAAGGATAAAGGTGCAAAGGATCAAGAAACTACTCGTATTCTGTCACACCCCGGGCCCAAGGAGGGTGGGACGTCGCAGACTAGCAAAACACATGGCAGCGGAAACTAACCACTCAAGAGCACACAAGGAGAGAAATTGCATGGGATTAGATTTAAATAGCATACCCGAGCTATGAGAGTCTTGCCCAAATGTAAAATCAACACCCATTACAAATTATCCAAATTTATTACACAACAATTCCGAATGTCTAATAATGTTTTCAAAATCAAGTAATTCCATTCGTAGTCACGGTACTAAGCCATCCATTAAGTGTCCATTACAATCCATGCTTCATCAAGGGTTACCTGAAACATGCTCAAAAAGATTTTGTGTCAACTAAAAAGTTGGTGAGTTAGAGTGCTTAAAGTTAAAAAACAAAAGGACTCTTTAGAATCCATAAGTTAATATAAAAAAAAACATAAGTATCACTGTTGTGGGGTCACAATCAAGCCTTCACTCAGCCCTGGCTAGCCTCTTCTAAAATTATGTTATGCCGGTTATCCCATAGGGGAAACTAAGCCTCAAAGAGTGTACCATACCTGATGAGTGGTACACCATAGTATCTTATAAAAACCTGTCATATGAAACGACCCCACAGGATCTCAGTGTGGTACCCTTCCAGTTATGACGGAAGGCACTGTGCGTGGGGAATTCCCCAAGTAGATCTACCCATATAAAACAAGCGGTTCACACAAGAATTAATGATTGTGATACAAGTAGGTGCAGGTTCTAACATTAGCCAAAATATATAATAGCATCGTATAATAGTACACAAATAACTTTTAGTTCAAACATAGCATGTTTCATCCCAAAATAGTAGTAAAAAAAAGGGAACACTAAAACTCACCTTAGGTAACTCAACAGTTCTTCGGTCACAGAAAAGATTCAAGTCCTAGCACCCTATGATCAAGATACAAGCAGTAAGCTAATTTTCTTAGGCTATAGGAAGTGTATCTAAATGTATTTTATGGTCATACGTTCACGTGGCTTCGTTTCTTAGAAGTTTGTGTCAAAAAGTTTCCTTTTTAGGAAAGTTAGGGTTTTTGATATATGGATGACAAGTTATATGACTTTTATAAGTTTGTTTATATTATAATAAGTTTAATAAGAGTTTTCTAGTCATAAGATTACTGAAATTTAGTTATATTACGAAATTTACACCTTGGTCCCCCAAGTTTCAAACTTTACAATTTTGACCCGAAAGTTTGCTTTCTTTCATTACTTGACCAATATGGTCCTTATTAGTTCCTGGTTATGGTAAAACCGTTAATTTAAGCATCTTGTTTTAGATCTCTTAATTTCAACCTATAACCTCAAGTATAACGTTTTAAGGGCTTCTAATCAAGAGTATAATCTGTTTTAAAAGTAGTTTTGGGGTTATTTAAGCAAAAAGTTTCATTTTTAAACTAACCAGTTAAAACCCGTTAAGACCCGTTTTTACCCGAAACCAAACATTCTAACCCACTTTCTTTCAACCTTCCACTAAAATATAACTTTAAAGTCTTATAACTTAATGAAATATCATGGATTTACGGGTCTTAGGCTTGTTACACTATTTTTAAAATTTTATCCAAAAAATCTCCCAGTTTAGGCTTATTATTGTAAGATAAATTTGTAGAAATTACATATTAATCCAAAAATTCACCAAATTCGGTTTTTAGCACTAAAATTATTATTTTCGGGCTTGGAGATTTTAAAACTTGCAACTTATTATGTTTTAGCCATTTTGAGAATTTCACGACTTTTCGGGTCCTTAAAATACACCCATTAAGTCCATAATGCCCCATCTTTGTACATAATCCACATATACTATGAATTTTATAAGCTTAAAATCATCAAACTACTGGAACAAAGCATAATGTCACGGATTTTTCATAACAACCACCATAGTTGCCTTTTAGAGGGTGTTTTACATCATTTGCACATGTGTAATCATCATGGTTTGTGCTCAAACATCATTAAACCTTTTTGTAACATTAAACCCAGATTATTATGATGTTAATAAACTATTTTGGAGCAGGTTTTAACATTGGTTGAAGGGTTTTCCAAAACAAGTGGGTTATTGGTGCTAATATACACGAAAAAGAGGGTTTTCGGGTTCAAATCATATGCACCAACCCATGGTTCATGAACAGTCATTAAAATATATCTTTTTTGAAGTCATGAGTCTTACAAAAATAGTGATATGGCTGCCTGTTTCTGTTGTGAATAAGAAAGGTGAGATTTCATGGTAGAAAAGTAAAGAAAACTCAAGAAATAGCTTTGTTCGGGTATATTGATGCTTACACTCAAGGTGTTTCATAATTTTGGAATGATTTGAGGAGTATGAGGGCTGTAGAATCACGAGCTTGAGCTGAAACTTCCTGGATTTTGCAAGAACTTGCAAGAAACTCAACCTTTTGGTCACCTCCTAGCTTGAGCTTGTAATAATTGATGTTGTGCTTGAAGGGGGCTCTCGATCTTGGCTGGAAATGAAGAAAAGTTGCAGAAATGTTGAGAGTTCTTGCCTGAATTTTCGTGAGAGAGAGAGTGAGGGGGAAGAGGTTGGGAGTTAGGTTGCATGTATGGGAAGGGGATGGAGTGTTGAAGTGGTTTTGTGAGGTTTGAGGGGGAATGGTGAGTGGGGGAGAGGGGGGGGGGGAATTGGTGGTGTGTGAGTGGTTTAATGAATTTTTTTTATTAATTATTAGGTAGTGTAATTTGTTGTAAAGTTTATAAATTGTAGTGTAAATTGGTTGTGTAGTGTAGTTGTTGGTAGTATTAGTTTTATAAGTTTTTAAGTGTAAGATTACATATATATGTATGTGTGTGGTGAATATGTATGTGTACACACATATTATTTGTTTTAATTAAAATTTTAATTTCTAGCATAGATTTAATATTTTTCTAGAATCGCTTAATTATTTCTAGACTAAGGCAAGATATAATGAAATCTTATAAGGCAACTAAACATGAAATCAATTATCATGTAAGAAGAAAATAATATTAATAATAAGAATGAAAATAATGCCGGATAAAAATTAAAGTTAAAGTTGGACCTAGGAGTTGGTTGTTACATTCTCCCACCGTTTGGGAAATTTCATCCCGAAATTTTAGCTTCGATTAGATTCTGAATGGGTGGGCTTAAAGAGGTGTGGATACTCCTTTCTCATCTCATCTTCTCGTTCCCATGTGAACTCTGGTCCTCGCCTAGG
Organism: Flaveria sonorensis; assembly: GCA_025506505.1. Taxonomy (NCBI): domain Eukaryota; kingdom Viridiplantae; phylum Streptophyta; class Magnoliopsida; order Asterales; family Asteraceae; genus Flaveria; species Flaveria sonorensis. The sequence goes on along the minus strand of CM046431.1, from coordinate 20,400,168 downwards.
GTTTTATACAGAGCTTAATGGTGACCGACATTTTCTACCATATAAGGCTTCATACAGAGCTGCTTTTATACTTGCGTGGTAACAATTATTATAGGAGAACTCCACTAGAGGACGGTGGTTATCCCAACTTCCACTGAAGTTGATCGCGCAAGCTCTTAACATGTCCTCTAGAGTCTGAATGGTTCTTTCACTTTGTCCATCAGTTTGAGGGTGGTTTGTAGTGCTTAGGTCAAGACGGGTCCCCAAAGCCTGTTGGAGAGACTTCCAAAATCGTAAGGTGAAGCAACTATCACGGTCTGAGATAATCAATAGTGGCACTCCATGTCTTGTTACTATTTCATCGATGTATAGTCACGCTAGCTTCGGTAAACCGTAATCTTCTCGAATAGGTAGGAAGTGAGCTGATTTGGTAAGCCTATCCACTATCACCCAGATTGCATCATGCCCTCGAGAGGTTCTTGGCAACCTTGTAACAAAATCCATCGTAATGTTATCCCATTTCCATTCAGGGATTTCGGGTTGTTGTAAGGTTCCTGATGGTTTTTGGTTTTTGGCTTTTACCATTGCACATGTTAGACATTTCCCCACATAGGTGGCAATGGATTTCTTTAACCCGGGCCACCAGAAGAGAGTCTTTAAGTCTTGATACATCTTGTCACTTCCCGGATGAACCAAATATCTGGATTTGTGGGCTTCATCTATGACTATCTCTCTAATTCCTCCGTGTTTCGGTACCAAATTCCTTCCTTCATGCTTATACAATCCGTCATTACTCACTTCTAGACGTCTTTCCATTCCCGTTAGCATCTCCTCAGATAGCTTGTCCTCTTTCAGGGCTTCCTTTTGCGCTTCTTTTAATCTAGCAGTAAGGCTAGTATATACACTCATTCTTAAGGCACGGACGCGAAGGGTTTTTTCCCTTTCCTTTCTACTCAATGCATCCGCCACTACATTGGCCTTACCTAGATGGTAACGAATCTCACATTCATAATCTCTCAACAATTCTACCCACCTTCTTTGGCGCATATTTAACATTTTATGATCCAGAATGTGTTGCAACTTTTATGATCAGTGTAAATGACGCATTTGGTACCGTAGAGATAGTGTCTCCATATTTTGAGCGCAAACACCATGGCACCCGGTTCTAGATCATGAGTAGTGTAGTTTCTCTCATGCTCATTTAACAATCTGGACGCGTTAGCAATCACCTTGTCTTGCTGCATCAATACACACCCCAGCCCCTGACGTGAGGCGTCACAATAAACTACGAAATCCTCAACGCCTTCCGGTAGGGCAAGGATAGGTGCACTGCACAGCTTCTCCTTGAGTATCTCAAATGCCTTATTCTGTTCCTTTTCCTATATGAAGGCTGTATTCTTTTTGGTTAGTTCGGTTAATGGCTGCATAATTCGCGAGAAATCCTTGATGAACTTCCGATAGTATCCCGCCAAACCAAGAAATTGCCTTATCTCGGTAGGAGTTTCAAGAATCTTCCAGTTTTTAATGGCTTCTATTTTTGTTGGATCTACTTGAATACCTTCTTTGTTCACCACATGTCCTAGAAACTAGATTTTGCGCATCCAAAACTCACATTTGGAGAACTTTGCATATAACTGCTCATTCTTGAGCAACTCAAGAATCAGTCTAAGGTGCTTCTCATGCTCTTCCTTGCTACAAGAGTAGATCAAAATATCGTCAATAAACACAATCACGAACTTGTCTAGATACGGCCGACATACTCGGTTCATGAGGTCCATAAATGCCGCAGGTGCATTAGTCAGTCCGAAGGGCATGACTAAGTACTTATAGTGTCCATACCAAGTCCTGAAGGCTGTCTTGGGTATGTCTTCTTCCCTTATCTTTAGTTGATGGTATCCCGATCTTAAATCTATCTTGGAGAAATAGCTGGCTCCCTGTAATTGATAGAACAAGTCATTGATTCTTGGGAGAAGATAGCGATTCTTGATTGTAAGCTTGTTCAAATCACGATAGTCAATACACATTAGTAGGGCTCCATCCTTCTTTTTAACAAATAGTACACTTGAACCCCACGGAGAAACACTTGGTCGAATGAATCCTTTATCCAGCAATTCCTGGATTTGTACCATTAGCTCCTTCATCTCGGGTGGAGCGAGTCGGTAAGGTGCCTTGGCCACTGGTGCGGCACCAGGCACTAGGTCTATTTGAAATTCGACCTTTCTAGTCGGAGGGAGTCCCGGTAGGTCCTCGGGAAATACTTTCGGGTACTCAGCCACCACCGATATATCTTCGATTCTCTTTTCTTCTCTTGGTTTCATCACGTAGACTATGAAAGCAGAGCATCCCTTATGGAGACTCTTGGTAGCCTTTAGGTGGGATATCATGGGGTACAGCATGTTGCTTCTATCACCGTGGACCGTTAGTGTACTTCCATCAATTAGAGGTATTTTAAGTAAACGCTCACCACATACAATTTCAGCCTTATATTTAGCTAACCAATCCATTCCCACGACCACATCAAATCCTCCCAACGTTATAGGCATCAAGTCTATTTTAAATGAATTACCCTCTTATTCTATTATGCAGTCTTTGATGATTTCATTGGTTTCTATTATCTTGCCATCAGCTAATTCTACCGTGTATGCATCAGTTAGGGTACAAGCTTCCAAATCAATCAAAGGCCTAAAGGTAGTAGAAACAAAACTACTTATTGCTCCAGTATAAAATAAAACAGTAGCAGGGTGGTTATTTATGAGAAACGTACCGTTAACCACGTCAGGATCCTTACGGGCACCATTGGGATCCATTACAAATGCTCTTCCTTTGGGCTTGTTAGGCCTGGCGTCCTTATCCCTCGCTAGCTTGGGACACTTGTTCCGCATGTGTCCTGGATCCCTGCACTCGTAACATTGCTTCCCGGGCTCATACGTACAATCTTTAATTAGGTGACCGGTTCGCTTGCACCTGAAGCAATGCATCGGGTTGCATTCTCCTTGGTGGTGTAGTTTGCACTTGTTAAAGAAAGGGCTTGTACCTAAGTACAGTTTTCAGGCTCTTGCCCCCTGATCATCACGTTTTGTCCCTTCGCCAGCCCTCCTGCTTGAGCTACCGCTATTGCCAATGGCTCTTTTAGCATCAAACCACTTTCTCTTCTCACCCATCACCTTCTTCTTGTCCTCAGTCTTCCCCTTTTCCATCCAATCAGCCCTAATCAAGTCGTCCGTCAAGCTACCGGTAAGATCAACTACCACTTGGAGGGTTGTAGGCCTGGCAGATCGGACCATGCCCCGAACTCTGGGATGCAGTCCCCAGATGAAACGGGTTACACCTTTTGATTCAGGTTTCACCAAGTGGGGCACTAGTCGGGACAGAGCTGAGAACCGATTGATGTATTTAGTGTAATTTGAGCCTTTCATTTCCAAGCTGAGAAATTCAGCTTCCAGCTTCTCTAGTTGATTTATTGGGCAGTACTTGCTGGTCATCAATTCTCTAATCTCCAACCATTTCATGCGGCCGGTAGCATTTCTGCCTCTGGCTGAACGATGGCCTTCCACCACTCCAAGGCTGGCCCTTTCAGAGATTGGGAGGAAAACCTGACTATGTGCTCAGTTTTGCACTCGCTGATATCCAGTATGGCCTCGATCTCGTCTAACCATTGGTAAGTATCAATCGCACCCTCTGTGACGTAGAAATATTTTGGTTTGCACGCCATAAAAGTTTCGTAAGAACACCCGGTTCTTATTTCCTTATACTGCTCGGCGTTACCTTCATTGTTTCCAGGTCCTTTATTTCCGGTTGTATTTCCCGGTCTGCGTTTATTTGAGCTATGACGGTGGGGATAGCATTGGCGATTTTCTGGGCCACCAGATTGGCGATCCTTTCATCATTGGCGTTTTCTTCATGGGTGTTCCTTGGTGCAGTAGTGGTCGATTTCCACCCTGGTTCCCGATGTGCCCAGCACCCCTATTCCTTCCCCCACACATTCCACGTATAGGCAACATTCTGGTGTCAACATAGATAAACTCATTTAGTGTCTTATAAGATTTGTTTCAAGTATCTCGCTACATCGATTCAACTCCTAAAGGTCGCTTCAACAAACACATGAGGGTTCCCAAAATACATTATAAGTCATACATAGTTTCATTCCAATTTTATAAAGTTAATTAACATTTTAACGGGCAATCAAATTAGTTCCCTAGAATATACTATTGTACATTCCATTAGACAACCTGCAATAGATAAGGTAATATCACAAAAGAAAATCATGCATAGATAATTGTAGCAACCAATAAGCGAAATGTTAATAGTCTCATGGTATCATAAGTTGGAAGGTGCCAACACCCCCAAATAAAAATCATAGTGTCTGAAATAGATAAATAGTTTCTCAAAATAGTAGTATCTTCCAAATAATCAAGTATCATCCCATCATTACTGCCATTTCTTATTCAACCACCCAAACCAGCCCGACCCCTTTTTCTTCTGTTCTTCTTCCAAGCGTTGAACACCCTGGGACACCATCAATGCCTGGAACTGGGCGGACTGTGAGGTCCGTGTGGCATGCTGCAGGGTCACCTCATGATGCTGGATGGTCCTAAAGATATCTCTCAGTGTAAGGTCAGAAGGACCAAAATCGCTAGCTCGGCGTCTGGACTGTGAGTAGGGGCCTCTAGCTAAGACACTTGGGCCGTTGTACAGGCTATGCCTAGGAGATATCCAGAACTCATCCTGTGGTTGGCGCCTGGGCGGTCCCATCATCGGAGGCGCCGGTGCGGGAGCTGTCGTAGGAGGAGGTGGTGGAGGCGGCATCCTGAATGAAACAGAAGCTCCAGGTCGAGTACTCTTGCGCGATCGGGTGACGACTCGTGCGCCCCTATTCCCGATAGGTGGGATAGGCGAATGTGCAGGTGCAGTGATGTACGGTGAATGAGAGCGGGTCCAGCTCCTTTCCCGGGATGTCGGGGAAGATTCCTCCGATGGCTCCGTGTCGTCGGAAGTCACTGATATCCATCCTGGATGGCTGCATCTCCTCATGTACTCCTCATACTGTGATGGGGATGTTGCCCTCCTGAGTCTTCCCACTGGGACATTCTCATCGGCAGGGAATGTAGGCGCTTTATCGTTGTTAGCCATGAGTCTCTAGTTCCTGTAAAATAATCATGAGTAATTTGGTTTCTCATAGCTCATGACAATAGTAAAGATAGTATCTCATAATAGTACTTACAGCAGTAATGATGGTAGTAGTATATATAATCAGTAATAATACAAGTTACAACAGGTACGAAGACATAGTTTAGACCACATAAAAACATTTTCTATCTAGGAGAAAGATTTTATCACCAATTAGGGATCGTGCCGGATTCACGCTTCCGCTAAATTCATGATTACGTTGATCAAGTGTAATCATCAATTTACCCAACCCACTCATTCCAACACATTCTAAAACAAGGACAGTCCTAGGGCATCAGGGTTGTAGCCTAGGGTCTACTAAGGTATTCCCGACTTCTCTACAACCTATGGCTCTAATACCAATCTGTCACACCCCGGGCCCAAGGAGGGTTGGACATCGCAGACTAGCAAAATACATGGTAGCAGAAACTAACCACTCAAGAGCACCCTAGGGAGAAATCGCATGGCGTTACATTTAAATAGCATACATGGGCTATGAAAGTCTTGCCTAAACGTAAAATAAACACCCATTACAAATTATCCAAATTTATTACACAACAATTCTGAATATCTAATAATGTTTTCAAAATCAAGTAATGCCATTCGTAGTCATGGTACTAAGCCATCCATTAAGTGTCCATTACAAACCATGCATCATCAAGGGTTACCTGAAACATGCTCAAAAAGATTTTGTGTCAACTAAAAAGTTGGTGAGTTCAAGTGCTTAAAGTTAAAACACAAAGGACTGTTTAGAGTCCATAAGTTAATTTAAAAAAAAACATAAGTATCACTGTTGTGGGCTCACAATCAACCCTGCACTCAGCCCCGGCTAGCCTCTTCTAAACTTGTGTTATGCCGGTTATCCCATAGGGGAAACTAAGCCTCAAAGAGTGTACCATACCTGCTGAGTGGTACACCATAGTATCGTATAAAACCTATCATATGACACAAACGACCCCACAGGATCTTAGTGTGGTACCCTTATAAAACATATAAAACAAGCGGTTCACACAAGAATTAACGATTTTGATACAAGTAGGTGCAGGTTCTAATATTAGCCACAACATATAATAGCATCGCATAATAGTACACAAATAACTTTTAGTTCAAACATAGCATGTTTCATCCCAAAATAGTAGTAAAAAAAAGCGAACACTAAAACTCACCTTAGGTAACTCAACAGTTCTTCAGTCACAGAAAAGATTCAAGTTCTAGCACCCTATGATCAAGATACAAGTAGTAAGCTAATGTTATTAGGCTATTGGAAGTGTATCTAAATGTATTTTATGGTCATACGTTCACGTGGCTTCGTTTCTTAGAAGTTTGTGTCAAAAAGTTTCCTTTTTACAAAAGTTAGGGTTTTTGATATATGGATGACAAGTTATATGACTTTTATAAGTTTGTTTATATTATAATAAGTTTAATAAGAGTTTTCTAGTCATAAGATTACTGAAATTTAGTTATATTACGAAATTTACACTTTGGTCCCTCAAGTTTCAAACTTTACAATTTTGACCCGAAAGTTTGCTTTCTTTCATTACTTGACCAATATGGTCCTTATTAGTTCCTAGGGGTTTTTATATTACTTTTAGGCCTGTTTTAACTTAATATTTCCAGATTTTAGCTTGAGAGGTTTAAAACACAAAATTCAAGTTACTGGTTATGGTAAAACCGTTAATTTAAGCATCTTGTTTTAGATCTCTTAATTTCAACCTATAACCTCAAGTATAACGTTTTAAGGGCTTCTAATCAAGAGTATAATCTGTTTTAAAAGTAGTTTTGGGGTTATTTGAGCAAAAAGTTTCATTTTTAAACTAACTAGTTAAAACCCGTTAAGACCCGTTTTTACCCGAAACCAAACATTCTAACCCACTTTCTTTCAACCTTGCAGCAAAATATCACTTTGAGGTCTTCTAACTTACTGAAATATCATGGATTTATTGGTCTTAGGCTTGTTACACTATTTTTAAAATTTTATCCAAAAAATCTCCCAGTTTAGGCTTATTATTGTTAGATAAATTCGTAGAAATTACATATTAATCCAAAAATTCACCAAATTCGGTTTTTAGCACTAAAATTATTATTTTTGGGCTTGGAGATTTTAAAAACTTGCAACTTATTCAGTTTTAGCCATTTTGAGAATTTCACCACCTTTTGGGTCCTTAAAATACACCCATTAAGTCCATAATGCCCCATCTTTGTACATAATCCACATCTACTACGAATTTTATAAGGTTAAAATCATCAAACTACTGGAATAAAGCATAATGTCACGGATTTTTCATAACAACCACCATACTTGCCTTTTAGAGGGTGTTTTACATCGTTTGCACATGTGTAATCATCATGGTTTGTGCTCAAACATCATTAAACCTTTTTGTAATGTTAAACCCAGATTATTATGATGTTAATAAACTATTTTGGAGCAGGTTTTAACATTGGTTGAAGGGTTTTTCAAAACAAGTGGGTTATTGGTGCTAAAATACATGAAAAAGAGGGTTTTCGGGTTGAAATCATATGCACCAACCCATGGTTCACGAACACTTCTTAAAATATACCTTTTTTGAAGTCGTGAGTCTTAAAAAAACAGTGATATGGCTGAAAGTTTCTGTTGTGAACAAGAAAGGTGAGATTTCATGGTAGAAAAGTAAAAAAAAACTCAAGAAATAGCTTTGTTCGGGTATATTGATGCTTACACTCAAGGTGTTTCATGATTTTGGAATGATTTGAGGGGTATGAGGGCTGTAGAATCATGAGCTTGAGCTGAAATTTCCTGGATTTTGCAAGAATTTGCATGAAACTCAACCTTTTGGTCACCTCCTAGCTTGAGCTTGTAATAATCGATGTTGTGCATGAAGGGGGCTCTCGAACTTGGCTGGAAATGAAGAAAAGTTTCAGAAAGGTTGAGAGTTCTTGGCTGAATTTTCATGAGAGAGAGAGTGAGGGGGAAGAGGTTGGGAGTTGGGTTGCATGTATGGGGAAGGGGATGGAGTGTTGAAGTGGTTTTGTGAGGTTTGAGGGGGAATGGTGAGTAGGGGAGGGGGGGGGGGGGGCGAATTGGTGGTGTGTGGGTGGTTTAATGATTTTTTTATTAATTATTAGGTAGTGTAATTTGTTGTAAAGTGTATAAATTGTAGTGTAAATTGGTTGTGTAGTGTAGTTGTTTGTAGTATTAGTTTTATAAGTTTTTAAGTGTAAGATTACATATATATGTATGTGTGCGGTGAATATGTATGTGTACACACATACTATTTGTTTTAATTAAAATTTTAATTTCTAGCATATATTTAATATTTTTCTAGAAGCGCTTAATAATTTCTAGACTAAGGCAAGATATAATGAAATCTTATAAGGCAACTAAACATGAAATCAATTATCATGTAAGAAGAAAACAATATTAATAATAAGAATGAAAATAATGTCGGATAAAAATTAAAGTTAAAGTTTGACCTAGGAGTCGGTTGTTACATATTCACTCAATAACAATCTAGAATCAAATTACACTGATGGAATTAAAGTAATCACAAATCATAGAGAAGCGTGATATGTGATCGATGAAAAAGAAAGCAAATCAAGTTAACATGACCAAGTAAATAATATTTACTTGTATTTTAATCAAAATTTTGCAACTACATATTGGTGCATCAAAGTATTCACGATAGCTTAACTAAATAAACGGGAAATGAACTAGTTTTACTAAAATAATAATAAACAATCGTTCTCGCATGGATAGTTTTTTGACTTTCAATACAACCTCCAATGCCATGGAGTTTTGATTCTCATGCCTTGTAAACACACTCGTGAAACAATCTAATCAAATCTGATTATAATCATCATTGCAATCACACTAATCAATCACAAAATTAAACGTACGATCTATTGTTTAAATCAAAACCAAAATCGAACACGAAAATACATGAATGAACCTTGAAATCATTCCACTCCCGCCTAAAAGTCATCGAGAACAATTCATAACCAACTTCAAACACTGTTGCCCCAACAATCCACCGAATCAAACAAAATGACAACTATGGATCCACAAAATACTTTATTAACAATCTAGGCAAGGAAAAATGTGCAAATGATCAAGAAACTACTCTTATTAATTCAATAACAATCGAGAATCAAATTACATTGACGGAATTTAAGTAGTAATAAATCATACAGAAGCATGATAAGTGATCAATGAAAAAGAAAGCAAATGAAGTTAACATACCAAGTAAATAAGATTTACTTGTATTTTAATCAAAATTTTGCAACTACATATTGGTGCATCAAAGTATTAATGAATGCATAGCTAAAGAAATGGGAAATGAACTAGTTATACTAAAACAATAAAAAACAATAGTTCTCGCATGGATCCTTTTTGACTTTCAATAGAACCTTCAATGCTATGGAGTTTTGATTCTCATGCCTAGTAAACACACTTGTGAACCAATTTAATCAAATCTTATTATAATCATCATTGCAATCACACTAATCAATCACAAAGGAAACGTAGGATCTATTGTTTAAATCAAAACCAAAATCAAATAGGAAAACACATGAATGAACCTTGAAATCAATCCACACCCACCCAAAACACATCAAAAACAATTCACAACAAACATCGAACACTCTTGCCTCAACAATCCACTGAATCAATAAAAATGACAGCTATGGATCCACAAAATACTTTATTAACAATCTAGGCAAGGAAAATGGTGCAAAGGATCAAGAAACTACTCGTATTCACTTAATAACAATCGATAATCAAATTACATTGATGAAATAAAAGTAATCATAAATCATACAGAATCGTGATATGTGATGGATGAAAAAGAAAGCAAATCAAGTTAGCATGACCAAGTAAATAAGATTTACTTGTATTTTAATCAAAATTTTGCAACTACATATTGTTGCATTAAAGTATTCATGAATAATTAACTAAATAAATGGGAAATCACCTACTTATACAAAAACACTAACAAAAATAGTTCTCGTATGGATAATTTTTTGACTTTCAATACAACCTCCAATGCTATGGAGTTTTGATTCTTATGCCTTCTAAACACACTCATGAACCAATTTAATCAAATCTGATTATAATCATCATTGCAATCACACTAATCAATCACAAATGGAACGTAGGATCTATTGTCAAAATCAAAACCAAAATTGAACACGAATACACATGAATGAACCTTGAAATCATTCCCCTCCCGTCCAAAACTGTAAGGCCCCAATCCGGGAAACCTCACAGTTGGATTTGGACATCAGAAACTCAAGTTCTCAAACATCAAATTTCATTAATATACGCAGCGTAATGTATAAAAATTTCTGTTGTTTAACATTTACATCAAAAGATCGCTCGGCTAACTAACAAAAGTTCCATGCCAGGATGCTAGTCTCGATCACGTGCCAGGTAGCTCTCTCCCATCCTTGCCAAGCTCACCCAAAATGTATAACATACCTGTCAATCTAATATGCATACAAAAGTAAGCAATACTGAGTGAGCTCTAGGTTTACTTTAAAAAAACACCAACACACATTAACATCATAATAACTTTAACCTCGTTCATCATCAACATAGTCATCGAACTCGTTCGACAACCAAACTTTAATGTTAGCTTTTACTTTTTCTATTTCTTTATCGTTACGTTACCCACACATTTTCAAATACTTTAGCATCGCGTTACCCATACTTTATCTTTACTTTATCTTTAATCACTTACTTAATCTTTTGAACGTAGCACAAAGCTTAGTTCCTTTAGCAGGTGAGAACACAACAAATGTCATTCTCCTTTAACTGCATGGGCATACCCAAAGTATAGCCCCTATGTGAGCATACCGATGTGCAGCTCCTTTGCGAGAATGAACGAAGCAATCTCCTTTAACGGCACGGGCATGCCCAAAGTACACCCCTATGTGAGCACACCGACGTGTTGCTCCTATGCGAAAATGCACCAGGCATATCTCCTTTAGCGGCACGGGCATACCCAATGTATACCCCTATGTGAGCAAACCGATGTGTAGCTCCTATGCGAGAATGCACCAAGCATATCTCCTTTGGCGGCACGGGAATACCCAAAGTATACCCCTATGTGAGCACACCTATGTGAAGCTCCTATGCGAGAATGCACCAAACATATCTTCTTTAGCGGCACGCTTACGGGGTAACATAACACATAACAGTCCAAACTTTTCACGCGAGAACCCACATTCGCGCGAGAACTTCGCATTTCAAGCGACAACTCCCTTTTCACGCGAGAACACACATTCACGCGAGAACATCATCATTCTCACGAGAACATCATCATTCACGTGAGTACTTTAGAAAAGTAACCGTTAGCCGCGAAAACTACATTCGCGAGAGAACTTGCCTCTCACGCGATAACTTTTCTACTGTACATAACTTACCCACAAGTTATCGCTTCTTTAACCACTTTAACACCCAAAACATGCTATAACAATTATAAACATCATTCTTTAACAATAAATTCATAAAGTATGCATATTAGCCCCAAAACATGAATAAAACACATAAAAGAGGGGACTAGAACTCACCACTTGAAATTCCAACACAACCACAACTTTCCCGAAAATTTTACCAAGCAAAATCTACATAATCATGCATTTTATACATCAATAATCCATCCTTAGTACAACACGAGTTACTACATGAGTTACATACCTTAAACACTTTGTTTCTTCACTTTCTATCTCAACGCAGCCTCTTTTTCTCTCTAGCAGCAGTACTTCTCGCGTGAAACTAGGGTCTGGCTAGGTGTTCTCAGCTATTTATACCCAGCTCAAACTTTTTGCTAGACTTCTCGTGCTAGAACTTCTAGTCGCGGGAGAATTATCTTCCACGCGAGAACTTCATGACTCGCAGGAGAACTCAACCTCTCACGCGAGAACTTTGACTTAAATCAAAATTTTAGGGCGTTACAAGTCCACCCCCTTATTTGGGTTTTGTCCCCGAAACCTATCATTCCTCAAACAACTGAGGATAATGTTGTCTCACCTCATCTTTGGACTTCCACATGGACTCCGATCCCTTTCTATGCTTCCACTTCACTCGGACAAGTGGAACTACTTTATTCCTCAGTCGTTTCTCCTTTATGTCATTATTGCTATGGGTTGTTCCATGTAGTTTAGTCTTTCATCAATTGCAACATCTTCCAGTGGAACATGAGCATCTTCATCTGCTAGACACTTACGCAGATGTGATACGTGGAAGGTAGGATGAATTCCACTCAACGCATCTGGTAGATCCAGCCTATACGCCACTTCCCCCACACGGACCGCTATCTTGAAAGGCCTAATAAATCGAGGGCTCAACTTTCCTCTCTTTCAGAATCGAATGATTCCTCTCCAAGGTGACACCTTTAGCATCACCCTATTACCGATGTTAAACTCAATCAGTCTTCCACGTTTGTTGGCATAGGATTTCTGCCTATCTTTAGCGGCTTTCATAAAGAATTTAATCCTGCCCAACTTCTCGTTGGTCGTTTCGATGACCTCGATACTACCCAACTCCTTCTGTCTGATTTCCCCCCAACATAACGGGGTCCTACACTTCCAGCCATATAACATCTCATACGGGGGCATACCAATACTGGCATGGTAATTGTATGAGAACTCCGCCAACGGTAGATGACTATACCAGCCCCCACCAAAGTCGACAATACATGCCCGAAGCATGTCCTCCAAGGTCTGGATAGTCCTTTTGGATTGGCCGTCCGTTTATGGGTGGTATGTTGTACTGATGTGCAGTCTAGTTCCCATTGCATCATTGAACTTCTTCCAAAATTTGGATATAAACCGCGTATCTCTGTCCGAGACAATTGACACCGGCACACCATGACGGGCAACTATCTCATCGATGAACAATTTGGCAAGCCGCTTCGAGTTATACGTCTCTCGGATGGGTAGAAAGTGAGCACTTTTCATCAGTCTATCCACTATGATCCATGTGGCATCATAACCTTTAGCTATGCTGGGTAGCTTTGTTATGAAGTCCATAGTAATGTGCTCCCACTTCCATTCTGGAATTTCCAAGGGTTGGATTTTCCCGTATGGCTTCTAATGCTTAGCCTTAACCTGGAAACCGGTCAAGCACCTTTCTACGTACCTTGCCACGTTGGCTTTCATTCCCGGCCACCAATAGTTCTTTTTTAGGTCTTGGTACATCTTGTTGGTTCCCGGGTGAATGGAGTAGCGAGTCTTGTGGGCTTCGTCCAACACCTTCTCTCGCAGACCTCCACGTCTAGGAATCCACATACGCCCAAATCTAGCTTTGACACCATTGGTGTTTTCTTCCAGGTTCGCGATGTGCCCCTTCATCCTTTCTTCATTAACGTGCTCGGGCTTTAGAGCTTCTTTCTAAGTTTTGCAGATTTGCCTTATCATATTAGGAGTCACAATCAACTGGTAAGATCTCACCAGAATTGGTTCCCGATCCTCCTTCCGGCTTAGGGTATCAGCTACCACGTTAGCCTTACTCGGGTGATAATGAATCTCATAGTCGTAATCCTTTATGAGCTCCAACCATCATCTCTGTCTCATATTAAGATCCTTCTGCTCAAAGAAATACTTTAAGGTTTTGTGGTCTGTGAAAATTGTACATTTGACACCATATAAGTAGTGTCTCCATATCTTTAACGCGAATACCATAGCCGCCAGCTCTAGATCGTGGGTAGGGTAGTTCACCTCGTCCACCTTTAACTATCGAGATTCGTACGCTATGACTTTACCTCGCTGCATTAGCACGCACCCTAACCCCTGATAAGAAGCATTGGAATAGACAACCAAGTCCTTGTTCCCTTATGGTAACGTTAACAATGGAGCTTGTGTCAATCTTTTCTTTAACTCCATGAACACATTCTCTTGACTATCGCCCCATTCAAACTTCACATCTTTTCTAGTTAACTTGGTCAACGACAAGGAAATCTTGGAAAAGTCCTGAATGAACCTCCGATAATAACCCGACAATTTGAGGAAGCTTCGAATTTCAGATGGCGTTTTAGGCGAATTCCACTTCATCACCGCCTCCATCTTAGCAGGATCAACAAAGATTCCCTCTGGGTTAATCACATGACCCAGAAACTGCACCTCACATAACCAAAATGCACATTTGGAGAATTTCGCATACAACTTCTCCCTTCTTAGAGTTTCCAGCACCTCGCGAAGGTGACAGGTGTGGTCTCCCTCGTTCTTCAAGTAGATCAGGATATCATCTATGAACACTATCACGGATTTGTCGAGCATCGATCGACAAACCTTGTTCATCAAGTCTATGAATGCTGCAGGAGCATTGGTTAGACCAAACGACACATGAGAATTTCATAATACCCATATTGGGTCTGAAACGCAGACTTTAGGATATCCTGCTCCTTAACCTTTAGCTAGTGATAACCCGACCGAAGATCAATCCTCGAGAACCCACTCGTGCCTTATAACTAGTCGAACAGATCATCTATCCAAGGCAACGGGTATCTATTCTTCACCGTAAGCTTATTCAGCTCCTTGTAGTCTATACACATATGCATGCTACCATCCTTCTTCTTCACAAACAACACCGGAGCACCCCAAGGAGAAATGCTTGGTCTGATAAATCCTTTATCGAGAAGGTCCTGTAGTTAGGCTAACAACTCATTCAACTCTGACATAGCTAGAGGATATGACGCTTTAGCAACGGGCTGAGCTCCTGGCACAAGGTCAATCTGAAACTCTATCTCCCGATCGGGTGGTACCTCTGTCAAATCATCAGGGGACATATCTGGGAAGGCACATACCATGGGCACATCTATCAACTTCATAGTTTCAGCTTTAGCATCTTTAATGTATGGCAAGAATGCTCCGCACCCTCGTGTCATCAACTTCTCTGCCTTTATCATAGAAATCATCTTTGGAACTTCACAGATTATGTCGCCGTAAATCGTGACTAAGCTACCATCAGGCGTTTTCATAGAATCATCTTCCTCTGACAAACTATATTAGCCTCGTAGGCGGCTAACCAGTCCATACCCAACACAACGTCAAATCCTCCTAGGGTCATAACAAACAACCTAGCGGGGAATCTATGACCTTCCAATTCTATGCTACAATCATCTAAGGCCTCAGTTATCTTAGTAGTCTTTTCAATGGCAGTTTCTACTTCAAACACGTGATCTATTTCTTTGGCCTTAGCATTCATCACATCAAAGAAGGTAGTAGCTATAAAACTCTTACTTGCACAAGAATCAAACAGAACAGAAGCAAGTATGTTGTTAACTGGGAACATACCTGACACAACATCAGGTTTCGCTCTGGCCTCCTCTCTGGTCATCATGAAAGCCTTAGCCTTGGCCCTTGGCTTGTTAGCAGCTTTCTTTTTCTTCTCAGACTCGTTTCTCTTAGCCGAGTCAACCACTCGCGCCTCTTTAAAATCACGGCTGTAGTTCCCTAACTTGCCACAGTTGTAGCACTTTACTAGATTAGGGCAATCTTTGGAGAAATGCCCCGTCTTCCCACATTTGAAACACAGACTCAAACTGAGCCTGCATTCACCAGCGTGCATTCTCCCATATTTCGGCAATCACCAGAGGATTCCACCTTTATCATTTTGGCCTGAGCAGCAGACCTCTTATTTCTCTCTCACTTCACATTTCTCGACCAACTCTTCTTCTTCACTTCCTTGACGGGCTCATCAGCCACCATATCGTTATACACTATCCCACTCAACTCCACCAAAGACTCGAAGGTCTTCAGCCCGCTTGCCTTTACATACGTCCTGACCTTCGAAGGCAAACCCTGCACATAGCACTTCATCCTCCACTCCCCAGTACACACCAGGTGAGGAACCAACCTGGCCATCTCGTTGAAGCGAGATGTGTACTGCCTGTGGATCATACTTCCTGCTTTAAAACCCAGGAATTCCCTTTCCACCCTGTCGATCTCATTTTGAGGGCAAAACTTCCTTATCACCATCTCTTTCAGGTCATTTCACTTCAAGTTCATGAACTCACTAGGGTCTTTAGTCTGCTTGATGGTGTTCCACCAATGAATAGCTTCGTCAACAAATGAGTGAGCTACGAACTTCACAGCCTGGTCAGCTCTACATTCACAGATCTCAATCACCGCTTCCATCTCAGACACCCACTAGAGAGTGGCAATAACACCACCCTTGCCGACCAGGGATGGAGGATTGCATCCCTTGAAGATGCGATACGAACACCCTATGACTAAATCCCCATTAGTTTCATGCCCCTCGTCCTTCCCATCCTTCCCCGAGCCTTCCCCGGTACCTTCACTATCTTTCTTGCTAGCTTTGTTCTTTGCCTCCAACGTCCACTCCTTGGTTACCTCCATCATAGCCTCAATCATGATCGATGACATGATGTCCTGAAGGATCTTATGGACCTCTTCGGCGATAGCCTCCCTTACAACAGGCTCCAAGGTAATCCTCTCTTTAGAGTGACGAGAGTTTTCCTCGCTAGTAGTGTGAACACAGTCCACAGGCACCTCCTCAGTCGTGTGTCCTTGGTTCCTGGTGACTGGTGGTCTACCCCTACCACCACGAGCACCTCCTCGAGTAACTTTTCTTCCGGCCATTGCTTGCTATAAGATGCAAAAGGCTAGCATTATCATTCCAAGTAATAGTTCAGATCATGTCAAGTAATGTAAGTTTCTAATGACATTGGCCAATTGTAATTAACTACTTACTTCACTCTTCATGTCCTAAATGTTTCCTATCCTGAGTCACATCAGCACTCAATCTCACTACAAGCACTATAACCTCAAGAAACCTCTATCAGTCATAACCTTCCTGGCATGGAGCTACTGGCACTGGCATCCCTTAATTGATCCCATTCTCAGTTTGAATCTAGACATCGGATTGTCTAAATCTCTCAAACTATGGCTCTGATACCAACTTGTAAGGCCCCAATCCGGAAACCTCACAGTTGGATTTGGACATCAGAAACTCAAGTTCTCAAACATCAAATTTCATTAATACACGCAGCAAAACGTACAAAAATTTCTATTGTTTAACATTTACATCAAAAGATCACTTGGCTAACTAACAAAAGTTCCATGCCAGGATGCCAGTCTCGATCACGTGCCAGGTAGCTCTCTCCCATCCATGCCAAGCTCACCCAAAATGTATAGCATACCTGTCAATCTAATATGCATACAAAAGTTAGCAATGCTGAGTGAGTTCTAGGTTTACTTTAACAAAACTGTAACATACATTAACATCGTAAAAACTTTAACCTCGTTCATCATCAACATCGTCATCGAACTCGTTCGATAACCAAACTTTAATATTAGATTTAACTTTATCGATTTCTTTATCGTTACATTCCCACACATTATCAAATACTTTAGCATCACGTTACCCATACTTTATCTTTAGTTTAGCTTTAATCGCTTACTTAATCTTTTGAACTTAGCACGAAGCTTAGTTCCTTTACCAGGTGAGAACACAACAAATGTCATTCTCCTTTAACTGCATGGGCATACCCAAAGTATAGCCCCTATGTGAGCACACTGATGTATATCTCCTATGCGAGAATGCACGAAGCAATCTCCTTTAACAGCACGGACATACCCAAAGTACACCCCTATGTGAGCACACCGACGTGTAGCTCCTATGCGAGAATGCGCCAGGCATATCTCCTTTAGCGGCACGAGCATACCCAAAGTATACCCCTATGCGAGCACATCGATGTGTAGCTCCTATGCGAGAATACACCAAGCATAACTCCTTTAGCGGCATGGGCATACCCAAAGTATACCCCTATGTGAGCACATCGATGTGTAGCTCCTATGCGAGAATGTGCCAAGCATATCTCCTTTAACAGCACGGGCATACCCAAAGTATACCCCTATGTGAGCACACAGATGTGTAGCTCTTATGTGAGAATGCACCAAGCATATTTCCTTTAGCGGCACGCTTACGGGGTAACATAACACGTAACAGTCCAAAGTTTTGGCACGAGAACCCACATTCGCCGGGAACCCACATTCGCGCGAGAACTTCCCACTTCAAGCGACAACTCCCTCTTCGCGCGAGAACACAAATTCATGCAAGAACATCATCATTCATGCGAGTGCTTTCGAAAAGTAACCGTTAGCCGCGAAAACTACATTTCGCCTGAGAACTCGCCTCTCGCGCGATAACTTTTCTACTGTACATAACTTTACCCACAAGTTATCACTTCTTTAACCACTTTAACACCCAAAACATGCTATAATAATATAAACATCATTCTTTAACAATACATTCATAAAGTATGCATATTAGCCCCAAAACATGGATAAAACACGTGAAAGAGGGGACTAGAACTCACCACTTGAAATTCCAATACAACCACAACTTTCCCGACACTTTTACCAAGCAAAATCTACATAATCATGCATTTTATAGATCAATAATACATCCTTAGTACATAACACGAGTTACTACACGAGTTACATACCTTAAACGCTTCGTTTCTTCACTTTCTATCTAAACGCAACCGCTTTCTCTCTCTAGCAGCAGTACTTCTCCCGTGAAACTAGGGTCTGGCTGGGTGTTCTCAGCTATTTATACCCAGCTCACACTTTTTGCCAGACTTCTCGAGCGAGAACTTTTAGTCCCGCGAGAACTGTCCTCCACTCGAGAACTTCATGACTCGTGTGAGAACTCAACCTCTCGCGCGAGAACTATGCCTTTAATCAAAATTTCGGGGCGTTACAAAAACACATTGAGAACAATTCACAACCAACTTCGAACACTCTTGCCTCAACAATCCACCGAGTCAATCAAAATGACAACTATTGATCCACAAAATACTTTATTAACAATCCAGGCGAGGAAAAACATGAAAAGGATAAAGTAACTACTCGTATTCCCTCAATAACAATCAAGAATCAAATTACACTGATGGAATGGAAGTTATAATAAACCATATAGAAGCGTGATATGTGATCGATGAAAAAGAAATCAAATCAAGTTAAGATGACCAAGTAAATAAGATTTACTTGTATTTTAATCAAAATTTTGAAACTACATATTGGTGCATTAAAGTATTCACGAATAATTAACTAAATAAATGTTAAATGACCTACTTATACAAAAACACTAAACAACAATAGTTCTCGCAAGGATACTTTTCTAACTTTTAATACAACCTCTAATGCTATGGAGTTTTGATTCTCATTCCTTGTAAACACACTTGTGAACCAATCTAATCAAATCTGATTATAATCATCATTGCAATCATACTAATCAATCACAAATGCAACGTAGGATCAATGGTTTAAATCAAAACCAAAATTGAACTCGAAAACACATGAATGAAATTCCACTCCCTCCCAAAACACATCAAGAATAATTCACAACCAACTTCGAACACTCTTGTGTAACACCTGAAATTTTTGTCAAGTTAAAGAGAAGAAAGCAATAAGATGGAAAATAAAAAGTATCTTGAAAGAAAGGAAAAAGAGCCAAAGTGGAGGGGGCCAAAGTGTAAAAGGGTACAAAACTCAATATTTTATTATATAAAAGAGTATGGCCACCCATGCATTCACATTTGCTTTCTGCTTTTCGACCGGGAACAAGAATAAAAAAGAGAAAAGATTTTCTCTTAGTTATTCAAGAAGAAGAGGCTGAAATTCTCATATTGGTGAGTGTTTTATGTGTTCTTGGTTCGGTATTGTTGGGTTTTCGTCCTTAAAACCGATTTTTATGTGTTCTATGTGTTTGGTTGTTTATTTTGGTGTGTTTTTAGGTGTTTGAACTCTTGTGCACTCAAGTTTGGAGGAGTTTTACTTGTTGGCTGCATAGGTGAGTTCTAGACCCTGGTTTTTATGTGTTTTAAACGTCTTGGGGCTGAAAATGCATGTTTAAAAATGTTGTACAACTGTTATATATGTATCCATATGTATTGTGTATGTATGCTTGTGTTTTGTGGTTGTATATGTGTTGTTGATGCTTAGAATGATAGATATATGCTAAGAACAAGTTAGAATGCAGATTGAGTTCGAATATAAGTCTGAAAAATGCATAACTGTTGGCCATGCGCCCAAATAGGGCTCATGCGCCTGAAATATTGACTTAGAAAACTTAAGTGAAGCTCATGCGCCCCAATAGTTCCCATGCGCCCAAATAGTACCTCATGCGCCTACTGACCGAATGACTAAGTGTAGTTCATGTGCCCAAATAGTCTTCATGCGCCTAGAATTTCTCATGCACCTAAGTGTTGGTGCGCCCGCATAGGGCTCATGCGCCTAGAACACTTAGAAATTTTCTAAAATTTTGGGAATTTGAAATTTTAAGACTTAACCCTGGGATGTTTTGGTGGTTATGTTTATTCATATTACGCTTGTTTATGGCCTGTTCTTGTGTACCATATTATGTATTTATTGCGTGGCTTTACGTGGTGTGTTTATGCTTGTATACATAAAGTATTATCATAAATAGTGGAAGATAAATGATAATGAAAGTGGAACATAACGAATGAATGAAAGTCTTGCAAGCAATTAAATAGAGGTGCATGACCATGTTGTCGTTAGCTCAACGGTGTGCGGTTTAGCTAACCCGAAAGATGCACACTGGGTCAATCTTTGAGATTGACGGGACCCTTGTGGCATGCCCTGGTACTGGGTCAGGCTTCGTGCGCAATGTTAGGGGTCTATTTATAGACTCCG
This sequence comes from Flaveria sonorensis, assembly GCA_025506505.1. NCBI lineage: Eukaryota > Viridiplantae > Streptophyta > Magnoliopsida > Asterales > Asteraceae > Flaveria > Flaveria sonorensis. The sequence goes on along the minus strand of CM046431.1, from coordinate 20,379,366 downwards.
ACCCAGTACCCGCTTCATGCACAATGTTTAGGGTATTGCATATTGGTCTGGTAGAAAGTGAAAGATAATACCAAAATGAAAGTGAAGAATGATCAAAGATAATAATGAATATTATCTTGTTGTACGTATGACGTGTGAACACGTACGAAAGTAATGAATTTAATGAGAAAGAAGTAATTCAAAGAAATGATATTTTCATAAATATACACAAGGTATTTTAATGTTTTAAAACTAGAACTCACTTAGCAACACTGACTTTAATGCATTTTTAGTTGGCAGGTAATTATTGCTGAGGATGGCACGCGGGGAAAGCTACTCATCTAGGCAAAACTGGCATCCATTGAATATTAATGATATTGTTGTTTTGTAATGCAAGTAAAAGGTCTTTTGTAACTTAAGAAACAATGATGTGTTGCTTAGCAACATTAATTATTAATGAAATGAATGGTTTTGTTAACTTATTCCGCTGCTTAATCTTATGAAATGTATAATGCTTTATATGTATAATGCTATGATTGACCAACTGTCAGGTCTCCAAGAACGGGGCCTTACAAGTTGGTATCAGAGCCAGAGTTTAAGAGAAATGGGTAAATATTTTCAAAAACCTAAACTTAAACTGAGAATGGGACCGAATGGAGGGATGCCAGCCCGAGTAGCTACGTGCCATTAGGTATATCTTTTCTTAAATGTTAACCGGTATTATGTGTGTGTGCTATCTGATTTTTGTGCTTTTAGTAGATTTGAATACTGATGTAGTCAGGATAGGAAATGCTCGGGGAATGAAGAGTAAAGTAAGTGGCTAATCATAACTGGCCATTGTAATTAGGGACTTACTATACTTAACATAAACTGAGCTATTACCTTGAATGATCATGTTAGTGTTTGAATCTTATAGTGATTAGAGGATGGCTGGTGGTAGATCGTCAAAAGCTTCTAGAGGAGGATTACGAGGTGGTCGTGGTGCTGGGCCACGTGCCAGAAGGCACAAGACAAGGGCTGCAGAGACAGCTCCTGCTTAGCCTGGGCTTCATCATCCAGAGGACGGTGATGAGAGTGCTAATCTAAGGGCCTCGGTGAAGGAGGCAGTGGTTAAGGAGGTGTATCAGGTCATGTAGACGATTTTACCATCTGTAGTGACTGAAGTCATCCACGCTATGAGGGAAGATGAGAGAAAGGAGAAGGAGGAGGAGAGAAGGACTGCGGCTGGGAGAAAGGGGAATGAGAGGGGTCATGATGAAGAGGAGGAACTTAACGCTAGGATGGAATCCTCCAGTGATGAGGAAGAGGTGGAAGTGCGGGAAACCGCGAAGGGGTGCAGCTACGGGGCATTCCAAAGATGCAAATCCCCAACTTTCGATGGCAACGGTAATGCTGCCGCTGCTCACCGCTGGGTAAGAGAGATGGAGGCGGTGTTAGAGATTAGTGAGTGCAGGGATGACCAGAAGGTGAAGTTCGCAACTCACTTGTTCGTTGACTTGGCTCTGTGTTGGTGGGACAATATTGTCTAAGCCAAGGGCAGTAGGGCCATCGGGAGGATGAGGTGGGGAGAGTTGAAGAAAATGGTGATCGAGGAGTTCTGTCCTCATCGAGAGCTCGACAAGATAGAAAGAGAGTTCCTACAGCTTGAGGCGGGAACCATGACCCACCAGTAATACACCACCAAGTTCAACGAAATGGCGAGACTGGTGCTGGATCAGGTGACGCCAGCATCACGGAAGATCAAGAGGTATATCCAAGGATTGCTAGTGGATATCCACAAACACCTGATTGCTGCCCGACAGAGTACCTTTAGGTCGGCAGTGGATCTGGCGGGAAGACTCTATAATGAGAGGGAAGTGGCTGTGGTTGAGGTGAGCAAGACGGGTGGTGGTGATAAGAACTGGAAAGGGAAATGGTTTGGATGTGGTGGTTTCACTCCAAACAATAAGAGGATGAGAATGGATGACCGAAGGGCGGGGTCATCAAGCACGTGAATGAAGAAGTGTGACAAATGTGGGAAGGAGCACACTAGAGAGTGTAAATGGGGATCGAGAGTCTGCTTCAAGTGTGGGAGGCTCGGTCACGTGGCAAAGGATTGTGGGGTGATGAAGTGCTATAATTTTGGTGAAGAGGGCCTATTAAGCAGGGATTGCAAGAAGCTGAGGGCCGAGAGTTCTGGAGTGAAGAAGCGGACGGAGGATGGAGGACAGAGGGCAAGTGCTAGAGCCTTCACGATGACCCAGGAGGAGGCCAGAGTGGACCCCGACGTCGTGTCAGGTATGTTTCTAGTAAACCAAACTTGTGCCTCTATATTATTTGATTCTGGTGCTAGTAGGAGTTTCATTTCTGTTACTTTCTGTGCTAAGTTGCCTGTTAGTAGTAGAAGTATTGATGGGCCCTTTGAAGTAGAAACTGCTATTGGTAAGTCTACCAGAATTTCTAAGATGATAGAAGATTATGACATAGAACAAGAAGGCCATAGGTTCTCTGCTAAACTATTTGTGATGGCCCTAGGCGGATTTGACATAGTTTTAAAGATGGATTGGTTAGCAGCCTATGAGGCAATCATTGTGTGTCGCAAGAAGATGATTCGATTAATTGCGCCCGATGGAAGTTCGGTGACGGTTTACGGTGATCGAGTGACAAAGGTCCCTAAGGTGATCTCGATGGCGGTGGTAGAAAAGTGCATGAAACGCGGATGTAGTGCCTACATGGCTTATGTGAAGGATGTGGACGCATCCGTACCACAATTGTCAGATGTACCAGTTGGTGTGACTTTCTGTAAGGCCCCGTTCTCGGGACGCTTACAGCTGGACCGTCATCGCATAAAATATTTAAAACAAACATTACTTTTGCAGCGGAATTTAAAAACTTTCATTAATAATTAAAACATGTTATCTCGTTACATAAATCATTTACATATTAAAATACAATAACATATCAAAATGTGGATGCCAGTCCTCAAAACACTCCCAGTAGCTTATGCATCCATGCCTGCAACTCCTCAGCATCTACAAAATACCTGCCAACTATTATGCATACAAAAAGTCAGCGACGCTGAATGAGTTCTAGTTTTATAAATAAAATACTTTACTTTCTTTAAAACATATCCTTCGTAAACGTATGCGATCACACATCATACGTAAACATTGATAATATTATTATTATTTTCATCGCTGTTCAATTCGTACATTTCGTACTTTTATCATTATCTTTCACTTCAATCTGGATCCTGTCTCATGCAATACCCCCGACTCATGTCCGAAGACTGATACGGTGTCGGGGCCTGTAAAGAAACCCCCGCGTCATGTCCGAAGACCGACACAGTACCAGGGTACGCGACAAGGACCCAGTCTCTGTTTGCAACACCCCGACTCATGTCCGAAGACGGGTACTGTGTCGGGGTCTGTAAACAAACCCCCACTTCATGTCTGAAGACCGACACAGCACCGGGGCGATCATCAAGACATCACTCTGGTCAATCTCTTGGATTAAACCCCTTACGAGTCTGTTGTGACACACAGCCACTCACCTTATCCTGGCATACAAGTCTTTTGTGACAACACAGTCACTCATCTCAACCTTGGCAGTCACTCACCTCAGTCTTGCTTGCAAGACTATTATTATGTTCCACTTTTCATTATTATTGTCTTTCACTTCGTTACATAATACTTTACGTTCAATCATACGTTACACCACGTAAAGCCATACATCATACATAATGTATAATAAAACATAATACATACGTTTTGAAAACCGTTTAACGAAGAAGACAACACACCACACACACAACATCATGCATAAGCTACCACATCCCAACGGGACCTATCTTAAACATCACCTCTTAAATCCCCTAAGAAAGCCCTAAGTCTAAAACTAGGCACAACATAACATTCTGGGCGCATCAGTAGAAAATTCTAAGTATAAAAGCTCCTGGACGCATGGGAACTATTTGGGCGCATGAGCCCTATTCAGGCATTCCAACACTTGGCCACAGAAACAATTCTAGGAGCATGAGCACTATTTGGGTGCACCATCTATACTTAGGCATTTAGGTACATTTCCTGGGCGCATGACATTATTTGGGCGCACCACCTGGATGCATGAGCACCCTTGGGCACATGAGCAACACTTAGGCTCATGGCCAACTTTTAGGTGCATGAAGGATACTGTTTGGGTGCATGTCCCCTGTTGGGGCGCATGACCCTAGGCACATGAAGACAGTTGGGCGCATGGGATCTTTCTGAAGTGTCTAAACTACCAAAAATCATCCGAAAGGCATTCTAACACTACCCAAGCACAGATCTAGCATACTAAGGGCATCTAAACATTCTAGCAACAATTCTAACCTCAAAACAAGCATCAAAACATAAAACCACAGCAGGTACGGTCGAACAACAACATGCATAGGCATACGGTTATCTTTGAAAAACCTTTTCCCGGTATGCATAATAGCCCCAAACACTTTAAAATCTATAAAAGAGGGGTTTAGAAACTCACCTAAAGCAGATCTTCAAACCAGGTACTTCCACCTGTGATTTCAGCTTCAATTTCCTGAGAACAACTTCTAAAACATCAAGAACTTCGGTTTAGGACTTAAAACCCAACTGAAACCGAACTCGTGTTCAAGAGAACTCACCTTAGCAGCTTCTTCTTCCTCTTTCTCCAAAAACCCGAAATTTCCTTCTTCTTCTTCTTTCGCCGAGAACCAAAAAGCAGATCTCTGCTTTATGGGGCGGACTTACCTCTTATGTTATTAAAATAATAGAGTTTGTTCACTTTTGCACTTTGCCCCCTTCAACTTGTGCCTATTTACATTTCTTTCTAGATACTTTTCTTTTCGTTTTATTTTTAATAAAATTCGGGGTGTTACACTTTCCAGATGTGTTCCTAGAAGATTTACCAGGTCTGGACTGTGAGATCGAGTTTCAAATTGATTTGATACCCGGTGCTCAACCCCTTGCCAAGGCACCATACCAATTAGCTCCGACTAAGATGAAGGAGCTGATGGTTCAACTATAGGAGTTGATGGATAAGGGATTCATCCAACCGAGCATCTCGCCCTGGGGTGCTCCGGTCTTGTTTGTAAAGAAGGACGATAGTATGAGGATGTGTATAGACTACCGAGAGTTCAACAAGCTAACGGTACGATATCCCCTATCAAGAATTGATGACTTGTTCTATCAGCTCCAAGGTGCCAGTTGGTTCTTAAGACTAGATCTCCGATCTGGCTACCATCAATTAAAGGTGAAGGAGCAAGATATTCCTAAGATAGCTTTTCGCACGCGTTATGGACACTACGAGTTTCTTGTTATGTCTTTCGCTCTAACTAACACACCAGCTGCCTTTATGGGTGCTCCGGTCTTGTTTGTAAAGAAGGACGATATCCCCTATCAAGAATTGATGACTTGTTCTATCAGCTCCAAGGTGCCAGTTGGTTCTTAAGAATAGATCTCCGATCTGGCTACCATCAATTGAAGGTGAAGGAGCAAGATATTCCTAAGATAGCTTTTCGCACGCATTATGGACACTACGAGTTTCTTGTTATGTCTTTCGCTCTAACTAACGCACCAGCTGCCTTTATAGATTTGATGAACCGAGTGTGTCGGCCAATGTTAGATAAATCAGTGATTGTGTTTATTGATGATATCCTGATTTATTTGAAAAATGAGGAAGAACATGCCGGCCATATACGCAAAGTATTGGAGACACTTAGAAGAGAGAAGTTGTATGCTAAATTCTCTAAGTGTGCTTTTTGGTTTTGTGAAGTCCAATTTTTGGGTTACGTGGTGAATTCTGAAGGAATTATGGTGGACCCGGTGAAGGTTGAGGCGGTGATGCAATGGAAGTCTCCAAAGACGCCATCTGAGATTCGCAATTTCTTGGGTTTGGCGGGCTACTACAGGAGATTTATCCAAGACTTTTCCAAAATAGCCTCACCTTTGACTAAATTGACTCGCAAAGATGTGAAGTTTGTGTGGGGTCAAGAACAGGAGGATGCTTTTGAGGAGTTAAAGGCAAGATTAACATAAGCTCCTGTCTTGACATTACCCGAAGGGAGTGAAGATTTAGTGGTATATTAGGATGCCTCTTATTCGGGACTGGGCTGCGTGTTAATGCAACGTGGAAGGGTAATAACCTACGCGTCCCGACAGCTGAAAATCCACGAGGCCAATTATCCCACTCATGTCTTGGAGCTAGCAGTTGTGGTCTTTGCGTTGAAGATTTGGAGACATTACTTGTACGGGACGAAGTGCACAATCTTCACGGACCACAAAACCTAAAGTATTTCTTTGAGCAGAAGGACCTCAACATGAGGCAGAAGAGGTGGCTAGAATTGATCAAAGATTATGATTGTGAGATCCATTACCACCTAGGCAAAGCCAATGTAGTGGCTGATGCCCTCAGTCGAAAGGAGAGACTTGAGCCGATCCGGGTGAAAGCTTATCAACTGGTGATGACCTTTGACGTGATGACCCAAGTCAAAGAATTTCAAAATGAGTTGTTGAAAGAAGATCACCTTAAAGCTGAAAGGATGAGAGGTCTAGTCGTGGAGTTGGGAGAAAACACTCACGGAGTTAGAACTCGCTTCGGGTAGATGTGGATGATGAAGCTCATAAGACTCGATACTCCATTCATCCCGGTGCTACCAATATGTATCAAGATATGAAGAAGGATTACTGGTGGCCGGGTATGAAGCGTGATGTAGTGAAGTATGTGAGTAAGTAACTTACTTGCTTGCAAGTGAAGGCAGAACATCAGAAGCCTTATGGTAAGATCCAACCTCTGGATATACCCGAGTAGTTACCCCATACGGTAAGGGGGTACGATGCCATATGGGTGGTAGTTGATCAATTAACAAAGAGTGCCCACTTCTTACCGATCCGCGAGACATATTCATCCGAGAGGTTGGCGGATCTATTCATTAAAGAGATTTTAGCTCGTCATGGTGTGCCGGTGTCTATCGTGCGGACCGTGACACCCGGTTCACATTGAAGTTTTGGAAGAGATTCCATAACGCGATGGGGACGAGGCTACACATTAGCATGACTTACCATCCCCAGACAGATGGTTAGTCTGAAAGGATGATTTAGATGCTTGAGGATATGCTCCGAGCATGCGTGATTGACTTTGGAGGAAGTTGGGATGATCACCTACCATTAGCAGAATTCTCATACAACAACAGTTATCATGCCAGCATTGGCATGCCACCATATGAGATGCTATATGGTAGAAGGTGTAGAACGCCCGTGTGTTGGGGAGACATCGGGCAGAAAGAGCTGGGCAGTATTGAAGTGATTGAGGCTACGACTGAGAAATTGGAGAAGGTCAAAGCCTTTATGAAAGCGGCAAAGGATAGACAAAAGTCGTATGCCGACAAAAGGCGTAGACCGATTGAGTTTAACGTGGGCGATAGAGTCATGTTGAAGGTCTCACATTGGAAGGGGATCATCCGGTTTAGAAAGAGGGGTAACCTGAGCCCGAGAGAAATAGGGTGTTTCTGAATTATTGCACGAGTAGGAGAGGTGGCCTATCGATTGGAACTACCCGATGAGTTAAGTGGAATTCATCCGACATTCCATGTATCTCATCTGAGAAAGTGCCTAGCTGATGAGGATATGATTGTACTACTGGAGGACATCGAGGTGGATGAACGGCTTAATTATGTAGAGCAACCGGTGGCAATCATCGACCTGAAGGAGAAGAGACTACGGAATAAAGTGGTTCCACTTGTGCCTGTGCAGTGGAAACACAAAAAGGGTTCTGAGTCTATGTGGGAGACTAAGGAAGAAATGAGACAGCATTACCCATAGTTGTTCAAAGAGTGACAGGTTTCAGGGATGAAACTTCTTTAAGGGGGGTAGACTTGTAACACCTGATATTTTTGTCAAGTTAAAGAGAAGAAAGCAATAAGAAAGAAAATAAAAAGTATCTTGAAAGAAAGGAAAATGATCCAAAGTGGAGGGGGCCAAAGTGTAAAAGAGTACAAAACTCAATATTTTATTATATTAAAGAGTATGGCCGCCCATGCATTCACATCTGCTTTCTGCTTTTCTACCGGGAACAAGAAGAAGAAAGAGAGAAGATTTTCTCTCAGTTATTCAAGAAGAAGAGGCTGAAATTCCCATATTGGTGAGTGTTTTATGTGTTCTTGGTTCAGTTTTGTTGGGTTTTTGTCCTTAAAACCGATTTTTATGTGTTCTATGTGTTTAGTTGTTTATTTTGGTGTGTTTTTAGGTGTTTGAACTCTTGTGCACTCAAGTTTGGAGGAGTTTTACTTGTTGGCTGCGTAGGTGAGTTCTAGACCCTGGTTTTTATGTGTTTTAAATGTCTTGGGGCTGAAAATACATGTTTAAAAATGTTGTACAACTGTTATATATGTATCCATATGTATTGTGTATGTATGCTTGTGTTTTGTGGTTGTATATGCGTTGTTGATGCTTAGAATGATAGATATATGTTAAGAACAGGTTAGAATGCAGATTGGGTTTGAATATAAGTCTGAAAAATGCATAACTGCTGGTCATGCGCCCAAATAGGGCTCATGGGCCTGAAATATTGACTTAGAAAACTTAAGTGAAGCTCATGCGCCCCAATAGTTCCCATGCGCCCAAACAGTACCTCTTGCGCCTACTGACTGAATGACTAAGTGTAGTTCATGCGCCCAAATAGTCTTCATACGCCTAGAATTTCTCATGCGCCTAAGTGTTGGTGCGCCCGCATAGTGTTCATGCGCCTACATTTTGCTTATGCGCCTAGAACACTTGAAATTTTCTGAAATTTTGGGAATTAGAGATTTTAAGACAACACTAGGATGTTTTGGTGGTTATGTTTATTCATATTATGCTTGTTTATGGCCTGTTCTTGTGTTCCATATTATGTATTTATTGCGTGGCTTTACGTGGTGTGTTTATGCTCATATACATAAAGTATTATCGTAAATAGTGGAAGATTAATGATAATGAAAGTGAAACATAACGAATGAATGAAAGTCTTGCAAGCAATTGAATAGAGTTGCATGACCATGTTGTCGTTAGCCCAACTTTGTGCGGTTTAGCTAACCCGAAGGATGCACACTAGGTCAATCTTTGAGATTGACGGGACCATTGTGGCATGCCCTGGTACTGGGTCAGGCTTCATGCACAATGTTTGGAGTCTATTTATAGACTCCGACCCAGTACCCGCTTCGTGCATAATGTTTAGGGTATGCACATTGGTCTGGTAGAAAGTGAAAGATAATAACGAAATGAAAGTGAAATGATGAAAGATAATAATGAATATTATCTTGTTGTACGTACGACGTGTGAACACGTACGAAAGTAATCAATTTTATGAAAAGGAAGTAATTCAAAGAAATGATATTTTCATAAATATACACAAGGTATTTTAATGTTTTAAAACTAGAACTCACTCTGCAACGCTAACTTTTATGCATTTTCAGTTGGCGGGTAATTATTGCTGAGGATGGTACGCGGGGAAAGCTACTCGTCGGGGCAAGACTGACATCCATTCTATCTTAATGATATTGTTGTTTTGTAATGCAATTAAAAGGTCTTTTGTAACTTAAGAAACAATGATGTATTGCTTAGCAACAGTAATTATTAATGAAATGAATGGTGTTTGTTAACTTAATCCGCTGCTTAGTCTTATGAAATGTATAATGCTTTATAATGTATAATGCTATGATTGACCAACTATGAGGTCTCCGGGAACGGGGCCTTACATCTTACCTCAACAATCCACCGAATCAAGTAAAATAAGAACTATGGATCCACAAAATACTTTATTAACAATCTAGGCGAGGAAAAAGGTGCAAAGGATCAAGAAACTACTAGTATTCACTCAATATCAACCGAGAATCAAATTACACTAACGGAATGAAAGTAATAATAAATCATACAGAAACGTGATAAGTGATCGATGAAAAAGAAAGCAAATCAAGTTAACATGACCAACTAAATAAGATTTACTTGTCTTTTAATCAAAATCTTGCAACTACATTTGGTGCATCAAAGTATTCCCGAATGCTTAACTAAATAAACGAGAAATGACCTACTTATACGAAAACAGTAAACAACAATAGTTCTAGCATGGATAGTTTTTTGAGTTTCAATACAACCTCCAATGCTATGGAGTTTTGATTCTCATGCCTTGTAAACACACTTGTGAATCAATCTAATCAAGTCTGATTATAATCATCATTGCAATCACACTAATCAATCACAAATGGAACGTAGGATCTATTGTTTAAATCAAAACCAAAATCGAACATGAAAACACATGAATGAACCTTGAAATCAATCCACTCCCACCCAAAACACATCGAGAACAATTCACTACCAACTTCGAACACTCTTGCCTCAACAATCCACCGAATCAATCAAAATGACAACAATGGATGTTAAAATACTTTATTTAGAATCTTGGCAAGGAAAAAGGTGCAAAAGATCAAGAAACTACTCGTACTCAATCAATAACAATCAAGAATCAAATTACACTGACGGAATGAAAGTAATCATAAATCATATTGAAGCGTGATATGTGATCGATGAAAAAAAAGAAAATCAAGTTAACATGAACAAGTAAGTAAGATTTACTTGTATTTTAATCAAAATTTTGCAACTACATATTGGTGCATTAAAGTATTCACGAATAATTAACTAAATAAACGCGAAATGACCTACTTATACAAAAACACTAAACAACAATAGTTTTCACATGGATAATTTTTTGACATTCAATACAACCTCTAATGCTATGGAGTTTCGATTCTCATGCCTTGTAAACACACTCGTGAACCAATTTAATCAAATCTGATTATAATCATCATTGAAATCACACTAATCAATCACAAATGGAATGTAGGATCTATTGTTAAAATCGAACATGAAAACACATGAATGAACCTTGAAATCATTCCACTCCCGCCCAAAATACATCAAGAACAATTAACAACCAACTTCAAACACTCTTGCCTCTACAATCCACCGAATCAATCAAAATGACAACCATGGATCCACAAAATAATTTAATAACAATCTACGCTAGGAAAAAGGTGCAAAGTATCAAGAAACTACTCGTATTCATAAAATAACAATCTAGAATCAAATTACACTGACAGAATGAAAGTAACAATCAATTATACAGAAGCGTGACAAGTGATCGATGAAAAAGAAAGCAAATCAAGTTAACATGACAAAGTAAATAAGATTTACTTGTATTTTAATCAAAATTTTGCAACTACATATTGGTGCATTAAAGTATTCACGAATAATTAGCTAAATAAACGTTAAATGACCTACTTATACAAAAACACTAAACAACAATAGTTCTCACATGGATACTTTTCTGACTTTTAATACAACCTCCAATGCTATGGAGTTTTGATTCTCATGCCTTGTAAACACACTTGTGAACCAATCTATTCAAATCTGATTATAATCATCATTGTAATCACACTAATCAATCACAAATGGAACGTATGATCTATTGTTCAAATCAAAACCAAAATCGAACATGAAAACACATGAATAAACCTTGAAATCAATCCACTCCCACCCAAAATACATCGAGAACAATTCACAACCAACTTCGAATACTCTTGCCTCAACAATCCACCGAATCAATCAAAATGACAACTATAGATCCACAAAATACTTAAACAACAATCTAGGTAAGGAAAAAGGTGCAAAGGATCAAGAAACTACTCGTATTCACTCGATAACAATCAAGAATCAAATTACACTAACAGAATGAAAGTAATAATAAATCATAAAGAAGCGTGATAAGTGATCATTGAAAAAGAAAGCAAATCAAGATAACATGACCAAGTAAATAAGATTTACTTGTATTTTAATCAAAATTTTGCAACTACATATTGGTGCATTAAACTTTCACGAATGCTTAACTAAATAAACGGGAAATACCTACTTATACAAAAACACTAAACAACAATAGTTCTCGCTTGAATAGTTTTTTGACTTTCAATACAACCTCCAATGCTATGGAGTTTTGATTCTCTTGCCTTGTAAACACACTCGTGAACCAATCGAATCAAATCTGATTATAATCATCATTGCAATCACACTAATCAATCACAAATTGAACGTAGGATCTATTGTTTAAATCAAAACAAAAATCGAACACGAAAACACATGAATGAACCATAAAATCATTCCACTCCCGCCTAAAACTCATAAAGAACAATTCATAAACAACTTCGAACACTCTTGCCTCAACAATATATCGAATCAATCAAAATGACAATTATGGATCCATAAAATACTTTATTAACAATCTAGGCATGGAAAGAGGTGCAAAGGATTAAAAAATTACTCGTATTCACTCAATAACAATCGAGAATCAAATTACACTAACGAAGTTTAAATAATAACAAATCATACAGATGTGTGATAAGTGATCGATGAAAAAGAGAGGAAATCAAGTTAACATGACCAACTAAATAAGATTTACTTGTCTTTTTTGCAATTACATATTGGTGCATCAAAGTCTTCCCGAATGCTTAACTAAATAAACGGGAAATGACCTACTTATACAAAAACACTAAACAAAAATAGTTCTCGCATGGATATTTTTTGAGTTTCAATACAACCTCCAATGCTATGGAGTTTTGATTCTCATGCCTTGTAAACACACTTGTGAACCAATCTAATCAAATTTGATTATAATCATCATTGCAATCAGTCTAATCAATCACAAATGGAATATAGGATCTATTATTAAAATCAAAACCAAAATCGAACACGAAAACACATGAATGAACCTTGAAATCATTCTAGTCCCGCCAAAACACATTGAGAACAAGTCACAACCAACTTCGAACACTCTAGCCTCAACAATCCACCGAATCAATCAAAATGACAACTATGGATCCACAAAATACTTTAATAAAAATCTAGGCAAGGAAAAAGGTGCAAAGAATTAAGAAACTACTCGTATTCACTAAATAACAATCGAGAATTAAATTACACTAACGAAACGCAATAATAATAAATCATATAGAAGCGTGATAAGTGATCGATGAAAAAGAAAGCAAATCAAGTTAACATGACCAAGTAAATGAGATTTACTTATCTTTAAATCAAAATTTTTTCAACTACATATTAGTGCATCAAAGTATTCCCGAATGCTTAACTAAATAAACGGGAAATGACCTACTTATACAAAAACACTAAACAACAATAGTGCTCGCATGTATACTTTTTTGACTTTGAATACAACCTCCAATGCTATGGAGTTTTTATTCTCATGCCTTGTAAACAACTTATGAACCAATCAAATCAAATCTGATTATAATCATCATTGCAATCACACTAATCAATCACAAATGGAACGTAGGATCTATTGTTTAAATCGAAACCAAAATCAAACATGAAAACACATGAATGAACCTTGAAATCAATCAACTCCCACCCAAAATACATCGAGAATAATTCACAACCAACTTCGAATACTCTTGCCTCAACAATCCACCGAAACAATCAAAATGACAACTATGGATCCACAAAATACTTTATTAACAATCTAGGCAAGGAAAAAGGTGCAAAGGATCAAGAAACTACTCGTATTCAATCAATAACAATCGAGAATCAAATTACACTAACGGAATGAAAGTAATAATAAATCATACAGAAGGGTGATAAGTGATCATTGAAAAAGAAAGCAAATCAAGTTAACATGACTAAGTAAATAAGATTTACTTGTATTTTAATCAAAATTTTGCCACTACATATTGGTGCATTAAAGTATTCATGATAGCATAACTAAATAAATGGGAAATGAACTAGTAATACTAAAACAATAAAAAATAATAGTTCTCGCATGGATAGTTTTTTGACTTTGAATACAACTTCCAATGCTATGGAGTTTTGATTCTCATGCCGTGTAAACACACTTGTGAACCAATCTATTCAAATCTGATTATAATCATCATTGCAAACACACTAATTAATCACAAATGGAACGTAGGATCTATTGTTAAATCAAAACCAAAATTGAACACGAAAACACATGAATGAACCTTGAAATCATTCCACTCACACCTAAAACTCATTGAGAACAATTCATAACCAACTTTGAACACTCTTGACTCAACAATCCACCCAATCAATCAAAATGACAACTATGGATCTACAAAATACTTTATTAACAATCTAGGCAAGGAAAAATGTGCAAAGGATCGAGAAACTACTAGTATTCACTCAATAACAATTGAGAATCAAATTACACTATCGGAATGAAAGTAATAATAAATCATACAGAAGAGTGATAAGTGATCGATGAAAAAGAAACAAAAATCAAGTTAACATGACCAACAAAATAAGATTTACTTGTCTTTTAATCAAAATTTTGCAATTACATATTGGTGCATCAAAGTATTCCCGAATGCTTAACTAAATAAATAAGAAATGACCTACTTATACAAAAACACTAAACAACAATAGTTCTCGCATGGATAGTTTTTGTAGTTTCAACACAACCTCCAATGCTATGGAGTTTTGATTCTCATGCCTTGTAAACACACTTGTGAACCAATCTAACCAAATATGATTATAATCATCATTGCAATCACACTAATCAATCACAAATAGAATGTAGGATCTATTGTTTAAATCAAAACCAAAATCGAACATGAAAACACATGAATGAACCTTGAAATCAATCTACTCCTACCCAAAACACATCGAGAACAATTCACTACCAACTTCGAACACTCTTGCCTCAACAATCCACCAAATCAATCAAAATGACAACTATGGATCAATAAAATACTTTATTAACAATCTAGGCAAGGAAAAAGGTGCAAAGGATCAAGAAACTACTCGTATTCAATCAATAACAATCGAGAATCAAATTACACTAACGGAATGAAAGTAATAATAAATCGTACAGAAGAGTGATAAGTGATTGATGAAAAAGAAAGCAAATCAAGTTAACATGACCAAGTAAATAAGATTTACTTGTATTTTAATCAAAATTTTGCAACTACATATTGGTGCATTAAAGTATTCACAAATGCTTAACTAAGTAAACGGGAAGTGACCTACTTATACAAAAACACTAAACAACAATAGTTCTCGCATGGATACTTTTTTGACATTCAATACAACCTCCAATGCTGTGAAGTTTTGATTCTCATGCCTTGTAAACACACTCGTGAACCAATCTAATCAAATCTGATTATAATCATCATTGCAATCACACTAATCAATCATAAATAGAATGTAGGATCTACTGTTTAAGTCAAAACCAAAATCGAACACGAAAACACATTAATGGACCTTGAATTCATTCCAACACTTTCTCTTTAAGACCTCTACATCTAGGAATCCACATATGCCCAAATCTAGTTTTGACACCATTGGCATTTTCTTCCAGGTTCATGATCTGCCCTTTCATCCTTTCTTCATTAACGTGCTCGGGCTCCAGAGCTTCTTTTTAAGCTTCACAGATTTGCTTTATCATATTAAAAGTCACAATCAACTTGTAAGATCCCACCCGAATTGGTTCCTGGTTTTCCTTCTGGCTTAGGGCATTAGCTACCACATTTTACCTGGGTGATAATGAATCTCATAGTCATAGTCTTTTATGAGCTCCAACGATCATCTGTGTCTCATATTATGATCTTTCTACTCGAAGAAATACTTCAGGCTTTTGTGGTCCGTGAAAATCATACATTTGACACCATATAAGTAGTGTCTCCATATTTTTAATGTGAATACCATAGCAGCCATCTCCAGATCATGGGTAGGGTAGTTCACTTCATGAATCTTTATCTGTCAAGATGCGTACGCTATGACCTTGCCTCGCTGCATTAGCACGCACCCTAACCCTTGATAAGAAGCATCGGAATAGACAACCAAGTCCTCATTCCCTTTAGGCAGCGTTAGCACCGAAGCTTGTGTCAATCTTCTCTTTAACTCCATGAACGAATTTTCTTGGCTGTGGCCCCATTCAAACTTCACATCCTTTCTCGTTAATTTGGTCAACGGTGAAGCAATCTTGGAAAAATCCTGAATGAACCTCCTGTAATACCCCGCCAATCCGAGGAAGCTTTGGATTTAAGATGGTGTTTTAGGCGAATTCCACTTCAACACCGCTTCCATTTTAGCAGGATCAACCATGATTCCTTCTGGGTTAATCACATGACCCAGAAACTGCACCTCGCGTAACCAAAACACGCATTTGGAGAATTTCACATACAACTTCTCCCATCTTAGAGTTTCTAGCACCTCACAGATGTGACAGGAGTGGTCTCCCTCATTCTTTAAGTAAATCAGGATATCGTCTATGAACACTATCACTGATTTGTCAAGTATTGGTCGACAAACCCTATTCATCAAGTCCATGAATGCTGCAGGAGCATTGGTTAGACCAAACGACATCACGAGAAATTCATAATGCCTGTATCGCATCTGAAATGCAGTATTTGGAATATCCTGTTCCTTAACCTTTAGCTGGTGATAACCCGATCGAAGATCGATCCTCAAGAACCAACTTGCACCTTGCAACTGGTCGAACAGATCATCTATCTAAGGTAACAAGTATCTATCTCCTGATCGGGTGGTACCTACGTCAAGTCTATACACATTCGCATGCTACCATCCTTCTTCTTCACGAACAGCACTAGAGCACCCCAAGGAGAAATGCTCGGTCTGATAAATCCTTTATCAAGAAAGTCCTTCAATTGGGCTAGCAATTCATTCAACTCAGACGGAGCCAGATGATACGATGCTTTAGCAATGGGCTGAGCCCCAGGCACAAGGTCTATCTGAAACTCTATCTCCTGATCGGGTGGTACCTCCGTCAAGTCCTCAAGGAACACATCTGGGAAGGCACATACCATGAGCACATCATTCAACTTCACAGTTTCAGCTTTAGCATCTTTAATGTATACCAAGAATGCTCCTCACCCTGGTCTCATCAACTTCTCTGCCTTTATCATGGATATCATCTTTGGAACTTCGCAGAGTTTATCGCCGTAAATCGTGACTATGCTACCATCAGGTGCTTTCATTTGAATCATCTTCCTTTGGCAAACTATATTAGTCTCGTTGGCGGCTAACCAGTCTATACCCAACATAATGTCAAATCCTTCGAGGATCATAACAAACAACCTAGCGGGGAATCTATGACCTTCTAATTCTATGCTACAATCCTCTAAGGCCTTAGTTATCTTAGTAGTCTTTCCAATTGCAGTTTCTACTTCAAACGCATATTTTATTTCCTTGCCTTAACATTCATCATATCACAGAAGGTAGCAGCTACTAAACTCTTACTTGCACCAAAATCAAAAAGAACAGAAGCAAGAATGTCGTTAACCAGAAACATTCCTAATACAACATCAGGTTCTGCTCTGGCCTCCTCCCTTGTCATCGTGAAAGCCCTAGCTTTGACCCTTGGCTTGTCACCAGCTCTCTTCTCTTTCTCAGTCTGCTTTCCTTTAGCCGATTCAATCACTTTCGCTTCTTTGCACTCTCGGTTGTAGTGCCCCAACTTGCCACAGTTGTAGCACTTTACCAGATTAGGGCAATCCTTGGAGAAATGCCCCGTCTTCCCACATCTGAAACACAGACTCGAACCGAGACTGCATTCACCAGCATGTTTTCTCCCACATTTTCGGCAATCACCGGACAACTCCACCTTCATCTTTTTGGCATGAGCAGCAGACCTCTCATTTCTCTCTCGCTTCACATTTCCCAACCAACACTTCTTCTTCGCTTCCTCAACGGGCTCATCAGCCATCACATCATCATACACTATCCCACTCAGCTCTACCAACGACTCGAAGGTCTTCGGCCCGCTTGCCTTCACATACGTCCTGACCTTCGAAGGCAAACCCTACATATAACACTTCATCCTTCTCTCCTCAGTACTCACCAGGTGAGGCACCAGCCTGGCCATCTCGTTGAAGCAAGATGTGTACGGCCTGTGGGTCATACTTCCAGCTTTAAAACCCAAGAATTCCCTTTCCACCCTGTCGATCTTATTCTAAGGGCAGAACTTCCTTATCATCATCTCTTTTAGGTCATTCCACTTTAAGTTCCTGAGCTCACGAGCGTCTTTAGTCTGCTTGATGGTGTTCCACTAATGAATAGCTTTGTCAACAAATGAGTGAGCTGCGAACTTCACAGCCTGGTTAACTCTACATTCACTGATCTCAATCACCGCTTCCATCTTAGACACCCACTGGAGAGTAGCAATAGCACCACCCTTGCCATCCAGGGATGGAGGATTGCGCCCCTTTAAGATGCGATACGAACACCCTTTGGCTAAATCCCCATCAGTTTCATCCCCCTCGTCCTTCCCATCCTTCCCCGAGCCTTCCCCGGTACCTTCACTATCTTTCTTTCTAGCTTTGTTCTTTGCCTCCAACGTCCACTCATCGAAGGTATGATGTCCTGAAGGATCTTGTGGACCTCTTTGGCGGTAGCCTCCCTAAGAACAGGCTCCAAGGTAATCCTCTCTTTAAAATGATGAGATTTTTCCTCGCTAGCAGTGTGAACAGAGTCCACATGCACCTCCTCGGTCATCTGCTTTTGGTTTCTAGTGACTGGTGGTCTACCCCTACCACCACGAGCACCTCCTCGAGTAGCTTTTCTTCCAGCCATTGCTTGCTATAAGATGCAAAAGGCTAACATTATCATTCCAAGTAATAGTTCAGATCATGTCAAGTAATGTAAGTTTCTAATGATAGTGGCCAATTGTAATTACTACTTACTTCACTCTTCATGTCTTAAACGTTTCCTATCCTGAGTCACATCAGCACTCAATCTCACTACAAGCAGCAAGGAACCTCTATCAGTCATAACCTTCCTGGCATGAAGCTACTGGCACTGGCATCCTTTACTTGATCCCATTCTCAGTTCGAATCTAGATATCGGATTATCTAAATCTCTCAAACTATGGCTCTGATACCAACTTGTAAGGCCCCAATCCAGGAAACCTCACAGTTGGATTTGGATATCAGAAACTCAAGTTTTCGAACATCAAATTTCATTAATATACGCAGCAGAACGTACAAAAATTTCTATTGTTTAACATTTACATCAAAAGATCACTTGGCTAACTAACAAAAGTTCCATGCCAGGATGCCAGTCTTGATCATGTGCCAGGTAGCTCTCTCCCATCCATGCCAAGCTCACCTAAAATGTATAGCATACCTGTCAATCTAATACGCATACAAAAGTCAGCAACGCTAAGTGAGCTCTAGGTTTACTTTAAAAAAACTATAACATTATTAACATCATAAAAACTTTAACCTCGTTCATCATCAACATCGTCATCGAACTCGTTCGATAACCAAACTTTAACGTTAGCTTTAACTTTATCGATTTCTTTATCGTTACGTTACCCACACATTATCAAATACTTTAGCATCGCGTTACCCATACTTTATCTTTACTTTAGCTTTAATCGCTTACTTAATCTTTTGAACTTAGCACGAAGCTTAGTTCTATTACCAGGTGAGAACACAACAAATGTCATTCTCCTTTAACTGCATGGGCATACCAAAAGTATAGCCCCTATGTGAGCACACTGATGTGTAGCTCCTATGTGAGAATGCACGAAGCAATCTACTTTAACAGCATGAGCATACCCAAAGTACACCCCTATGTGAGCACACCGACGTGTAGCTCCTATGCGAGAATGCACCAGGCATATCTCCTTTAGCGGCACGGGCATACCCAAAGCATACCCCTATGTGAGCACACCGATGTGTAGCTCCTATGCGAGAATGTATGAAGCAAATCTCCTTTAACAGCACGGGCATACCCAAAGTATATCCCTATGTGAGCACACTGATGTGTAGCTCCTATGCGAGAATGCACGAAGCAAATCTCCTTTAACGGCACGGGCATACCCAAAGTATACCCCTATGTGAGCACACCTATGTTTAGCTCCTATGTAAGAATGAAACGAGTCAAATTCTCCTTTAGCAGTGCTTCAAGACTTCTTTAGCATGCTTTAACGTTTTCACAGCTGTGCTTTATCGGGTAACAGGGTAATTGTTCTTTAGTGTTTCACATTTGAATTATCATCGTTCTTTAACCTTTAACCGTGGTATATATATATATATATATATATATATATATATATATATATATATATATATATATATATGTACTTTAATTCTTTAACATTAAGTTCATCATTAATTCATCATTAACGCATGTTTTACACGGGTAACATAACACGTAACAGTCCAAAGTTTTCGCGCAAGAACTTTTCCTTCAAGCGACAACTCCTCCTTTGCGCGAGAACTCATCCTTCGTGCGAGAACATCATCATTCACGCGATAACATCATCATTCGCTTGAGAACATTATCATTCGTGCGAGTACTTTCGAAAGGTAACCATTAGCCATGAAAACTACATTTTGCGCAAGAACTCGCTTCCCGCGCGATAACTTTTCTGCAGCACATAACTTTATCCACAAGTTATCGCTCCTTTAACCACTTTAATGCCCAAAAACAAGCTATAACAGTTTATATCATCATTCTTTAACAAAACATTCATTAAGGTATGCATATTAGCCCCAAAACATGGAAAAACACGTAAAAAAGGGTCTAGAACTCACCTTATGATATCTTTGCACACGAACGACACTTAAACCGAGAGTGTTTTGAGCAGAAGCTACATAATCATGTGCAATATCATTACATACAGTTCATACAGGCATAAATACGTCGAATATTGACGAATACATACCTTAGACACCACCTAGCACCAACTTCTCTCTTCTCAAGCACAACAGCAGGACTTTTCGCATGAAGGGGAGAAGTTGGGTGCATGGGACAATTTATAGTGTTTCTCTCTCCAGGTAGCGGTTCTCATGCGAATACATCTATTCATATGAAAACTACCTTCACACGAGAACTTTATCACTCGCGCGAGAACTCTCTCTCTCTCGCGTGAGAACTTCGCCTTCAATCGAAAATTCGGGGCGTTACACAATTTAATCAAAACTAATAATAATCATCACTGCCATCATACTAATCAATCACAAAGGGAACGTAGGATCTATTGTTTAAATCAAAACGAAAATCGAACACGAAAGCACATGAATGAACCTTGAAATCATTCCACTCCAGCCCAAAACACATCAAGAACAATTCACAACCAACTTCGAACACTCTTGTCTCAAAAATATACCGAATCAATCAAAATGACAACTATGGATCCACAAAATACTTTATTAACAATCTAGGCAACGAAAAAGGTGCAAAGGATCAAGAAACTACTCGTATTCACTTAATAACAATTGAGAATCAAATTACACTGACAGAAATAAAGTAATCATAAATTATACAGAAGCGTGATATGTGATCGATGAAAAAGAAACTAAATCAAGTTAAGATGACCAAGTAAATAAGATTTACTTGTATTTTAATCAAAAGTTTGCAACTACATATTGGTGCATCAAAGTATTCACGAATAATTAACTAAATAAACAAGAAATAACCTACTTATACAAAAACACTAAACAACATCACTTCTCATATGGATACTTTTTTTACTTTCAATAAAACCTCCAATGCTATGGCGTTTTGATTCTCATACCTTGTAAACACACTCGTGAACCAATTTAATCAATTCTGATTATAATCATCATTGTATAAATAGAATGTAGGATCTATTGTTTAAATGAAAACCAAAATCGAACACGAAAACACATGAATGAACCTTGAAATTCTTCCACTCCCACCAAAAACACATCGAGAACAATTCACAACCAACTTCGAACATTCTTGCCTCAAAAATCCACCAAATCAATCAAAATGACAACTGTGGATCCACAAAATACTTTATTAACAATATAGGCAAGAAAAGAGGTGCAAAGGATCATGAAACTACTTGTATTCACTCAATAACAATCAAGAATCAAATTACACTGACAGAATGAAAGTAATGATAAATCATAAAGAAGCGTGATAAGTGATGGTTGAGAAAGCAAGAAAATCAAGTTAACATGACCAAGGAAATAAGATTTACTTGTATTTTAATCAAAATTTTGCAACTACATATTGGTTCATTAAAGTATTCATGAATGCTTAACTAAATAAACGGGAAATGACCTACTTATACAAAAACACTAAACAACAATAGTTCTCGCATGGATAC
The DNA here is from genome assembly GCA_025506505.1 of Flaveria sonorensis. Classification (NCBI taxonomy): domain Eukaryota; kingdom Viridiplantae; phylum Streptophyta; class Magnoliopsida; order Asterales; family Asteraceae; genus Flaveria; species Flaveria sonorensis. The sequence goes on along the minus strand of CM046431.1, from coordinate 20,357,241 downwards.
TTTTTTGACTTTCAATACAACCTCCAATGCTATGGAGTTTTGATTCTCATGCCTTGTAAACACACTCGTGAACCAATCTAATCAAATCTGATTATAATCATCATTGTAATCCCACTAATCAATCACAAATGGAACGTAGGATCTATTATTTAAATCAAAACCAAAATCAAACACCATAACACATGAATGAACCTTGAAATCATTCCACTCCTGGCTAAAACTCATCGAGAACAATTCATATCCAACCTCGAACACTCTTGCCTCCACAATCCACCGAACCAATCAAAATGACATGTATGGATCCATAAAATACTTTATTTACAATTTAGCCAAGTAAAAAGGTGCAAAGGATCAAGAAACTACTCGTATTCTCTCAATAACAATCGAGAATCAAATTACACTAACGGAATGAAAGTAATCATAATCATACAGAAGCGTAATATGTGATCCATGAAAAAGAAAGCAAATCAAGTTAACATGACCAAGTAAATAAGATTTACTTGTATTTTAATCAAAATTTTGTAACTACATATTGGTGCATTAAAGTATTCACGAATAATTAACTAAACAAACGGGATATGACCTACTTATACAAGAACACTAAACAACAATAGTTCTCGCAATGATACTGTAACATCCTGAATTTTATTAAAAAGAAAACAAAAAGAAAAGTATCCAGAAAGAAAAGTAAATGGGCACAAGTTGAAGGGGGCAATGTGCAAAAGTGCACAAACTTAATTATTTTAATAATATAAGAGGTATGGCCACCTCTTTAAAAGCAGAGATCTGCTTTTGGCCCTCGGCCAAAGCAGAAAAAGGGTGAAAGGGCTCGGGTTTTTGGAGAAAGAGGATGAAGAAGTTGCTAAGGTGAGTTCTCTTTAACACGAGTTCGGTTTCAGTTGGGTTTTAAGTCCTAAACCGAAGTTCTTGATGTTTTAGAAGTTGTTCTCGGGAATTTGAAGCTGAAATCGCAGGTGAAAGTACTTGGTTTGAAGATCTTCTTCAGGTGAGTTTCTAGACCACTCTTTTACATATTTTAAAGTGTTTGGGGCTATTATGCATACCGGGAAAAAGGTTTTTCAAAGATAACCATATGTTTCAGCTTGTTGTGGTTCGTACGGTATTCTGTGGTTTTATGTTTTGATGCTTGTTTTGAGGTTAGAATTGTTTTCAGAATGTTTAGATGCCCTTAGTATGCTAGATCTGTGTTTGGGTTAGGCTTGAAATGTTTCTGGTGTGTTCTTGGCAGATTAGATGTTCAGAATGTTCCCATGCGCCCAACTGTCTTCATGCGCCCAGGGTCATGCGCCCCAACAGGGGACATGCGCCCAAACAGTATCCTTCATGCGCCTAAAAGTTTGCCATGAGCCTAAGTGTTGCTCATGCGCCCAAGGGTGCTGATGCGCCTAGGTGGTGCTCCCAAATTATGGCCATGCGCCCAGATAGTTCCCAGGTGTCCAAGTGTTGCCCATGCGCCTAGAATTGTTCCTGCGACTAAGTGTTGAGGCGCCTGAATAGGGCTCATGCGCCAAATAGTGCGGATGCGTCCAAGAGCTTTTATACTTAGAATTTTCTGCTCATGCGCCTAGAATGTTTTATGTGCCTCGTTTTAGACTTAGGGCTTTCTTAGGGGCTTTAAGAGGTGATGTTCGAGATAGGTCCCGTTAGGATGTGATGGCTTATCCGTGATGTTGTATTATGGTTTATATTGTGTGTGTGGTGTGTTGTCTTTCTTCGTTAAACGGTTTTCAAAACGTATGTATTATGTTTTATTATACGTTGTGTATGATGTATGGCTTTACGTGGTTTGATGTTTGATTGAGCGTAAAGTATTATGTAACAAAGTGAAAGATAATAATAATGAAAAGTGGAACATAAAGAACGAAGGGAGTCTTTGTGACTCGAAGGGAGTCTTCGTGACTCGAAGGGAGTCTTCGTGACTCGAAGGGAGTCTTCGTGACTCGAAGGGAGTCTTCCTGACTCGAAGGGAGTCTTTGTGACTCGAAGGGGATCCTTTTCGCGTACCCCAGTACTGTGTCGCTCTTTGGACATGAGTCGGGGGTTTGTTTACAGGCCCCGGCACAGTATCGGTCTTCGAACATGAGTCGGGGGTATTGCATGAGACAGGATCCAGATTGCAGTGAAAGATAATGATGAAAGTACAAAACATACCTAATGAACAATGATGAAGATAATAATAAATCTTATCAACGTGTACGTATGATGTGTGATCGCGTACGATTGTGAAGGTTATGTTCTAACAAAGTAAAGTATTTTATTTATAAAACTAGAACTCACTCAGCGTCGCTGACTTTTTGTATGCATGATAGTTGGCATGTATTTTGTTGATGGTGAGGAGTTGCAGGCATGGATGCATACGCTACTAGGGACGTTTTGAGTCTGGCATCCACATTTTGATACGACGTTGTATTGTGTTATGTAAACGATTTATGTAATATGATAATATGTTTTAATTATTAATGAAAGTTTCTAAATTCCGCTGCAAAAGTAATGTTTGTTTTAAATATTTTATGCAATGACGGTCCAGCTGTAAGCGTCCCAGGAACGGGGCCTTACAGATACTTTTTTGACTTTCAATACAACCTCCAATGCTATGTAGTTTTGATTCTCATGTGTTGTAAACACACTCGTGAACAAATTTAATCAAATCTGATTATAATAATCATTGTAATTACACTAATCAATTACAAATGAAATGTAGGATCTATTGTTTAAAACAAAACCAAAATCGTTGACGGAAACACACGAATGAACCTTGAAATCATTCCACTCCCGCCCAAAACACATCGAGAACAATTCACACCCAATTTGAACACTCTTGCCTAAACAATCCATCGAATCAATCAAAATGACAAGTATGGATCCACAAAATACTGTATTAACAATATAGGCAAGGAAAAATGTGCAAAGGATCAAGAAACTACTCGTATTCACTCAATATCAATCGAGAATAAAATTACACAGAAGGAATGAAAGTAATTATAAATCATACAGAAGCGTGATAAGTGATGGTTGAAAAAGAAAGCAAATCAACTTAACATGACCAAGTAAATTAGATTTACTTGTATTTTAATCAAAATTTTGCAACTACATATTAGTGCATTAAAATATTCACGAATGCTTAACTAAATAAACAGGAAATGACCTACTTATACAAAAACACTAAACAACAATAGTTCTCGTATGGATACTTTTTTGACTTTCAATACAACCTCCAATGCTATGGAGTTTTAATTCTAATGCCTTGTAAACACACTCGTGAACCAATCTAATCAAATCTGATTATAATCATCATTGCAATCACACTAAGAATTCACATGTAAGGCCCCGTTCTCGGGACGCTTACAACTGGACCGTCATTGTATAAAATATTTTACTTTTGCAGCGGAATTCAGAAACTTTCATTAATAATTAAAACATATTATCATATTACATAAATCGTTTACATATCACAATACAACGTCATATCAAAATGTGGATGCCAGACTCAAAACGTTCCCAGTAGCGTGTGCGTCCCTGCCTGCAACTCCTCAGCATCAACAAAATACCTGCCAACTATCATGCATACAAAAAGTTAGCAACGCTGAGTGAGTTCTAGTTTTATAAATAAAATACTTTACTTTCTTTAAATCATAACCTTCGTAATCGTATGCGATCACACATCATACGTACACATTGATAATATTTATTATTATCTTCATCATCGTTCATTTCGTACGTTTCGTACCTTCATCATTATCTTTCACTTTAATCTGGATCCTGTCTCATGCAATACCCGACTCATGTCCGAAGACCGACAGTACCGGGGTACGCGACAAGGATCCCCTTCGAGTCGATCCCAAGGATCGATCTCCCTTCGAGTCAATAATAGACTCCCTTCGAGCCAATCTAAATGATTGAACTCCCTTCGAGTCAACCCCGCGGATTGAACTCCCTTCGAGTCAACCCCGCGGATTGAACTCCCTTCGAGTCAACCCCGCGGATTGAACTCCCTTCGAGTCAATCTCAATGATTGCACTCTATCACTCGGGTCAATCTCATGGCTTAACTCTTGACGAGTCTGTTGCGACAACATGGTCGCTCACCTCAATCATTGCTTGCAAGACTTTCATTCTTTCATTACATTCCACTTTTTATTATCGTTATCTTCCACTTCGTTACATAATACTTTACATTCATTCATAGCCATACATCAAACCACGTAAAGTCATAACATCATACACAACGTATAATATAACATAATACATACATTTTGAAAACCGTTTAACGAAGAAAGACAACACATCACACACACCAAAGACACCATCACAACATCATACATACATCAAGCATAAACCGACACAACATCAAGGAACCTATCTCAAACAACACCTCTTAAAGCCCTTAGAAAACCTTAAGTCTAAAACGAGGCACCCTAAAACATTCTAGGCGCATCAGTAATAAAATTCTAAGTATAAACAGCCTGGGCGCATTACAACTATGCAGGCACATGAGCACTGCTTAGGCGTTTTTCAACTATGCAGGCGCTTCAACACTTGGGCGCATGGGCAACTCTGGGTAATTGGCACTATATGGGAGCATGACCAACACTTAGTCGCATTTTCACTTATTCTGGGCGCATGGCCACTATATGGGTGCATGGGGTCACTTGGGTGCATGAGCAACACCTAGACTCGACCAACATTCTGGGCGCATGAGGGTACTGTTTGGGCGCCTGACAACTGGTTGGGCGCATGAAGGTCAGTTAGGAGCATGACCACATTCTGAAAGTATTTCTAACATCCCAAAACACCCGATAATCATTCTAACACTACGCAAATGCAGATCTAACATTCTAAGACGCTTAAAACATGCTAACAACAATTCTAACCCCCAAACAACCTCTAAAACGTCATCAAAGCTAAAACCACAGAACATCATTCGAACAACAACAAGCATACACATACGGTTCCTTTTAAAATGTTTGCTTAGTATGCATAACAGCCCCAAAACATCGAAAACCAGAAAAAGAGGGGTCTAGAAACTCACCTTGAAGCAGATCTTCGAACAAAACACCTCCAACTCGAAACCCACTTGCTACAGCAGCTTCAAAATCCCGAACACAACCTCTAAACACCGAGAACATCGGTTACAAGCTGCAAACTAAGTTAAAACTGAACATAAACTCAAGAACTAACCTTTTTGCAGCTTCTTCTTCTCAAAATCGAGTTTCCTTCTTCTTCTTTCTGCTTTGGCCGAGAGCCAAAAGCAGATTTGCTTTTAAAGAGGTGGCCATACCTCTAAAACGTCATCAAGGCTAAAACATGCAGATCTAACATTCTAAGGCCCTTAAAACATGCTAACAACAATTCTAACCCCCAAACAACCTCTAAAACGTCATCGAAGCTAAACCACAGAACAGCATTCGAACAACAACAAGCATACACATACGGTTCCTTTTAAAATGTTTGCTTAGTATGCATAACAGCCCCAAAACTTCGAAAACCAGAAAAAGAGGGGTCTAGAAACTCACCTTGAAGCAGATCTTCGAACAAAACACCTCCAACTCGAAACCCACTTGCTACAATAGCTTCAAAATCCCGAACACAACCTCTAAACACCGATAACATCGGTTACAAGCTGCAAACTAAGTTAAAACCTAACTTAAACTCAAGAACTAACCTTTTTGCAGCTTCTTCTTCTCAAAATCGAGTTTCCTTCTTCTTCTTTCTGCTTTGGCCGAGAGCCAAAAGCAGATTTGCTTTTAAAGAGATGGCCATACCTTTTTTATTATTAAAATAATGGACTTTTGACCTTTTACCACTTTCGCCCTTTTACCACTTTCGCCCTTTTACCACTTTCGCCCCTCCACTTGTGCCCATTATCTTTTCTTTCTTCGTACTTTCCCTTTCTCGTCTTTCAAATAAAATTCGGGGTGTTACATAACAAATGGAACGTAGGATCTAGTGTTTAAATCAAAACCAAAATCAAACATGAAAACACATGAATGAACCTTGAAATCATTCCACTCCTGCCTAAAACTCATTGAGAACAATTCATATCCAACTTCAAACACTCTTGCCTCCACAATCCACAGAACCAATCAAAATGACAACTATGGATCCAGAAAATACTTTATTTAAAATTTAGGCAAGAAAAAAGGTGCAAAGGATCAAGAAACTAGTCGTATTCTCACCAATAACATCGAGAATCAAATTACACTAACGGAATGAAAGTAATCATAATCATACAGAAGCGTGATATGGGATCAATGAAAAAGAAAGCAAATCAAGTTAACATGACCAACTTAATAAGATTTACTTGTATTTTAATCAAATTTTTGCAACTACATATTGGTGCATTAAAGTATTCATGAAGAATTAACTAAATAAACGGGAAATGACCTACTTATAGAAAAACACTAAACAACAATAGTTCTCGCAATGATACTTTTTTGACTTTCAATACAACCTCCAATGCTATGGAGTTTTGATTCTCATGCCTTGTAAACACACTCGTGAACAAATTTAATCAACCCTGATTATTATCATCTTGCAATCACACTAATCGATCACAAATGGAATGTAGGATCTATTGTTTAAATCAAAACCAAAATCGAACATGGAAACACATGAATGAACCTTGAAATCAATCCACACTCACCCAAACACATCGAGAACAATTCACAACCAACTTCAAACACTCTTGCCTCAGCAATCCACCAAATCAATTAAAATGACAACTATGGATCTACAAAATACTTTATTAACAATCTTGGCAAGGAAAGAGGTGCAAAGGAAAAAGAAACTAATCGTATTCACTCAATAACAATCGAAAATCAAATTACACTGACAGAATTAAAGTAATCACAAATCATACAAAAGCATGATATGTGATTGATGAAAAAGAAACCAAATCAAGTTAAGATGACCAAGTAAGTAAGATTTACTTGTATTTTAATCAAAATTTTGCAACTACATATTGGTGCATCAAAGTATTCACGAATAATTAACTAAATAAACTACAAATGACCTGCTTATACAAAACACTAAACAACATCACTTCTCGTATGGATACCTTTTTTACTTTCAATACAACCTCCAATGCTATGGCGTTTTGTTTCTCATACCTTGTAAACACACTCGTGAACCAATTTAATCCATTCTTATTATAATCATCATTGCAATCACACTAATCTACCACAAAGAGAACGTAGGATCTATTGTTTAAATCAAAACCAAAATCGAACACGAAGACACATGAGTGAACCTTGAAATCATTCCTCTCCCGCCCAAAAAAGATCGAGAACAATTCACAACCAACTTCGAACACTCTTGCCTCAAAAATCAACCGAATCAATCAAAATGACAACTACGGATCCACAAAATACTTTATTAACAATATCGGCAAGAAAAGAGGTGCAAAGGATCAAGAAACTACTCGTGTTGACTCAATAACAATGAACAATCAAATTACACTGACAGAATGAAAGTAATGATAAATCATACAGAAGCCTAATAAGTGATGGTTGAAAAAGAAAGCAAATCAAGTTAACATGACCAAGTCACTAAAATTTTCTTATATTTTAATCAAAATTTTGCAACTACATATTGGTGCATTAAAGTATTCACGAATGCTTAACTAAATAAACGGGAAATGACCTACTTATACAAAAACACTAAACAACAATAGTTCTCACATGGATATTTTTTTGACTTTCAATACAACCTCCAATGCTATGGAGTTTTGATTCTCATGCTTTGTAAACACACTCGTGAACCAATTTAATCAACTCTGATTATAATCATCATTACAATCACACTAATCTACCACAAAGAGAATGTAGGATCTATTGTTTAAATCAAAATCAAAATCCAACACGAAAACACATGAATGAACCTTGAAATCATTCCACTCACGCCCAGAATAGATCGAGAACAATTAACAACCAACTTCGAACACTCTTGCCTAAAAAATCCACCGAATTAATCAAAATGACAACTACAGATCCATAAAATACTTTATTAACAATATAGGCAAGAAAAAAGGTGCAAAGGATCAAGAAACTACTCGTGTTGACTCAATAACAATCGAGAATAAAATTACACTGACAGAATGAAAGTAATGATAAATCATACAGAAGCCTGATAAGTGATGGTTGAAAAAGAAAGAATTCAAGTTAACATGACCAAGTCAATAAGATTTTCTTATATTTTAATCAAAATTTTGCAACTACATATTGGTGCATTAAAGTATTCAAGAATGCTTAACTAAAAAAACGGGAAATGACCTACTTATACAAAAACACTAAACAACAATAGTTCTCACATGGTTAATTTTTTGACTTTCAATACAACCTCCAATGCTACAGAGTTTTGATTCTTATGCCTTGTAAACACACTCATGAACCAATCTAATCAAATCTGATTATAATCATCATTGCAATCACACTAATCAATCACAAATGGAACGTAGGATCTATTGTTTAAATCAAAACCAAAATCAAACACCATAACACATGAATGAACCTTGAAATCATTCCACTCCTGTCTAAAACTCATCGAGAACAATTCATATCCTACTTCGAACTCCTCTTGCCTCCACAATCCATCGAACCAATCAACATGACAAGTATTGATCCATAAAATAATTTATTTACAATTTAGCCAAGGAAAAAGTTGCAAAGGATCAAGAAACTACTCGTTTTCTCTCAATAACAATCGAGAATCAAATTACACTGACGGAATGAAAGTAATCATGATCATACAGAAGCGTGATATGCGATCCATGAAAAAGAATGCAAATCAAGTTAACATGATCAAGTAAATAAGATTTACTTGTATTTTAATCAAAATTTTGTAACTCCATATTGGTGCATTAAAGTATTCACGAATACTTAACTAAATAAACAGAAAATGACCAAGTTATACAAAAACACTAAACAACAATAGTTCTCGGAATGATACTTTTTTGACTTTCAATACAACCTCCAATGCTATGGAGTTTTGATTCTCATGCCTTGTAAATACACTCGTGAACAAATTTAATCAAATCTGATTATAATCATCATTGCAATCACACTAATCAATCACAAATGAAACGTAGGATCTTTTGTTTAAATCAAAACCAAAATAATTGACGAAAACACATGACTGAACCTTGAAATCATTCCACTCCCACCCAAAACACATCGAGAACAATTCACAACCAACTTTGAACACTCTTGCCTAAACAATCCACCGAATCAATCAAAATGACAAGTATGGATCCACAACATACTTTATTAACAATATAGGCAAGGAAAAAGGTGCAAAGGATAAAGAAACTACTCGTATTCACTCAATAACAATCGAGAATCAAATTACACTGACGGAATGAAAGTAGTTATAAATCATACAGAAGCGTGATATGTGATTGATGAAAAAGAAACCAAATCAAGTTAAGATGACCAAGTAAATAAGATTTACTTGTATTTTAATCAAAATTTTGCAACTACATATTGGTGCATCAAAGTATTCACGAGTAATTGACTAAATAAACTAGAAATGACCTGCTTATACAAAACACTAAACAACATCACTTCTCGTATGGATACCTTTTTTACTTTCAATACAACCTCCAATGCTATGGCGTTTTGATTCTCATACCTTGTAAACACACTCGTGAATCAATTTAATCCATTCTTATTATAATCATCATTGCAATCACACTAATCTATCACAAAGAGAACGTAGGATCTATTGTTTAAATCAAAACCAAAATCGAACACGAAGACACATGAGTGAACCTTGAAATCATTCCACTCCCGCCCAAAACGGATCGAGAACAATTCACAATCAACTTCGAACACTCTTGCCTCAAAAATCAACCGAATCAATCAAAATGATAACTACGGATCCACAAAATACTTTATTAACAATATCGGCAAGAAAAGAGGTGCAAAGGATAAAGAAACTACTCGTGTTGACTCAATAACAATGGACAATCAAATTACACTGAGAGAATGAAAGTAATGATAAATCATATAGAAGCCTGATAAGTGATGGTTAAAAGAAAGCAAATCAAGTTAACATGACCAAGTCACTTAAATTTTCTTATATTTTAATAAAAATTTTGCAACTACATATTGGTGCATTAAAGTATTCTTGAATGCTTAACTAAATAAACGGGAAATGACCTACTTATACAAAAACACTAAACAACAATAGTTCTCACATTGATATTTTTTTGACTTTCAATACAACCTCCAATGCTATGGAGTTTTGATTCTCATGCTTTGTAAACACACTCGTGAACCAATTTAATCAATTCTGATTATAATCATCATTACAATCACACTAATCTACCACAAAGAGAACGTAGGATCTATTGTTTAAATCAAAATCAAAATCGAACACGAAAACACATGAATGAACCTTGAAATCATTCCACTCACGCCCAAAATAGATCGAGAACAATTAACAACCAACTTCGAACACTCTTGCCTAAAAAATCCACCGAATTAATCAAAATGACAACTACAGATCCATAAAATACTTTATTAACAATATAAGCAAGAAAAGAGGTGCAAAGAATCAAGAAACTACTCGTGTTGACTCAATAACAAATGATAATCAAATTACACTGACAGAATGAAAGTAATGATAAATCATACAGAAGCCTGATAAGTGATGGTTGAAAAAGAAAGAATTCAAGTTAACATGACCAAGTCAATAAGATATTCTTATATTTTAATCAAAATTTTGCAACTACATATTGGTGCATTAAAGTATTCAAGAATGCTTAACTAAATAAACGGGAAATGACCTACTTATACAAAAACACTAAACATCAATAATTCTCACATGGATATTTTTTGACTTTCAATACAACCTCCAATGCTACAGAGTTTTGATTCTTATGGCTTATAAACACACTCATGAACCAATCTAATCTAATCTGATTATAATCATCATTGCAATCACACTAATCAATCCCAAATGGAACGTAGGATCTACTGTTTAAATCAAAACCAAAATCAAACACCATAACACATGAATGAACCTTGAAATCATTCCACTCCTGCCTAAAACTCATCGAGAACAATTCATATCCTACTTCGAACCCCTCTTGCCTCCACAATCCATCGAACCAATCAACATGACAAGTATTGATCCATAAAATACTTTATTTACAAATTAGCCAAGGAAAAAGTTGCAAAGGATCAAGAAACTACTCGTTTTCTCTCAATAACAATCGAGAATCAAATTACCCTGACGGAATGAATGTAATCATGATCATACAGAAGCGTGATATGCGATCCATGAGAAAGAAAGCAAATCAAGTTAACATGACCAAGTAAATAAGATTTACTTGTATTTTAATCAAAATTTTGCAACTCCATATTGGTGCATTAAAGTATTCACGAATACTTAACTAAATAAACAGAAAATGACCAAGTTATACAAAAACACTAAACAACAATAGTTCTCGGAATGATACTTTTTTGACTTTCAATACAACCTCCAATGCTATGGAGTTTTGATTCTCATGCCTTGTAAATACACTCGTGAACAAATTTAATCAAATCTGATTATAATCATCATTGCAATCACACTAATCAATCACAAATGAAACGTAGGATCTATTGTTTAAATCAAAACAAAAAAAATTGACCAAATAACATGAATGAACCTTGAAATCATTCCACTCCCACCCAAAACACATCGAGAACAATTCACAACCAACTTTGAACACTCTTGCCTAAACAATCCACCGAATCAATCAAAATGACAAGTATGGATCCACAAAATATTTTATTAACAATATAGGCAAGCAAAAAGGTGCAAAGGATAAAGAAACTACTCGTATTCACTCAATAACAATCGAGAATCAAATTACACTGACGGAATGAAAGTAGTTATAAATCATACAGAAGGGTGATAAGTGATGGTTGAAAAAGAAAGCAAATCAAGTTAACATGACCAAGTAAATAAGATTTATTTGTGTTTTAATCAAAATTTTGCAACTACATATTGGTGCATTAAAGTATTCACGAATGCTTAACTAAATAAACAGAAAATGACCTACTTATACAAAAACACTAAACAACAATAGTTCTCGTATGGATACTTTTTTGACTTACAACACAACCTCCAATGCTATGAAGTTTTGATTCTCATGCCTTGAAAACACACTCGTGAACCAATCTAATCAAATCTGATTATAATGATCATTGCAATCACACTAATCTACCACAAAGAGAACGTAGGATCTATTGTTTAAATCAAAACCAAAATCGAACATGAAGACACATGAGTGAACCTTGAAATCATTCCACTCCCGCCCAAAACAGATCGAGAACAATTCACAACCAACTTCGAACACTCTTGCCTCAAAAATCAACCGAATCAATCAAAATGATAACTACGGATCCACAAAATACTTTATTAACAATATAGGTAAGGAAAAAGGTGCAAAGGATAAAGAAACTACTCGTCTTCACTCAATAACAATCGAGAATCAAATTACACTGACGGAATGAAAGTAGTTATAAATAATACAAAAGGGTGATAAGTGATGGTTGAAAAAGAAAGCAAATCAAGTTAACATGACCAAGTAAATAAGATTTACTTGTATTTTAATCAAAATTTTGCAACTCCATATTGGTGCATTAAAGTATTCACGAATACTTAACTAAATAAACAGAAAATGACCAAGTTATACAAAAACACTAAACAACAATAGTTCTCGGAATGATACTTTTTTGACTTTCAATACAACCTCCAATGATATGGAGTTTTGATTCTCATGCCTTGTAAATACACTCGTGAACAAATTTAATCAAATCTGATTATAATCATCATTGCAATCACACTAATCAATCACAAATGAAACGTAGGATCTATTGTTTAAATCAAAACCAAAATCGAACACGAAGACACATGAGTGAACCTTGAAATCATTCCACTCCCGCCCAAAACAGATCGAGAACAATTCACAACCAACTTCGAACACTCTTGCCTCAAAAATCAACCGAATCAATCAAAATGATAACTACGGATCCACAAAATACTTTATTAACAATATAGGCAAGGAAAAAGGTGCAAAGGATAAAGAAACTACTCGTCTTCACTCAATAACAATCGAGAATCAAATTACACTGACGGAATGAAAGTTATAAATCATAAAGAAGCGTGATATGTGATTGATGAAAAAGAAACCAAATCAAGTTAAGATGACCAAGTAAATAAGATTTACTTGTATTTTAATCAAAATTTTGCAACTTCATATTGGTGCATCAAAGTATTCACGAGTAATTGACTAAATAAACTAGAAATGACCTGCTTATACAAAACACTAAACAACATCACTTCTCGTATGGATACCTTTTTTACTTTTAATACAACCTCCAATGCTATGGCGTTTTGATTCTCATACCTTGTAAACACACTCGTGAACCAATTTAATCCATTCTTATTATAATCATCATTGCAATCACACTAATCTACCACAAAGAGAACGTAGGATCTATTGTTTAAATCAAAACCAAAATTGAACACGAAGACACATGAGTGAACCTTGAAATCATTCCACTCCCGCCCAAAACAGATCGAGAACAATTCACAACCAACTTCGAACACTCTTGCCTCAAAAATCAACCGAATCAATCAAAATGATAACTACGGATCCACAAAATACTTTATTAACAATATCGGCAAGAAAAGAGGTGCAAAGGATCAAGAAACTACTCGTGTTGACTCAATAACAATGGACAATCAAATTACACTGACAGAATGAAAGTAATGATAAATCATACAGAAGCCTGATAAGTGATGGTTGAAAAAGAAAGCAAATCAAGTTAACATGACCAAGTCACTAAAATTTTCTTATATTGTAATCAAAATTTTGCAACTACATATTGGTGCATTAAAGTATTCACGAATGCTTAACTAACGGGAAATGACCTACTTATACAAAAACACTAAACAACAATAGTTCTCACATAGATATTTTTTTGACTTTCAATACAACCTCCAATGCTATGGAGTTTTGATTCTCATGCTTTGTAAACACACTCGTGAACCAATTTAATCAATTCTGATTATAATCATCATTACAATCACACTAATCTACCACAAAGAGAACGTAGGACCTATTGTTTAAATCAAAATCAAAATCGAACACGAAAACACATGAATGAACCTTGAAATCATTCCACTCACGCCCAAAATAGATCGACAACAATTAACAACCAACTTCGAACACTCTTGCCTAAAAAATCCACCGAATTAATCAAAATGACAACTACAGATCCATAAAATACTTTATAACAATATAGGCAAGAAAAGAGGTGCAAAGGATCAAGAAACTACTCGTGTTGACTCAATAACAATCGAGAATCAAATTACACTGACAGAATGAAAGTAATGATAAATCATAAAGAAGCCTGATAAGTGATGGTTGAAAAAGAAAGCAAATCAAGTTAACATGACCAAGTCAATAAGATTTTCTTATATTTTAATCAAAATTTTGCAACTACATATTGGTGAATTAAAGTATTCAAGAATGCTTAACTAAATAAACGGGAAATGACCTACTTATACAAAAACACTAAACATCAATAGTTCTCACATGGATATTTTTTTGACTTTCAATACAACCTCCAATGCTACAGAGTTTTGATTCATATGCCTTATAAACACACTCATGAACCAATCTAATCTAATCTGATTATAATCATCATTGCAATAACACTAATCAATCACAAATGGAACGTAGGATCTATTGATTAAATCAAAACCAAAATCAAACACCATAACACATGAATGAACCTTGATATCATTCCACTCCTGCCTAAAACTCATCGAGAACAATTCATATCCTACTTCAACCCCTCTTGCCTCCACAATCCATCGAACCAATCAACATGACAAGTATTGATCCATAAAATACTTTATTTACAATTTAGCCAAGGAAAAAGTTGCAAAGGATCAAGAAACTACTCGTTTTCTCTCAATAACAATCGAGAATCAAATTACACTGACGGAATGAATGTAATCATGATCATACAGAAGCGTGATATGCGATCCATGAGAAAGAAAGCAAATCAAGTTAACATGACCAAGTAAATAAGATTTACTTGTATTTTAATCAAAATTTTGCAACTCCATATTGGTGCATTAAAGTATTCACGAATACTTAACTAAATAAACAGAAAATGACCAAGTTATACAAAAACACTAAACAACAATAGTTCTCGGAATGATACTTTTTTGACTTTCAATACAACCTCCAATGCTATGGAGTTTTGATTCTCATGCCTTGTAACTACACTTGTGAACAAATTTAATCAAATCTGATTATAATCATCATTGCAATCACACTAATCAATCACAAATGAAACGTAGGATCTATTGTTTAAATCAAAACCAAAATAATTGACGAAAACACATGAATGAACCTTGAAATCATTCCACTCCCACCCAAAACACATCGAGAACAATTCACAACGAACTTTGAACACTCTTGCCTTAACAATCCACCGAATCAATCAAAATGACAAGTATGGATCCACAAAATATTTTATTAACAATATAGGCAAGCAAAAAGGTGCAAAGGATAAAGAAACTACTCGTATTCACTCAATAACAATCGAGAATCAAATTACACTGACGGAATGAAAGTAGTTATAAATCATACAGAAGGGTGATAAGTGATGGTTGAAAAAGAAAGCAAATCAAGTTAACATGACCAAGTAAATAAGATTTATTTGTATTTTAATCAAAATTTTGCAACTACATATTGGTGCATTAAAGTATTCACGAATGCTTAACTAAATAAACGGAAAATGACCTACTGATACAAAAACACTAGACAACAATATTTCTCGTATGGATACTTTTTTGACTTACAACACAACCTCCAATGCTATGGAGTTTCGATTCTCATGCCTTGAAAACACACTCGTGAACCAATCTAATCAAATCTGATTATAATCATCATTGCAATCACACTAATCAATCACAAATGGAACGTAGGATCTATTGTTTAAATCAAAACCAAAATCGAACATGATAACACATGAATGAACCTTGAAATCATTCCACTCCTGCCTAAAACTTATCTAGAACAATTCATATCCAACTTCGAACACTCTTGCCTCCACAATCCATCAAACCAATCAAAATGACAACTATGGATCCATAAAATACTTTATTTAAAATTTAGCCACATAAAAAGATGCAAAGGATCAAGAAACTACTCGTATTCTCTCAATAACAATCGAGACTCAAATTTCACCAACGGAATGAAAGTAATCATAATCATACAGAAGTGTGATATGTGGTCAATGAAAATGAAAGCAAATCAAGTTAACATGACCAAGTAAATAAGATTTACTTGTATTTTAATCAAAAATTTGCAACTACATATTGGTGCATTAAAGTATTCACGAATAATTAACTAAATAAATGGGAAATGACCTACTTATACAAAAACGCTAAACAACAATAGTTCTCGCAATGAACTTTTTTGACTTTCAATACAACCTCCAATGCTATGGAGTTTTGATTCTCATGCCTTGTAAACACACTCATGAACAAATTTAATTAAATCTTATTATAATCATCACTGCAATCACACTAATAAATCACAAATGAAACGTAGGATCTATTGTTTAAATCAAAACCCAAACCGTTGACGAAAACACATGAATGAACCATGAAATCGTTCCACTCCCACCCAAAACACATCGAGAACAATACACAACCAACTTCAAACTCTCTTGCCTAAACAATCCACTGAATCAATCAAAAGCACAAGTATCAATCCACAAAATACTTTATTAACAACATAGATATGGAAAAAGGTGCAAAGGATCAAGAAACTACTCGTATTCACTCAATAACAAACGAGAATCAAATTACACAGACGGAATGAAAGTAATTATATATCATACAGAATCGTGATAAGTGATGGTTGAAAAAGAAAGCAAATCAAGTTAACATGACCAATTAAATAAGATTTACTTGTATTTTAATCAAAATTTTGCAACTTCATATTGGTGCATCAAAGTATTCACGAATAATTAACTAAATAAACAAGAAATGACGTACTTATACAAAAACACAAAACAACATCACTTCTCGTATGGATACCTTTTTTACATTCATTACAACCTCCAATGCTATGGCGTTTTGATTCTCATACCTTGTAAACACACTCGTGAATCAATTTAGTGAATTCTGATTTGAGTCATCATTGCAATCACACTAATCTACTACAAAGAGAACGTAGGATCTATTGTTTAAATCAAAACCAAAATCGAACACGAAAAAACATGAATGAACCTTGAAATCATTCCACTCCCGCCCAAAACAGATCGAGAACAATTCACAACCAACTTCGAACACTCTTGCCTCAAAAATCCGCCAAATCAATCAAAATGACAACTACGGATCCACAAAATACTTTATTAACAATATAGGCAAGAAAAGAGGTGCAAAGGATCAAGAAACTACTCGTGTTGACTTAATAACAATCGAGAATACATTGACAGAATGAAAGTAATGATAAATCATACAGAAGCCTGATAAGTGATGGTTGAAAAAGAAAGCAAATCAAGTTAACATGACCAAGTCAATAAGATTTTCTTATATTTTAATCAAAATTTTGCAACTACATATTGGTGTATTAAAGTATTCATGAATGCCTAACTAAATAAACGGGAAATGACATATTTATACAAAAACACTAAACAACAATAGTTCTCACATGGATATTTTTTTGACTTTCAATACAACCTCCAATGCTATGGAGTTTTGATTCTCATGCCTTGTAAACACACTCTTGAACCAATTTAATCAATTC
This sequence comes from Flaveria sonorensis, assembly GCA_025506505.1. Lineage (NCBI taxonomy): Eukaryota > Viridiplantae > Streptophyta > Magnoliopsida > Asterales > Asteraceae > Flaveria > Flaveria sonorensis. Next base: position 20,339,391 of record CM046431.1, on the reverse strand, counting down.
TGATTATAATCATCATTGCAATCACACTAATCTACCACAAAGAGAACGTAGGATCTATTGTTAAAATCAAAACCAAAATCGAACACGAAAACACATGAATGAACCTTGAAATCATTCCACTCCCGCCCAAAACAGATCGAGAACAATTCACAACCAACTTCGAACACTCTTGCCTCAAAAATCCGCCAAATCAATCAAAATGACAACTACGGATCCACAAAATACTTTATTAACAATATAGGCAAGAAAAGAGGTGCAAAGGATCAAGAAACTACTCGTGTTGACTTAATAACAATCGAGAATACATTGACAGAATGAAAGTAATGATAAATCATACAGAAGCCTGATAAGTGATGGTTGAAAAAGAAAGCAAATCAAGTTAACATGACCAAGTCAATAAGATTTTCTTATATTTTAATCAAAATTTTGCGACTACATATTGGTGCATTAAAGTATTCATGAATGCCTAACTAAATAAACGGGAAATGACATATTTATACAAAAACACTAAACAACAATAGTTCTCACATGGATATTTTTTTGACTTTCAATACAACCTCCAATGCTATGGAGTTTTGATTCTCATGCCTTGTAAACACACTCTTGAACCAATTTAATCAATTCTGATTATAATCATCATTGCAATCACACTAATCTACCACAAAGAGAACGTAGGATCTATTGTTAAAATCAAAACCAAAATCGAACACGAAAACACATGAATGAACCTTGAAATCATTCCACTCCTACCCAAAACAGATCGAGAACAATTTACAACCAACTTCGAACACTCTTGCCTAAAAAATCCACCGAATCAATCAAAATGACAACTACAGATCCACAAAATACTTTATTAACAGTATAGGCAAGAAAAGAGGTGCAAAGTTTCACACCCTCAAAATCCGCGTGCGGGGTTTTACCGCGAGGCACGTGACATACCAGGATCTCAGTCATTAGTTACTCAGAACGACTCTATATGTACAAACATTCAAAATCAAAGTTTAACTTTAAATATTGTGGAAGCGTTAAATAAACCAGAAAACCTAAAACAATGTAACATGATCTAAAATGCGCAAACAAACGCGCCCAAGTATTATGCAATACCTAAGCATAATGTTTAAACAAACATAATCCCAAAAAAAACATTGTTTCATAAAATGCTGACAACACCATGATGCTGACCCATGTAATGTGCTCCTAGGCAATAGCAACCATAACCTGAGAATAGCATACTAAAGAGTCAACACAACGGTTGGTGAGTTCAAGAGTTTGCATTAAACATAAAACAGTAACAGTTGCAAAATATAAGAGGTGTATTGAAATAGATAGCTAGTCTATATTCATCAGTAATAATCGTTGTGATTTCGCGATTGAAGCTGACTGTGTTTCGTTTGTTGCCTCCTGCCACGACATACCAGGTCATGACAATGTTCGTTAGGACAAAATTGCACCCTTTTGACCTCTAGTCGCACAGGTGGGGCTCATAAGACCCAGTAGTACTACCCAAGATTTCCCGCTAATCATCATTATTAACAATCCGAAAGTGTGAGGACTTTCACGGTATTCAGCACTATATCATACTATACACAACTCATATAAAGTAAGCGTTTGTAAAAGCAGCATGCTATCTCCCCCAAAAGAGAGTATGTAAAAGAGTGGGGCATGAACTCACCTGATGCGCGTAAGAAATTACTTAAAGCTTAACTTGACAAGAAAGAGTGGATAGACAACACTCAGAGGTCACCAAGAACACATGAGTACATAAGTACGTGAACACAAAATCATAATGAAACCCTAAGTGCTCTACAAACCAAAGAACTCAAGGTTTTAGAAGACAAGACACATTTGACCCAGTTGACCCATTTGACCCGTTGGTGACATTATAGGTGAAATTCCATTCAAACAAGCATAACAGTACATCACACATGATTAACATACAAACTGATCACATATGACACTTCATTACCCACATGTACTACCTATATCATCGTATAGCCAGATATCACACAAGTCATGCGAATCTCAAACAATTATCATGCTCAACATAGCTACAAAACAACCAATGCATCAGACATAGAATCAAATCATGCACAGCATGCCATGTGAAGCCACTCACGACTTCACACCCTAAACCCTGCCAATCCTACTAAGTAGGGGCCTCAGATTCGCACGCATGTATGATGACCATCAACATACCATTTAATAGAATTCATATCAACCAAGATATTCAACCATGACCCACTACCAACCAAACAATCATCCTATCATAACCTATATGACCCATTACCATGAAATCCCACAAACAGACCAAACCTACCAATTAACCCAATAAACATTCATACACCCAAACAATACATTCTACTACCTTAGAAACCATCCATGAACATACTAGCATGATCCTAATGTCCCAAACATACTCAAACCATCATATTAAAGAATTTGTGCAAATAAAGTTTCCCTTTTGGGAAAGCACATCCCAAAATCTATCAAAACACTCAATACATTCATGAATTCATTAACAATATACCAATTCAAGCTCATGTTAACATCTAGACATGATCAAAAACATCCAATCATCATAATTTATCAATCCTCATGAACAAAAGTTTCTACTTTTGATAACCTATGAACTACAACATTCGTTCTTAGGTTTCTAGCATCAATATCATCAATCTAACACCCAATTATCATCATAAACACATTAACAACATCAATTCATCATCAAATCACCATATTCATGCAAATTAAGTTACTATTATTAGTAACCTATGAACAACGCATCAAAATCAAAGCTTTCTTGCATAATCAACGTTAACTAACATATACACAATCTAACTAACATAATAACATCAACAGACAATCAAAAATTGACATTCAACACCCAAATTCGAACCTAGGGTTTGGCCATAAGTAAAAACCATCAAAAACATATAAAAATCCAACCTTTAAACGTGTAATGGCTTGGAATTGAAGATTCTAACGTGTTGTAGCACTTGAAATCGATCAAATCCGTGACTTTGTTGGTGTTCTTGGCCGAAATCGCAAAGGGAGAGGGAGAGGGGAGATCGCCACCGATTGTGGGTGGGATTAGGGTTGGGTTTTGATTTGTTTTAATTAATTAATCATATTTACCATTTAAACCCTTATAATTTGTATTTTATAACAACTAATCTTTTAAAATCTTTTTAAAAGGTTTTTAACTAAGATAATAAACATATGAACTAATAATAACAATTATATGTTTTATGTTTACTAAATACAAAACATACGGATTAAACACACACGTTTCCACGTTACGCGATAAAATTTACAATAAACATTTAAATCGCATAATCATAACTAATAATCAACATACTAATTATTTGTTTCACATTATTAATTATTATTAAGTCACCAACGTTCAACGACAACTAGTGTGTGCTCACGACACGTGTATGCAAGACTTAACGAAACTAACGGAGTTTGGTAACGGAAAATTACCGGATGTTACATTATCCCCATGTTGAAAGAATTTTCGTCCCGAAAATTGCGTTACATGGTGAGTGTTCCATCACTGGTATACTGCATTGGGACAAAGTAATCGAGTGAGTTTCGGGCGAGTTGTCACATCATCCCCATGTTGAAAGAAATTTCGTCCCGAAATTTAAATCAATACCTTCGCCCGCTGGCATCGTCTTTTCGAATAGCTGAGGTTATTTAAGCTTCATCTGGTCCTCACATTCCCACGTGAATTCCGGTCCACGTCTCGAGTTCCAACGAACCTTGACTATGGGTATCTTGCTGATGATACCCAGACGTCAGATCAATCTTAGAGTAATAGCTTGATCCTTGCAGTTGATCAAACAAATCATCTATACGAGGTAAGGGATATCTATTCTTGATAGTAACCTTGTTCAGTTCCCTATAGTCAATGAACATTCGAAATGAACCATCCTTCTTCTTGACAAACAGAACTGGCGCTCCACAGGGCGACGAACTCGGTCGGATAAACCCTTTATCCAACAACTCTTGTAGTTGAGCGGATAATTCTTGTAGTTCGTTCGGAGCTAACCGGTAAGGTGCTCTCGTAATCGGAGTGACTCCTGGAGTGAACTCGATTTAGAATTCAACTTGACGATGAGGCGGTAATCCATGCAGGTCTTCCGGAAACACCTCGGGAAACTCGCGAACTACGGGGATATCCTCTATCTTCTTTTCCTCGGTCTGTTTATCCGTGACGAGTACCAATATGGCCAGTCGCCCATTTCGTAACAACTTCTGTGCTTTCATGAACGAGTTGATGCCTATCACCGCACCACTCCTATCACCTCTGACCGTAAGGATGTCTTCCCCAATAGGAATCCGTATGAACTTCTCGTGGCATATGACTTCCGCTTGTTTACCGGAAAGCCAATCCATGCCTACTACTACATCAAAAATTCCTAGTGTAACAAGCATGAGATCTATGGCGAATGTATGACCAGCAAGCACTATCTTGCAGTCTCTAAGAATATGCGTTACGTGAATCTGTGTACCATCAGCTAACTCTACGGTGTATTTAGATTCTAAGGCTGAGGGCATATCACTTAAAAGACTACAAAACTTTGTGGAAATAAAGCTTCTATCAGCTCCAGTATCGAATAATACGGTAGCAAAACGACCACTAACCGAAAATTTACCATTTACTATTGTAGGATCGTTTAGAGCCTCACCTGAGCCAATGACGAAGGCTCTCCCTTTGGCTCCATTATTATTTCCACCGTTGTTCTTGCCATTACCATTGTTGTTGTTATTGTTGTTGCCGTTGTTATTGTTGTTGTTGTTGTCGTTGTTGTTGTTGCCATTACCATTCCTCCTGAGCTGCGTATAGTTGCGTCTGTAATGGCCTTTTTTCCGCATTCAAAACAGCCTTTGGGAGTTTCCTGGGACTGTTGTGGCCTTTTCATTAGCACACCAGGCAGTCTTTGACTGCATGACCAATCTTCCCACAACGTTGGCACTTGAAATTGTCACATCAACCCATATGGTTGTAGTTACACCGGTTGCACTTCGGCTGTCTTTCGACATACCCACCAGGTCCTTGATTTGAGGGAGTCTCCTGGTTGAGGCTTCGATTATTATCGAACCTCTGTTGTTGTTGCTGATTTTGCTACTGTTGTTGAGGTAGAGATTGGCTGCTTGATGACAATCTCTTATTTCCTAAACCATCCCACTTGCATTTATGATCGGGCACGCTTGCCACCGCGCCCCGCTTGGGTAATCGTCCTTGCTCGACTGGTGATCAGTCAGCCTGTGAGCTATCCGGATAGCTTGTTGTATGGTAGTGGGGTTACAGGCAGTTACCATACTTTGAATTTTGGGCACCAATCCCCGTATATAATGTTCAACCCTCTTGTGCATTTCATTCACCATCCCCGAGCATAAAGTGGCTAATTCTTGAGATCGAGTAGTATAAGCCTCAATCTCAGAACCTTGCATCTTGAGTTGCCAAAACTCAATCTCCAGTTTCTGCACCTCACTGCGGGGGCAGTATTCTTCAGTCATGATTTTCATGAATTCATCCCAAGGTAGTTCGTTGGCTATAGCTTGACCCAGCATTTGAACCTGGGCGTTCGACCTGGAAAGTGTTGCGCCTTCTAATGTCCTGGTGGCATACTTCACCTGATCAGTAGGCGGGCAGTTGCATTTTGCGAAGACAGACTCTGTCTTCTCAAACCACCTTACAAGCCCCACAGCCCCTTCCGTCCCACTGTAAGTATGGGGTTTACAGTCCATGAAGGACATGTAGGTATATGGTGGTGGTCCTGTTTCGACAACCCAAACATTAGTCAGATATCCTAGACAAATAACTATGATAATTAGTTTGACCTCTTGTTATCATTTATCTGCTCGTTGTCCCGATTGGGCAGCATCCACTACCGCCTGAACATGTTCGTTGATTAAAGCAGCCAATTTCGCAGGCGTCATGTTTATGGCTCCGGTACCACGGCCTCCGGCGCCACGTCCACGACCACGCCCACGTCCTCTTCCGCGTGCGTCCATTTTTCACTTTACAATTCACAAATACAATAATGAGTAACATCTAACACATTAATCTCATCGAAGTACAGTAAACAATAAGAAACAATGGATTCACCACTACCACAACATTTATAACAAAAATAATAACCAAAGATAAATAAATTGCAAGTGAGTCACAAAGTATTCTATCAATGTCAAAATTTAAGTTTGTCAGTTGGGAGGGAAACAACCCTTCCCACATAGGTTTCAAAGATAAGAAACACTAAATAGTCTAAGTTATGCAATGAGTATGTCAATCCACAACATTTGACCCATCGTTGTTGTCATCCGTTTCCTCCGGTTCCTCCTCTTCTAGGGCTTCCTTGGGGTCTTCGGCAGGTGCAGGAGCTATAGCAATTTGGAGTGCTGCCAGTTGTGCCTCTTGAGCAACAAACCTATCGTTAGCCATCACCTCCCACTGCTCTAGTGCATTCACGTGTCCCGTAAGCGCTCCCACGCTATCAGCCATCGCATAACACCGATTAAGGGTTTTCCCATGTTGCTCCTCGAGCATATCCACTTATTGTAGCAGTTCTCGCACCTGGTGTCTAAGGGTAAAATTCTCACTAGTGAGTATCCTGACACGTTGCTGCTAGGTGTCCAGTGCAGCCACTAGTGCAGCAAAGGCTTGCTCTTAAGGAATATCCATGGTAGGGAGTGTGAGAGATGGGGTAGCTGTCGACGACCTCGTTCGTGGTCGGGTAGAGTCTATCGGTGGTACTTGCTCCCGATATATCATATGCCGTATGCAGGTAGGATAGTAATACCAATCTCGCGAACGGTTGATCCCAATCAACCTCTTAAGATGGATACTGATGTCGTGGACAGTCCGATCCACTATCCGATACGGATGAGTAAGGAGGTGACTCAGATCTAGCGGGTCTCTTACCCAAGTTACGCGACGACGATGCCATGCTGTGACGTACGTGATGCGTATGCCAATGAGTATACAGTAAGGAAGTAAGCGACAAGTAACTAACAACGGTGCGGTTATAGTCTAGTGTGTGTATGCAACCTAGTTCCCTATAACCAATGGCTCTGATACCAATCTGTCACACCCTCAAAATCTGCGTGCGGGGTTTTACCACGAGGCGCGTGACATACCAGGATCTCAGTCATTAGTTACTCAGAACGACTCTATATGTACAAACATTCAAAATCAAAGTTCAACTTTAAATACTGCGGAAACATTAAATAAACCAGAAAACCCAAAACAATGTAACATGATCTAAAATGCGCAAACAAACGCGCCCGAGTATTATGCAAAACCAAAGCATAATGTTTAAACAAACATAATCCGAAAAAAAACATTGTTTCATAACATGCTGACAACACCATGATGCTGACCCGTGTAATGTGCTCCTAGGCAATGGCAACCTTAACCTGAGAATAGCATACTAAAGAGTCAACACAACGGTTGGTGAGTTCAAGAGTTTGCGTTAAACATAAAACAGTAACAGTTGCAAAATATAAGAGGTGTATTGAAATAGATAGCTAGTCTATATTCATCAGTAATAATCATAGTGATTTCGCGATTGAAGCTGACTGTGTTTCGTTTGTTGCCTCCTGCCACGACATACCAGGACGTGACAATGTTCGTTAGGACAAAATTGCACCCGTTTGACCTCGAGTCGCACAGGTGGGGCTCGTCAGACCCAGTAGTACTACCCAAGTTTTCCCGCTAATCATCATTATTAACAATCCGAAAGTGTGAGGACTTTCATGGTATTCAGCACTATATCATACTATACACAACTCATATAAAGTAAGCGTTTGTAAAACCAGTATGCTATCTCCCCCAAAGAGAGTATGTAAAAGAGTGGGGCATGAACTCACCTGATGCGCGTAAGAAATTACTTATGGCTTAACTTGACAAGAAAGAGTGGATAGACTGTTGGGTTTTCACAAGTTAAACAGATTTATTTTATCCTTATAAAATAGAAGAACGCAGCGGAATATATATATTTTTTTGAACTTGTTCCAGTGAGCTAATTTATATATAAAACATTTTTATATAAAATCAGTCAAAACCCGTATGGATCGATATATGAAATCATGCTTACAAGTCTTGCTTTATAAGTATCCAAGTTTCCATGCATATCGGTTTTCTTCTTGAAAACCCACTTACATCCAACCAGTTTGGAGTTAAGTGGTGGTTCAACCAATTCCCATACTTGGTTGTCATACATGGATTGCATCTCAATGTTCATGGCTTCTAGCCATTTGTCACAATCCGAATTGGACATTGCATCATGGTATGTAGTTGGTTCATTCGAGTCAACCACATAGCATGCATTCATGAAAAATCCATATCTTTCAGGTGGAATGCTAATTCTACCAGATCTGCGAACATTTTGTGTGTATTAATCAACCATTTGATCATTATCAACAACCTCTTATTGATCGCTAATTTCAACCAAACGTGTATTGGCTTGTGGTTCTTGATCCTCATCAATTTCCACTGTTCTATACGTCGTTTCTTCCATAAGAAACTTAGTTTCCAAGAACTCAGCCTTTCTAGCAATAAATACCTTTTGCTCAGTTGGATTAAAGAAGTAATATCCCATACAGTCTTTGGGATATCCAATAAATATACACTTAATGGATCGACTTTCTAACTTGTTTTGTGTGTTCTGCTTCACATAAGCTTCACAACCCCATACCTTTAAATATGATAGTGATGGAACTCTTCCATGCCATATTTCAAAAAGTGTTGTATCCACTTTCTTGGTTGGGGCCATATTCAAAATACGAGCCACGGAGAGCAATGCGAAACCCCAAAATGATAGAGGTAGTGAGCTTCTAGCCATCATAGATCGAACCATATCCAATAAGGTTCGGTTTATCCTTTCAGACACACCATTATGTTGCGGTGTTCCGGGTGGAGTAAGTTGTGAGACAATCCCACAACTCATAAGATGATCTTGAAAAGCATCACTCAGGTATTCACCTCCTTTATCTGAATGAAGAACTTTGATTGTTTTATTGAGTTGATTTTCTACTTCATTCTTAAATATTTTGAACATTTCAAAAGCTTCATGTTTGTGTGTCAACAAATACACATAACCATAATGACTATAATCGTCGATAAAGGTAATGAAGTATCTCTCACCATTCCTTGTCATTGTCTTAAAAGGACCACATACATCCGAATGTATGATTCCTAATAAATCCTTTGCCCTTTCGTTTGATGTATCCCTTTCCTTTAGCAACATTTGCCTTGGGATCAGGGTGTTGCCTTTTCTTGTTGCCTCCCTCATTGATCTTGAGGACGGGTAAAACCCTTTTACCCATCCCCGCCTCGGTCATTTTGAGTATTGCGTGAAGTTCACCAATGCTCTTGTCCCACCCGTTCATGTTATAATTCATTATGAACGTCTCAAACCTTTTAGTTAGGCCATTAAGGATCAAATCCGTGGCCAACTCTTTTGAGACGGGAGAATTTAGCCTTTCAAGGCGATCAATGTGGCTCTTCATCTTAAGTACATAAGATGAAACCGATTGAGTTTCTTCCATGCAACATGCATGAAGCGCTCGAAACGTTTCGAAGCGTTCTACCCTTGCTTGTTGAAGGAACATTTCCTTCAACTGGGTAATCATGTCGTATGCCCCATGATGCTCTAAATCATTTTGGATCTCGGGAATCATAGTTCCCAACATGAGGCAAGAAACCTGCACAGAATCCTCAGTGTGCTTAACCCAATCGTTATAGGCCTCAACATCATTAACGTCGGGTTCGTCGGGAATGGGATCATCTAGTACGTAAGATTTCTTTTCTTGCTTGAGAACGATTCTCAAGTTACGAAACCAATCCATAAAATTATTATGGTTAAGACGATCCCTTTCTAATATAGTTCTTAGTGATAGGTTATGGACGGTCGGGGTGGGAGCGTTGTTGTTGGCGGCCATTTCAACAAACAAAGTTCATTTTTAGTATTTCCGAAAATAAAACTTTAATTATTAATATCCCTTTCACGTCTCATAGACAATTAATAATTAAAATCTAGAATCCAACGTATATTTAAATAATGGTTAGGTGACCTTTATCCCATCATTTAAATTAACAAGGTAGTCAACACTTGACAATTGCAACCCTTTGCAACTTCAAGTTTTATGGGATCGGTTAAACATCTTTATGTTTAGTTGGCATGTTTAATCCCATCAACACCATTGTACACCATGCTTCGGTGACCCTATTCACATGGTGTCCAACTCATGTTGTCCTACTTACACACACATGTGAGTTTACACATACGAGTGGTTAGGTGACCTTTATTCCACAAATATGTTAACCCACCTCAAACACACAAGTTCCCTAAGAGTGGTTAGGTGACCTTTATCCCACAAATAGTTCCCAAGTGATTCGAGTGTTGTGTAAAAGGATGGTGTTAAACTTGTTTCAAAAGGGATTTTAGTTTTCATTAATTCTAGTTTTTAAAACAATTTTGCACCTAACATTTGCATGCATTCAAATGTGTGGTACCAGTGTGAAACAATTTTCAAGGTTCTTTCAATAAAACCAATTTTATTGTGAACACATTAACTTTTAATAAACCCTTTTATTAACCATGTTAATGTTTTATAAGAACCAATTTTATGCTTGTTGTTGATATTAAATTGTTTAAACATGCATATCCATATATCACAAAACAACAATAAAACAACCACACAAGCATCACATGAGTCCATAACCATAGCCATCTAAGCTTAACATCACTTGTTGACCAAAACAAGTGAGTTAATAAAGTCATTTATAAGGGTGAGAATGACACAACATTTGTGCCGGTGAACTCCCACTTGATCCCGCATCCAAATGCTTCAAGTGTCCACCTTGTGTTGTGACTCTTCCAATCCGTTTGGGTCTCCATTTAGGCTTTGACTTCAGCACCAAACTCCTTTGGGCCTTAATCTTCTCCTTTCGGTTAAAATCGAGAAAGATAGTCTTGTTGCATCTTCTTTTACAAAACATATTCTAAATACAAATTTTCTAGTAAAAGTGAAGTGCAACTAGCCTATTTATTTACATACCAAATGAAAAATAAATAAATTACATACCCAATAGGAAGAATAAACATGTTTAATTATTACAAACCATTCAAATAATTAAAACAAATCACAACACATTCATCCATAGGTCTCGGCTTTGGTTATGAACAAATAAAATACATATCCACATATGTAAGCAAAATCCAAAAGAATCCCCTTGAACCATAGATTCTCGGCTGAAGAATAAACAACCGAGAACCATGGTTTTGTTTCCAAAACAAAATCATCCAAATGATATAAATTTTCCAAGATTCCTATATGCATGTCTAAATAGATCTTGAAAACTAGGGGATACTAGGGCTGAAGCATCTCGGCTTTTGGTGAATCATCACCAAGAAACTGAATTTTCAGTCCAAATGAAGCATGTATCCATATAACCGGCTCCTGATGCCATTGTTGGGTTTTCACAAGTTAAACAGATTTATTTTATCCTTATAAACTAGAAGAACGCAGCAGAATATATATATATATGTTTTTAAACTTGTTACAGTGAGCTAATTTATATATAAAACATTTTTATATAAAATCATTCAAAACCCATATGGATCGATGTATGAAATCATGCTTACAAACAACCATAGAAGGTACGAAGAACTACCTTCAACAATGAGGTCGGCAGGAGGTGAACGAGGATCGCAGCTCCTAAAGCAAGAATCCTCAAGCTGGTCTACCCACAAGCCACCAACAAGAACATCGGTTGCTAGGATTTTCACTTATACAACTCCCTTTTTGTTTCTCTAGACCGATCGAGAGAAAAAAGGGATCTTCACTTTTCGTGTCCTCAAAGCGTGAGTTTAGAGAGATCTGCAAGCCATCTTATATTGCATGTACTTGGAAACATAAAGTTCAGGAGAGAGAAAAGTGGGTGGGGCCCAGCCCCTTAACCCATCCACTTTTCTCATAACAACATCCGCATTAGTTAATGCGGATGAAGTTGTTCTCCCGCATTTGTAAATGCGGGTGAAGTAATTCATCCGCATTTGCAAATGGTCATCCGCATTAGCTAATGCGGATGTATGTTTCCATCAGCATTTCCAGAAATGCTCATCCGCATTGGTCAAAAACAAATGCGGACAGGGTTTGTTCACCGCATTTGTAAATGCGGATGAGTAAACATCATCCGTATTTGTTCAACCACATCAAATGCGGCTGTGTTAAATGAATGCAGATGAATTAATATTCCTCTCTCTTTGAAATAAATTATCCATATAATTTATATACAACACAAGTGTAAATGTTTGGAAACCCAATTTCCAAATATTCTAAGTGTTAATATTTATTTATATGATCATATCATAAAACAAATATCTTTGGTGTTTGTCTAGCTCGTTATTGGGTATGACCCGACTTAGATCATGACATACTAGCCACATCAATTCAATATGTATTTTGGGCAGATCATTTCCATCATAGACAACCCTCAGAGGTCAGCTAGAACACATTAGTACATAAGTACGTGTACACAGAATCATAATGAAACCCTAAGTGCTCTACAAACCAAAGAACTCAAGGTTTTAGAAGAAAAGACACATTTGACCCAGTTGACCCGTTTGACCCGTTGGTGACATTATAGGTGAAATTCCATTCAAACAAGCATAACAGTACATCACACATGATTAACATACAAACTGATCACATATGACACTTCATTACCCATATGTACTACCTTGATCATAGTACAGCCAGATATCATACAAGTCATGCGAATCTCAAACAATTATCATGCTCAACATAGCTACAACAAAACCAATGCATCATACATAGAATCAAATCATGCACAACATGCCATGTGAAGCCACTCATGACTTCACACCCTAAACCCTGCCAATCCTACTAAGTAGGGGCCTCAGATTCGCACGCGTGTATGATGACCATCAACATACCATTTAACAGAATTCACATCAACCAAGATATTCAACCATGACCCACTACCAACCAAACAATAATCCTATCATAACCCATATGACCCATTACCATGAAATCCCACAAACAGACCAAACCTACCAATTAACCCAATAAACATTCATAAACCCAAACAATACATTCTACTACCTTAGAAACCATCCATGAACATACTAGCATGATCCTAATGTCCCAAACATACTCAAACCATCATATTAAAGAATTTGTGCAAATAAAGTTTCCCTTTTGGGAAAGCATATCCCAAAATCTGTCAAAACACTCAATACATTCATGAATTCATTAACAATATACCAATTTAAGCTCATGTTAACATCTAGACATGAACAACAACATCCAATCATCATAATTTATCAATCATCATAAACAAAAGTTTCTACTTTTGGTAACCTATGAACTACAACATTCGTTCTTAGGTTTCTAGCATCAATATCATCAATCTAACACCCAATTATCATCATAAACACATTAACAACATCAATTCATCATCAAATCACCATATTCATGCAAATAAAGTTACTATTATTAGTAACCTATGAACACGCATCAAAATCAAAGCTTTCTTGCATAATCAACGTTAACTAACATATATACAATCTAACTAACATAATAACATCAACAAACAATCAAAAATTGACATTCAACACCCAAATTCGAACCTAGGGTTTCGGCCATAAGTAAAACCATCAAAAACATATAAAAATCCAACCTTTAAACGTGTATTTGCTTGGAATTGAAGATTCTAACGTGTTGTAGCACTTGAAATCGATCAAATTTGTGGCTTTGTTGGTGTTCTTGGCTGAAATCACAAAGGGAGAGAGAGAGGGGAGATCGCGGCCGATTATGGGTGGGATTAGGGTTGGGTTTTGATTTTGTTTTAATTAATTAATCATATTTACCATTTACCATTTAAACCCTTATAATTTGTATTTTATAAAAACTAAGCTTTTAAAATCTTTTTAAAAGGTTTTTAACTAAAATAATAAACATATGAACTAATAATAACAATTATGTGTTTTATCTTTACTAAATACAAAACATACGGATTAAACACACACGTTGCCACGTTACGCGATAAAATTTACAATAAACATTTAAATCGCATAATCACAACTAATAATCAATATAGTAATTATTTGTTTCACATTATTATTATTATTAAGTCAACAATGTTCAACGACAACTAGTGTGTGCTCACGACACGTGTATGCAAGACTTAACGGAACTAACGGCGTTTGGTAACGGATAATTACCGATGCCACACAAAGGATCAAGAAACTACTCGTTGACTCAATAAAAATCGAGAATCAAATTACACTGACAGAATGAAAGTAATGATAAATCATACAGAAGCCTGATAAGTGATGGTTGAAAAAGAGCAAATCAAGTTAACTTGCCCAAGTCAATAAGATTTTCTTATATTTTAATCAAATTTTGCAACTACATATTGGTTAAAGAATTCACGAATGCTTAACTAAAAACGGGAAATGACCTACTTATACAAAAACACTAAACACAATAGTTCTCACATGGATATTTTTTTAACTTTCAATACAACATCCAATGCTACAGAGTTTTGATTCTTATGCCTTGTAAACACACTCGTGAACCAATCTAATCAAATCTGATTATAATCATCATTGCAATCACACTAATCAAACACAAAAGGAACGTAGAATCTATTGTTTAAATTAAAACCAAAATCGAACAGGATAACACATGAATGAATCTTGAAATCATTCCACTCCTGCCTAAAACTCATCGAACAATTCATACTACTCGAACCCCTCTTGCCTTCACAATCCACCGAACCAATCAACATGACAAGTATTGATCCATAAAATACTTTATTTACAATTTAACCAAGGAAAGAGTTGCAAAGGATAAAGAAACTACTCGTATTCACTCAATACAATCGAGAATCAAATTACACTGATGGAATGAAAGTAGTTATAAATCATATAGAAGCGTGATAAGTGATGGTTGAAAAAGAAAGCAAATCAAGTGAACATGACCAAGTAAATAAGATTTACTTGTATTTTAATCAAAATTTTGCAACTACATATTGGTGCATATAGTATTCACGAATAATTAACTAAATAAACGGGAAATGACCTACTTATACAAAACGCTAAACAACAATAGTTCTCTCAATGATACTTTTTTGACATTCAATACAACTTCCAATGCTATGGAGTTTTGATTCTCATCCCTTGTAAACACACTCTTGAACAAATTTAATCAAATCTAATTATAACCATCATTGCAATCGCACTAATAATCACAATGAAACGTAGGATCTATTGTTTAAACAAAACCCAAATCGTTGACGAAAACACATGAATGAACCTTGAAATCATTCCACTCCCACCCAAAACACATCGAGAACAATTCACACCAACTTCAAACTCTCTTGCCTAAACATCCACCGATCAATCAAAAGGTCAACTATGGATCCACAAAACTTTATTACAACATAGGCAAGGAAAAAGGTGCAAAGGATCAAGACTACTCGTATTCACTCAATAACAATCGAGATTCAAATTACACTACACGGAATGAAAGTAATATAAATCATACAGAAGCGTGATAAGTGATGGTTGAAAAGAAAGCAAATCAAGTTAACATGACCAATTAAATAAGATTTACTTGTATTTTAATCAAATTTTGCAACTTCATATTGGTGTATTAAAGTATTCACGAATGCTTAACTAAATAACGAGAATGACCTACTCATATAAAAAACTAAACAACAATAGTTCTCGTATGATACTTTTTGACTTTCAATACAACCTCCATGCTATGGAGTTTTGATTCTCATGCCTTGTAACAACTCATGAACCAGTCTAATCAAATATGATTATAATCATCATTGCAATCGCACTAATCAATTATAAATGGAATGTCGGATCTAGTGTTTAAGTAAAACCAAAATCAAACATGAAAACACATGAATGAACCTTGAAATCATTTCACTCCTACGTAAACTTATCAAGAAATTTCATAACCAACTTCGAACACTCTTGCCTCCACAATCCCCAACCAATCAAAATGACAACTATGGATCCATAAATACTTTATTTACAATTTAGCAAGGAAAAAGGTGCAAAGGATCAACAAACTACTAGTATTCACTCAATAACAATCGAGAATCAATTACACTAACGGAATGAAAGTAATCATTATCATACAGAAGCGTGATATGTGATCAATGAAAAAGAAAGCAAATCAAGTTAACATGACCAAGTAAATAAGATTTACTTGTATTTTAATCAAAATTTGCAACTACATATTGGTGCATTAAAGTATTCACGAATAATTAACTAAATAAACGGAAATGACCTACTTATATAAAACGCTAAACAACAATAGTTCTCGCAATGCTACTTTTTTGACTTTCAATACACCCCAATGCTATGGAGTTTTGATTCTCATGCCTTGTAAACACACTCGTGAACAAATTTATCAAATCAGATTATAATCATCATTGCAATCACACTAATAAATCAAAATGAAAGTAGGATCTATTGTTTAAATCAAACCCAAACGTTGAAGAAAACACATGAATGAACCTTGAAATCATTCCACTCCCACCCAAAACACATATAGAACAATTCACAACCAACTTCGAACTCTCTTTCCTAAACAACCACAGTCAATCCAAAGTACAAGTATGGATCCACAAAATACTTTATTAAAACATAGGCAAGGAAAGGTGCAAAGGATCAAGAAACTACTCATATTCACTCAATAACAAGAGAATCAAATACACTGACGAAATGAAAGTATTATAAATCGTATAGAAGCGTGATAATTGATGGTTGAAACTTCATATTGGTGAATCAAAGTATTCACGAATAATTAACTAAATAAATGAGAAATGACCTACTTATACAAAAACACTAAACAACGTCACTTCTAGTATGGATGCCTTTTTTACTTTCAATACAACCTTTTTTGACATTCAATACAACCTCCAATGCTACAGAGTTTTCGATTCTAATGCCTTGTAAACACACTCATGAACCAATCTAATCAAATCTGATATAATCATCATTGCAATCACACTAAACAATCACTAATGGAACGTAGGATCTATTGTTAAATTAAAACCCAAAATCGAACACGATAACACATGAATGACCTTGAAATCATCCACTCCTGCCTAAAACCATCAGAACAATTCATATCCTACTTCGAACCCCTCTTACCTCCACAATCCATCAACCAATCAACATGACAAGTATTGATCCATAAAATACTTTCTTTACAATTTAGCCAGGAAAAAGTTGCAAAGGATCAAAAACTACTCATATTGTCTCAATAACAATCGAGAATCAAATTACACTGACGGAATGAAAGTAATCATGATCATATAGAAGCGTGATATGCGATCCATGAAAAAGAAAGCAAATCAAGTTAACATGACCAAGTAAATAAGATTTACTTGTATTTAATCAAAATTTGCAACTACTATTGGTGCCATTAAAGTATTTCACGAATACTTAACTAAATAAACGGAAATGACCAAGTTATACAAAAACACTAAACAACAATAGTTCTGCATGAACTGATACTTTTTGACTTTCAATACACCCTCCAATGCTATGGAGTTTTGATTCTCATGCCTTAATACACTCGTGAACAAATTTAATCAATCTGATTATAATCATCATTGCAATCACACTAATCAATCACAAATGAAACGTAGGATCTATTGTTTTAATCAAAAACCAAAATCAGTGACGAAACACATGAATGAACCTTGAAATCATTCCACTCCCACCCAAAACACATCGAGAACAATTCACAACCAACTTTGAACACTCTTGCCTAAACAATCCACCGAATCAATCAAAATGACAACTATGGATCCACAAATACTGTTATTAACAATATAGGCAAAGAAAAAGGTGCAAAGTATAAAGAAACTACTCGTATTCACTCAATAACAATCGAGAATCAAATTACACTGATGGAATGAAGTAGTTATAAATCATACAGAAGCGTGATAAGTGATGGTTGAAAAGAAAGCAAATCAAGTTAACATGACCATAAATAATTTACTTGTATTTTAATCAAAATTTTGCAACTACTCTTTGTGTCTTAAAGTATTCGAATAATTAACTAAATAACGGAATGGCCTACTGATACAAAAACGCTAACAACAATAGTTTCGCAATGATACTTTTTTGACATTCAATACACTTCCAATGCTATGGAGTTTTGATTCTATTGCCTTGTAACACACTCTTTGAACAAATTAATCAAATCTAATTATAATCATCATTGCAATCGCACTAATAATCACAAATGAAACGTAGGATCTATTGTTTTAAATCAAACCCAAATCGTGACGAAAACACATGAATGACCTTGAAATCATTCCACTCCCACCCAAAACACCGGGAACTTCACAACCAACTTCAACTCTCTTGCCTAAACATCCACCGAATCAAATCAATGACAACTATGGATCCACAAAATACTTTATTAACAACATAGGCAAGGAAAAAGGTGCAAAGGATCAAGAAACTACTCGTATTCACTCAATACAATCGAGATTCAAATACACTGACGGAATGAAAGTAATATAATCATACAGAAGCGTGATAAGTGATGGTTGAAAAGAAAGCAAATCAAGTTAACATGACCATTAAATAAGATTTACTTGTATTTTAATCAAATTTTGCAACTCACATATTGGTGCATTAAAGTATTCACGAATGCTTAACTAAATAACGAGAAATGACCTACTCATATAAAAATACTAAACACAATAGTTCTCGTATGATACTTTTTTGACTTTCAATACAACCTCCAATGCTATGGAGTTTTGATTCTCATGCCTTGTAAACAACTCGTGAACCATTCTAATCAAATATTATTATAATCAACATTGCAATCACACTAATCAATTACACAAATGGAATGTCGGATCTAGTGTTTAAGTAAACAAAACCAAAATCAAACAAATGAAAACACAAATGAACCTTGAAATCATTCACTCCTACGTAAAACTTATCAAGAACAATTCATAACCAACTTCGAACACTCTTCCTCACACAAATCCACCGAACCAATCGAAATGACAACTATGGATCCATAAAATACTTATTTACAATTTAGCAAAGGAAAAAGGTGCAAAGGATCAACAAACTACTCGTATTCACTCAATAACAATCGAGAATCAAATTACACTACGGAATGAAAGTATCATTAATCATACAGAAGCGTGATATGTGATCAATGAAAAAGAAAGCAAATTAAGTTAACATGACCAAGTAAATAAGATTTACTTGTATTTTAATCAAAATTTTGCAACTACATATTGGTGCATTAAAGTATTCACGAATAATTAACTAAATAAACGGGAAATGACCTACTCTTACAAAAAACCTAAAACAACAATTTCTTGCATGGATACGTTTTTGACTTTCAATACAACTTCCAATGCTATGGAGTTTTGATTCTCATGCGTTGTAAGCACACTCGTGAACCAATTTAATCAAATCTGATTATAATCATCATTGCAATCGCACTAATCAATGACAAATGGAACGTAGGATCTATTGTTTAAATCAAAACCCAAATCGTTGACGAAAACACATGAATGAACCTTGAAATCTTTCCACTCCCACCCAAAACACATCGAGAACAATTCACAACCAACTTCAAACTCTTTGCCTAAACAATCCACCGAATCAATCAAAAGGTCAACTATGGATCCACAAAATACTTTATTAACAACATAGGCAAGGAAAAAGGTGCAAAGGATCAAGAAACTACTCGTATTCACTCAATAACAATCGAGATTCAAATTACACTGACGGAATGAAAGTAATTTAAATCATACAGAAGCGTGATAAGTGATGTTGAAAAAGAAAGCAAATCAAGTTAACATGACCAATTAAATAAGATTTACTTGTATTTTAATCAAAATTTTGCAACTTCATATTGGTGTATTAAATATTCACGAATGCTTAACTAAATAAACGAGAAATGACCTACTCATATAAAAAACTAAACAACAATAGTTCTCGTATGAATACTTTTTTGACTTTCAATACAACCTCCAATGCTATGGAGTTTTGATTCTCATGCCTTGTAAACAAACTCATGAACCAGTCTAATCAAATATGATTATAATCATCATTGCAATCGCACTAATCAATTATAAATGGAATGTCGGATCTATGTTTAAGTAAAAACCAAAATCAAACATGAAACACATGAATGACCTTGAAATCATTTCACTCCTACGTAAAACTTATCAAGAACTATTCATAACCAACTTCGAACCTCTTGCCCCACAATCCACCGAACCAATCAAATGACAACTATGGATCCATAAAATACTTTATTTACAATTTAGCAAAGGAAAAAGGTGCAAAGGATCAACAAACTACTCGTATTCACTCAATAACAATCGAGAATCAAATTACACTAACGGAATGAAAGTAATCATTAATCATACAGAAGCGTGATATGTGATCAATGAAAAAGAAAGCAAATCAAGTTAACATGACCAAGTAAATAAGATTTACTTGTATTTTAATCAAAATTTGCAACTACAACTACATATTGTGCATTAAAGTATTCACGAATTTAACTAAATAAACGGGAAATGACCTACTTTTACAAAACGCTAAACAACAATAGTTCTCGAATGGGTACGTTTTTGACTTTCAATACAACGTCCAATGCTATGGAGTTTTGATTCTCATGCCTTGTAAACACACTCGTGAACCAATTTAATCAATTGATTATAATCATCATTGCAATCGCACTAATCAATCACAAATGGAACGTAGGATCTATTGTTTAAATCAAAACCCAAATCGTTGACGAAAACACATGAATGATCCTTGAAATCATTCCACTCCCACCCAAACACATCGAGAACAATTCACAACGAACTTCAACTCTCTTGCCTAAACAATCCACCGAATCAATCAAAGGTCAACTATGGATCCACAAAATACTTTATTAATAACATAGGCAAGGAAAAATGTGCAAAGGATCAAGAAACTACTCGTATTCACTCAATAACAATCGAGAATCAAATTACACTGACGGAATGAAAGTAATATAAATCATACAGAAGCGTGATAAGTGATGGTTGAAAAACAAAGCAAATCAAGTTAACATGACCAATTAAATAAGATTTACTTGTATTTTAATCAAAATTTTGCAACTTCATATTGCGTATTAAAGTATTCACAAATGCTTAACTAAATAAACGAGAAATGACCTACTCATACAAAATACTAAACAACAATAGTTCTCATATGATACTTTTTTGACTTTAATACCCTCCAATGCTATGGAGTTTTGATTCTCCTGCCTTGTAAACCACTCATGAACCAATCTAATCAAATATGATTATAATCATCATTGCAATCACACTAATCAATCACAAATGGAACGTAGGATCTATTGTTTAAATTAAAACCAAAATCAAACACGATAAACATGAATGAACCTTGAAATCATTCCACTCCTGCCTAAAACTCTCAACAATTCATAACCTACTTCGAACCCTCTTACCTCCACAATCCATCGAACCAATCAACATGACAATATGGATCCATAAAATACTTTATTACAATTAGCCAAGGAAAAAGTTGCAAAGGATCAAAAACTACTCATATTGTCTCAATAACAATCGAGAATCAAATTACACTGACGGAATGAAAGTAATCATGATCATACAGAAGCGTGATATGTTCCATGATGAAAAAGAAAGCAATCAAGTTAACATGACCAAGTAAATAAGATTTACTTGTATTTTAATCAAAATTTTGCAACTACATATTGGTGCATTAAAGTATTCACGAATTACTTAACTAAATAAACGGAAAATGACCAAGTTATACAAAAACACTAAACAACAATAGTTCTCGCAATGATACTTTTTTGACTTTCAATACAACCTCCAATGCTATGGAGTTTTGATTCTCATGCCTTGTAAAACACTCGTGAACAAATTTAATCAAATCTGATTATAATCATCATTGCAATCACACTAATCAATCACAAATGAAACGTAGGATCTATTGTTTATATCAAAACCAAAATCTTGACGAAACACATGAATGAACCTTGAAATCATTCCACTTCCACCCAAAACACATCGAGAACAATTCACAACCAACTTCGAACACTCTTGCTTAAACAATCCACCGAATCAATCAAATGACAAGTATGGATCCACAAATACTTTATTAACAATATAGACAAAGAAAAAGGTGCAAAGGATAAAGAAACTACTCGTATTCACTCAATAACAATCGAGAATCAAATTACACTGATGGAAAAGTAGTTATAAATCATATAGAAGCGTGATAAGTGATGGTTGAAAAAGAAAGCAAATCAAGTGAACATGACCAAGTAAATAAGATTTACTTGTATTTTAATCAAATTTTGCAACTACATATTGGTGCATTATAGTATTCACGAATAATTAACTAAATAAACGGGAAATGACCTACTTATACAAAAACGCTAAACAACAATAGTTCTCGCAATGATACTTTTTTGACATTCAATACAACTCCAATGCTATGGAGTTTTGATTCTCATCCCTTGTAAACACACTCTTGAACAAATTTAATCAAATCTAATTATAATCATCATTGCAATCGCACTAATAATCACAAATAAACGTAGGATCTATTGTTTAAATCAAACCCAAATCGTTGACGAAAACACATGAATGAACCTTTAAATCATTCCACTCCCACCCAAAACACATCGAGAACATTCACAACCAACTTCAAACTCTCTTGCCTAAACAATCCACCGAATCAATCAAAAGGTCAACTATGGATCCACAAAATACTTTTAACACATAGGCAAGGAAAAAGGTGCAAAGGATCAAGAAACTACTCGTATTCACTCAATAACAATCGAGAATCAATTACACTGACGGAATGAAAGTAAATATAAATCATACAGAAGCGTGATAAGTGATAGTTGAAAAAGAAAGCAATCAAGTTAACATGACCAATTAAATAAGATTTACTTGTATTTTAATCAAATTTTGCAACTTCATATTGGTGTATTAATATTCACGAATGCTTAACTAAATAAACGAGAAATGACCTATCTACAAAAATACTAAACAACAATAGTTCTCGTATGGATACTTTTTTGACTTTCAATACAACCTCCAATGCTATGGAGTTTTGATTCTCATGCCTTGTAAACACACTCTGAACCAATCTAATCAAATATGATTATAATCATCATTGCAATCGCACTAATCAATTATAAATGGAATGTCGGATCTAGTGTTTAAGTAAAAACCAAATCAAAGATGAAAACACATGAATGAACCTTGAAATCATTTCACTCCTACGTAAAACTTATCAAGAACAATTCATAACCAACTTCGAACACTCTTGCCTCCACAATCTACCGAACCAATCAAATGACAACTATGGATCCATAAAATACTTTATTTACAATTTAGCAAAGGAAAAGGTGCAAAGGATCAACAAACTACTCGTATTCACTCAATAACAATCGAGAATCAAATTACACTAACGGAATGAAAGTAATCATTAATCATACAGAAGCGTGATATGTGATCGATGAAAAAGAAAGCAAATCAAGTTAACATGACCAAGTAAATAAGATTACTTGTATTTAATCAAAATTTTGCAACTACATATTGTGCATTAAAGTATTCACGAATAATTAACTTAATAAACGGGAAATGACCTACTTATACAAAAACGCTAAACAACAATAGTTCTCGCATGGATACGTTTTTGACTTTCAATACAACGTCCAATGCTATGGTGTTTTGATTCTCATGCCTTGTAAACACACTCGTGAACCAATTTAATCAAATCTGATTATAATCATCATTGCAATCGCACTAATCAATGACAAATGGAACATAGGATCTATTGTTTAAATCAAAACCCAAATCGTTGACGAAAACACATGAATGAACCTTGAAATCATTCCACTCCCACCCAAAACACATCGAGAACAATTCACAACCAACTTCAAACTCTCTTGCCTAACAATCCACCGAATCAATCAAAAGGTCAACTATGGATCCACAAATACTTTATTACAACATAGGCAAGAAAAAGGTGCAAAGGATCAAGAAACTACTCGTATTCACTCAATAACAATCGAGAATCAAATTACACTGACGGAATGAAAGTAAATATAAATCATACAGAAGCGTGATAAGTGATGGTTGAAAAAGAAAGCAAATCAAGTTAACATGACCAATTAAATAAGATTTACTTGTATTTTAATCAAAATTTTGAAACTTCGTATTGGTGTATTAAAGTATTCACGAATGCTTAACTAAATAAACGAGAAATGACCTACTCATACAAAAATACTAAACAACAATAGTTATCGTATGATACTTTTTGACTTTCAATACAACCTCCAATGCTATGGAGTTTTGATTCTCATGCCTTGTAACACACTCATGAACCAATCTAATCAAATATGATTATAATCATCATTGCAATCGCACTAATCAATTACAAATGGAATGTCGGATCTAGTGTTTAAGTAAAAACAAAATCAAACATGAAAACACATGAATGAACCTTGAAATCATTTCACTCCTACCTAAAACTTATCAAGAACAATTCATACCAACTTCGAACACTCTTGCCTCCACAATCCACCGAACCAATCAAAATGAAACTATGGATCCATAAAATACTTTATTACAATTTAGCAAAGAAAAAGGTGCAAAGGATCAACAAACTACTCGTATTCACTCAATAACAATCGAGAATCAAATTACACTAACGGAATGAAAGTAATCATAAATCATACAGAAGCGTGATATGTGATCGATGTAAAGAAAGCAAATCAAGTTAACATGACCAAGTAATAAGATTTACTTGTATTTTTATCAAAACTTTACAACTACATATTGGTTCATTAAAGTATTCACGAATAATTAAATAAATAAACAGGAAATGACCTACTTATAAAAACACTAAACAACAATAGTTCTCGCATGGATACGTTTTTGACTTTCAATACAACCTCCAATGCTATGGAGTTTTGATTCTCATGCCTTTAAACACACTCGTGAACCAATTTAATCAAATCTGGAATAATCATCATTGCAATCATACTAATCAATGACAAATGGAACGTAGGATCTATTGTTTATATCAAAACCAAAATCGAACACAAAAACACATGAATTAACCTTGAAATCATTCAACTCCCGCCCAAACACATCGAGAACAATTCACACCAACTTCGAACACTCTTGCCTAAACAATCCCGAATCAATCAAAATGACAGCTATGGATCCACAAATACTTTATTAACATTATTGGCAAGGAAAAAGGTTCAAAGGATCAAGAAACTACTCGTGTTCACTCAATAACAATCGAGAATCAAATTACACTGACGTAATGAAACAATAATAAATCATATAGAAGAGTGATAAGTGATGGTTGAAAATGAAAGCAAATCAAGTTAACATGACCAAGTAAATAAGATTTACTTGTATTTTAATCAAAATTTTGCAACTACATATTGGTGCATTAAAGTATTCACGAATGCTAAACTAAATAATCGGAAATGACCTACTTACAAAAACACTAAAGAACAATAGTTCTTGCATGGACTTTTTTGACTTTCAATACAACCTCCAATGCTATGGAGTTTTGATTCTCATGCCTTGTAATCACACTCGTGAAACAATTTAATCAAATCTGATTATAATCATCATGCCAATCACACTAATCAATCACAAATGGAACGTAGGATCTATTGTTAAATTAAAACCAAAATCGAACAGAAAACACATGAATGAACCTTGAAATCATTCCACTCCTACCTAAACTTATCAAGAACAATTCATAACCAACTTCGAACACTCTTGCCTCACAATCCACCGAACCAATCAAATGACAACTATGGATCCATAAAATACTTTATTTACAATTTAGCAAAGGAAAAAGGTGCAAACGATCAACAAACTACTCGTATTCACTCAATAACAATCGAGAATCAAATTACACTGACGGAATGAAAGTAATCATTAATCATACAGAAGCGTGATATGTGATCGATGAAAAAGAAAGCAAATCAAGTTAACATGACCAGTAAATAAGATTTACTTGTATTTTAATCAAAATTTTGCAACTACATATTGGTGCATTAAAGTATTCACGAATAATTAACTAAATAAACGGAAATGACCTACTTATACAAAACGCTAAACAACAATAGTTCTCGCATGGATACGTTTTTGACTTTCAATACAACTTCCAATGCTATGGAGTTTTGATTCTCATGCCTTGTAAACACACTCGTGAACCAATTTAATCAAATCTGATTATAATCATCATTGCAATCGCACTAATCAATGACAAATGGAACGTAGGATCTATTGTTTAAATAAAACCCAAATCGTTGACGAAACACATGAATGAACCTTGAAATCATTCCACTCCCACCCAAAACACATCGAGAACATTCACAACCACTTCAAACTCTCTTGCCTAAACAATCCACCGAATCAATCAAAGGTCAACTATGGATCCACAAAATACTTTATTAACAACATAGGCAAGGAAAAAGGTGCAAAGGATCAAGAAACTACTCGTATTCACTCAATAACAATCGAGAATCAAATTACACTGACGGAATGAAAGTAAATATAAATCATACAGAAGCGTGATAAGTGATGGTTGAAAAAGAAAGCAAATCAAGTTAACATGACCAATTAATAAGATTTACTTGTATTTTAATCAAAATTTTGCAACTTATATTGGTGTATTAAAGTATTCACGAATGCTTAACTAAATAAACGAGAAATGACCTACTCATACAAAAATACTAAACAACAATAGTTCTCATATGAATACTTTTTTGACTTTCAATACAACCTCCAATGCTATGGAGTTTTGATTCTCATGCCTTGTAAACAAACTCATGAACCAATCTAATCAAATATGATTATAATCATCATTGCAATCGCACTAATCAATTATAAATGGAATGTCGGATCTAGTGTTTAAGTAAAAACCAAAATCAAAGATCAAACACATGAATGAACCTTGAAATCATTTCACTCCTACGTAAAACTTATCAAGAACAATTCATAACCAACTTCGAACACTCTTGCCTCCACAATCCACCGAACCAATCAAAATGACAACTATGGATCCATAAAATACTTTATTTACAATTTAGCAAAGGAAAAAGGTGCAAAGGATCAACAAACTACTCGTATTCACTCAATAACAATCGAGAATCAATTACACTAACGGAATGAAAGTAATCATTAATCATACAGAAGCGTGATATGTGATCGATGTAAAAGAAGCAAATCAAGTTAACATGACCAAGTAAATAAGATTTACTTGTATTTTTATCAAAATTTTGCAACTACATATTGGTTCATTAAAGTATTCACGAATATTAACTAAATAAACGGGAAATGACCTACTTATACAAAAACACTAAACAACAATAGTTCTCGCATGGATACTTTTTTACTTTCAATACAACCTCCAATGCTATGGAGTTTTGATTCTCATGCCTTGTAAACACACTCGTGAACCAATTTAATCAAATCTGATTATAATCATCATTGCAATCATACTAATCAATCACAAATGGAACGTAGGATCTATTGTTTAATATCAAAACTAAATCGAACACAAAACACATGAATAACCTTGAAATCATTCCACTCCCACCCCCAACACATCGAGAACAATTCACAACCAACTTCGAACACTCTTGCCTAAACAATCAACCGAATCAATCAAAATGACAGCTATGGATCCACAAAATACTTTATTAACATATTGGCAAGGAAAAAGGTTCAAAGGATCAAGAACTACTCGTATTCACTCAATAACAATCGAGAATCAAATTACACATAACAATCGAGAATCAAATTACACTAACGGAATGAAAGTAATCATTAATCATACAGAAGCGTGATATGTGATCGATGAAAAGAAAGCAAATCAAGTTAACATGACCAAGTAAATAAGATTTACTTGTATTTTAATCAAAATTTGCAACTACATATTGTGCATTAAAGTATTCACGAATAATTAACTTAATAAACGGGAATGACCTACTTATACAAAAACCTAAACAACAATAGTTCTCGCATGGATACGTTTTTTACTTTCAATACAACGTCCAATGCTATGTGTTTTGATTCTCATGCCTTGTAAACACACTCGTGAACCATTTAATCAAATCTGATTATAATCATCATTGCAATCGCACTAATCAATGACAAATGGAACGTAGGATCTATTGTTTTAAATCAAAACCAAATCGTTGACGAAAACACATGAATGAACCTTGAAATCATTCCACTCCCACCCAAAACACATCGAGAACAATTCACAACCAACTTCAACACCTCTTGCCTAAACAATCCACCGAATCAATCAAAAGTCACTATGGATCCACAAATACTTTATTAACAACATAGGCAAGCAAAAGGTGCAAAGGATCAAGAAACTACTCGTATTCACTCAATAACAATCGAGAATCAATTACACTGACGGAATGAAAGTAAAATAAATCATACAGAAGCGTGATAAGTGATGGTTGAAAAAGAAAGCAAATCAAGTTAACATGACCAGTTAAATAAGTTTACTTGTATTTTAATCAAAATTTTGAAACTTCATATTGGTATTAAAGTATTCACGAATGCTTCTAAATAAAACGGAAATGACTACTCTACAAAAACACTAAACAACAATAGTTCTCGTAGGAATACTTTTTGACTTTCAATACAACCTCCAATGCTATGGAGTTTTGATTCTCATGCCTTGTAAACACACTCATGAACCAATCTAATCAAATATGATTATAATCATCATTGCAATCGCACTAATCAATATAAATGGAATGTCGGATCTATTGTTTAAGTAAAAACCAAAATCAAACATGAAAACACATGAATGAACCTTGAAATCATTTCACTCCTACCTAAACTTATCAGAACAATTCATAACCAACTTCGAACACTCTTGCCTCCACAATCCACCGAACCAATCAAATGAAAACTATGGATCCAAAAATACTTTATTTACAATTTAGCAAAGGAAAAAGGTGCAAAGGATCAACAAACTACTCGTATTCACTCAATAACAATCGAGAATCAAATTACACTAACGGAATGAAAGTAATCATAATCATACAGAAGCGTGATATGTGACGATGAAAAGAAGCAATCAAGTTAACATGACCAAGTAAATAAGATTTACTGTATTTTAATCAAAATTTACACTACATATTGGTTCATTAAAGTATTCACGAATAATTAAATAAATAACAGGAAATGACCTACTTATACAAAAACACTAAACAACAATATTCTCGCATGGATACGTTTTTGACTTTTAATACAACCTCCAATGCTATGGAGTTTTGATTCTCATGCCTTGTAAACACACTCGTGAACCAATTTAATCAAATCTGAAATAATCATCATTGCAATCAACTAATCAATGACAAATGGAACGTAGGATCTATTGTTTAATCAAACTAAAATCGAACACAAAACACATGAATTACCTTGAAATCATTCACTCCCACCCAAAACACATCGAGAACAATTCACAACCAACTTCGAACACTCTTGCCTAAACAATCACCGAATCAATCAAAAATGACAACTATGGATCCACAAAATACTTTATTAACATTATAGGCAAGGAAAAAGTTCAAAGGATCAAGAAACTACTCGTGTTCACTCAATAACAATCGAGAATCAATTACACTGACGTAATGAAAGTAATATAAATCATATAGAAGAGTGATAATGATGGTTGAAAAAGAAAGCAAATCAAGTTAACATGACAAGTAAATAAGATTTACTTGTATTTTAATCAAAATTTTGCAACTACATATTGGTGCATTATAAAGTATTCACGATGCTAAACTATATAATGAAATGACCTACTTATACAAAACACTAAAGAACAATAGTTCTTGCATGGATACTTTTTGACTTTCAATACAACCTCCAATGCTATGGAGTTTTGATTCTCATGCCTTGTAAATCACACTCGTGAAACAATTTAATCAAATCTGATTATAATCATCATGCAATCACACTAATCAATCACAAATGGAACGTAGGATCTATTGTTAAATTAAAACCAAAATCGAACATGAAAACACTGAATGAACCTTGAAATCATTTCACTCCTACCTAAAACTTATCAAGAACAATTCATAACCAACTTCGAACACTCTTGCCTCCACAATCCACCGAACCAATCAAAATGACAACTATGGATCCATAAAATACTTTATTTACAATTTAGCAAAGGAAAAAGGTGCAAACGATCAACAAACTACTCGTATTCACTCAATAACAATCGAGAATCAAATTACACAACGGAATGAAAAATCATTAATCATACAGAAGCGTGATATGTGATCGATGAAAGAAAGCAAATCAAGTTAACATGACCAAGTAAATAAGATTTACTTGTATTTTAATCAAATTTTGCAACTACATATTGGTGCATTAAAGTATTCACGAATAATTAACTAAATAAACGAAATGACCTACTTATACAAAAACGCTAAACAACAATAGTTCTCGCATGGATACGTTTTTGACTTTCAATACAACTTCCAATGCTATGGAGTTTTGATTCTCATGCCTTGTAAGCACACTCGTGAACCAATTAATCAAATCTGATTATAATCATCATTGCAATCGCACTAATCAATGACAAATGGAACGTAGGATCTATTGTTTAAATCAAAACCCAAATCGTTGACGAAAACACATGAATGAACCTTGAAATCATTCCACTCCCACCCAAACACATCGAGAACAATTCACAACCAACTTCAAACTCTCTTGCCTAAACAATCCACCGAATCAATCAAAAGTCAACTATAAAAGGTGCAAAGGATCAAGAAACTACTCGTATTCACTCAATAACAATCGAGAATCAAATTACACTGACGGAATGAAAGTAAAATAAATCATACAGAAGCGTGATAAGTGATGGTTGAAAAAGAAGCAAATCAAGTTAACAGACCAATTAAATAAGATTACTGTATTTTAATCAAAATTTTGCAACTAATATTGGTGTATTAAAGTATTCACGAATGCTTAACTAAATAAACGAGAAATGACCTACTCATACAAAAATACTAAACAACAAATAGTTCTCATATGAATAATTTTTTGACTTTCAATAAACCTCCAATGCTATGGAGTTTTGATTCATGCCTTGTAAACAAACTCATGAACCAATCTAATCAAATATATTATAATCATCATTGCAATCGCACTAATCAATTATAAAGGAATGTCGGGATCTAGTGTTTAAGTAAAAACCAAAATCAAGATCAAAACACATGAATGAACCTTGAAATCATTTCACTCCTACGTAAAACTTATCAAGAACAATCATAACCAACTTCGAACACTCTTGCCTCCACAATCCACCGAACCAATCAAAATGACACTATGGATCCATAAAATACTTATTTACAATTTAGCAAGGAAAAAAAAGGTGCAAAGGATCAACAAACTACTCGTATCACTCAATAACAATCGAGAATCAATTACACTAACGGAATGAAAGTAATCATAATCATACAGAAGCGTGATATGTGATCGATGTAAAGAAGCAAATCAAGTTAACATGACCAAGTAAATAAGATTTACTGGTATTTTTATCAAAACTTTACAACTACATATTGGTTCATTAAAGTATTCACGAATAATTAAATAAATAAACGGGAAATGACCTACTTATACAAAAACACTAAACAACAATAGTTCTCGCCATGGATACGTTTTTACTTTCAATACAACCTCCAATGCTATGGAGTTTTGATTCTCATGCCTTATAAACACACTCGTGAACCAATTTAATCAAATCTGGAAATATCATCATTGCAATCATACTAATCAATGACAAATGGAACGTAGGATCTATTTTTTATATCAAAACAAAATCGAACACAAAAACACATGAATAACCTTGAAATCATTCCACTCCCGCCAAAACACATCGAGAACAATTCACAGCCAACTTCGAACACTCTTGCCTAAACAATCACCGAATCAATCAAAATGACAGCTATGGATCCACAAAATACTTTATTAACATTATTGGCAAGGAAAAAGGTTCAAAGGATCAAGAAACTACTCGTGTTCACTCAATAACAATCGAGAATCAAATTACACTGACGTAATGAAAGCAATATAAATCATACAGAAGAGTGATAAGTGATGGTTGAAAATGAAAGCAAATCAAGTTAACATGACCAAGTAAATAAGATGTACTTGTATTTTAATCAAAATTTGCAACTACATATCGTGCATTAAAGTATTCACGAATGCTAACTATATAATCGGAAAATGACCTACTTATACAAAAACACTAAAGAACAATAGTTCTTGCATGGATACTTTTTGACTTTCAATACAACCTCCAATGCTATGGAGTTTTGATTCTCATGCCTTGTAATCACACTCGGAAACAATTTAACCAAATTGATTATAATCATCATGCCAATCACACTAATCAATCACAAATGGAACGTAGGATCTATTGCTAAATTAAACCAAAATCGAACATGAAAACACTGAATGAACCTTGAAATCATTTCACTCCTACCTAAAACTTATCAAGAACAATTCATAACCAACTTCGAACACTCTTGCCTCCACATCCACCGAACCAATCAAAATGACAACTATGGATCCATAAATACTTTATTTACAATTTAGCAAAGGAAAAAGGTGCAAACGATCAACAAACTACTCGTATTCACTCAATAACAATCGAGAATCAAATTACACTAACGGAATGAAAGTAATCATTAATCATACAGAAGCGTGATATGTGATCGATGAAAAAGAAAGCAAATCAAGTTAACATGACCAAGTAAATAAGATTTACTTGTATTTTAATCAAAATTTTGCAACTACATATTGGTGCATTAAAGTATTCACGAATAATTAACTAAATAAAGGGAAATGACCTACTTATACAAAAACGCTAAACAACAATAGTT
The DNA here is from genome assembly GCA_025506505.1 of Flaveria sonorensis. Lineage (NCBI taxonomy): Eukaryota > Viridiplantae > Streptophyta > Magnoliopsida > Asterales > Asteraceae > Flaveria > Flaveria sonorensis. The sequence continues at coordinate 20,306,340 of CM046431.1, read as the reverse complement.
CTCGCATGGATACGTTTTTGACTTTCAATACAACTTCCAATGCTATGGAGTTTTGATTCTCATGCCTTGTAAGCACACTCGTGAACCAATTTAATCAAATCTGATTATAATCATCATTGCAATCGCACTAATCAATGACAAATGGAACGTAGGATCTATGTTTAAATCAAAACCCAAATCGTTGACGAAAACACATGAATGAACGTTGAAATCATTCCACTCCCACCCAAAACACATCGAGAACAATTCACAACCAACTTCAAACTCTCTTGCCTAAACAATCCACCGAATCAATCGAAAGGTCAACTATGGATCCACAAAATACTTTATTAACAACATAGGCAAGGAAAAAGGTGCAAAGGATCAAGAAACTACTCGTATTCACTCAATAACAATCGAGAATCAAATTACACTGACGGAATGAAAGTAAATATAAATCATACAGAAGCGTGATAAGTGATGGTTGAAAAAGAAAGCAAATCAAGTTAACATGACCAATTAAATAAGATTTACTTGTATTTTAATCAAAATTTTGCAACTTATATTGGTGTATTAAAGTATTCACGAATGCTTAACTAAATAAACGAGAAATGAATGACCTACTCATACAAAAATACTAAACAACAATAGTTCTCATATGAATACTTTTTTGAACTTTCAATACAACCTCCAATGCTATGGAGTTTTGATTCTCATGCCTGTACACAAACTCATGAACCAATCTAATCAAATATGAATTAAATCATCATTGCAATCGCACTAATCAATTTAAATGGAATGTCGGATCTAGTGAAAACCAAAATCAACATGAAAACACTGAATGAACCTTGAAATCATTTCACTCCTACCTAAAACTTATCAAGAACAATTCATAACCAACTTCGAACACTCTTGCCTCCACAATCCACCGAACCAATCAAAATGACAACTATGGATCCATAAAATACTTTATTTACAATTTAGCAAAGGAAAAAGGTGCAAAGGATCAACAACTACTCGTATTCACTCAATAACATCGAGAATCAAATTACACTAACGGAATGAAAGTAATCATTAATAATACAGAAGCGTGATATGTGATCGATGAAAAAGAAAGCAAATCAAGTTAACATGACCAAGTAAATAAGATTTACTTGTATTTTAATCAAAATTTTGCAACTACATATTTGTGCATTAAAGTATTCACGAATAATTAACTAAATAAATGGGAAATGACCTACTTATACAAAAACGCTAAACAACAATAGTTCTCGCATGGATACGTTTTGGACTTTCAATACAACTTCCAATGCTATGGAGTTTTGATTCTCATGCCTTGTAAGCACACTCGTGAACCAATTTAATCAAATCTGATATAATCATCATTGCAATCGCACTAATCAATGACAAATGGAACGTAGGATCTATTGTTTAAATCAAAACCCAAATCGTTGACGAAAACACATGAATGAACCTTGAAATCATTCCACTCCCACCCAAAACACATCGAGAACAATTCACAACCAACTTCAAACTCTCTTGCCTAAACAATCCACCGAATCAATCAAAGGTCAACTATGGATTCACAAAATACTTTATTAACAACATAGGCAAGGAAAAAGGTGCAAAGGATCAAGAAACTACTCGTATTCACTCAATAACAATCGAGAATCAAATTACACTGACGGAATGAAAGTAAATATAAATCATACAGAAGCGTGATAAGTGATGGTTGAAAAAGAAAGCAAATCAAGTTAACATGACCAATTAATAAGATTTACTTGTATTTTAATCAAAATTTTGCAACTTAATATTGGTGTATTAAAGTATTCACGAATGCTTAACTAAATAAACGAGAAATGACCTACTCATACAAAAATACTAAACAACAATAGTTCTCATATGAATACTTTTTTGACTTTCAATACAACCTCCAATGCTATGGAGTTTTGATTCTCATGCCTTGTAAACAAACTCATGAACCAATCTAATCAAATATGATTATAATCATCATTGCAATCGCACTAATCAATTATAAATGGAATGTCGGATCTAGTGTTTAAGTAAAAACGAAAATCAAAGATGAAAACACATGAATGAACCTTGAAATCATTTCACTCCTACGTAAAACTTATCAAGAACAATTCATAACCAACTTCGAACACTCTTGCCTCCACAATCCACCAAACCAATCAAAATGACAACTATGGATCCATAAAATACTTTATTTACAATTTAGCAAAGGAAAAAGGTGCAAAGGATCAACAAACTACTCGTATTCACTCAATAACAATCGAGAATCAAATTACACTAACGGAATGAAAGTAATCATTAATCATACAGAAGAGTGATATGTGATCGATGAAAAGAAAGCAAATCAAGTTAACATGAACAAGTAAATAAGATTTACTTGTATTTTATCAAAACTTTACAACTACATATTGGTTCATTAAAGTATTCACGAATAATTAAATAAATAAACGGGAAATGACCTACTTATACAAAAACACTAAACAACAATAGTTCTCGCATGGATACGTTTTTGACTTTCAATACAACCTCCAATGCTATGGAGTTTTGATTCTCATGCCTTATAAACACACTCGTGAACCAATTTAATCAAATCTGATAATAATCATCATTGCAATCATACTAATCAATGACAAATGGAACGTAGGATCTATTATTTATATCAAAACTAAAATCGAACACAAAAAACACATGAATTAACCTTGAAATCATTCCACTCCCGCCCAAAACACATCGAGAACAATTCACAGCCAACTTCGAACACTCTTGCCTAAACAATCAACCGAATCAATCAAAATGACAGCTATGGATCCACAAAATACTTTATTATCATTATTGGCAAGGAAAAAGGTTCAAAGGATCAAGAAACTACTCGTGTTCACTCAATAACAATCGAGAATCAAATTACACTGACGTAATGAAAGCAATAATAAATCATACAGAAGAGTGATAAGTGATGGTTGAAAATGAAAGCAAATCAAGTTAACATGACCAAGTAAATAAGATTTACTTGTATTTTAATCAAAATTTTGCAACTACATATTGGTGCATTAAAGTATTCATGAATGCTAAACTATATAATCGGAAAATGACCTACTTATACAAAAACACTAAAGAACAATAGTTCTTGCATGGATACTTTTTGACTTTCAATACAACCTCCAATGCTATGGAGTTTTGATTCTCATGCCTTGTAATCACACTCGTAAAACAATTTAATCAAATCTGATTATAATCATCATGCCAATCACACTAATCAATCACAAATGGAACGTAGGATCTATTGCTAAATTAAAACCAAAATCGAACATGAAAACACCTGAATGAACCTGAAATCATTCCACTCCTACCTAAAATTCATCGAGAACAATTCATATCCAACTTTGAACACTCTTGCTTCAACAATCCACCGAACCAATCAAAATAACAACTATGGATCCATAAAATACTTTATTTCCAATCTAGGCAACGAAAAAGGTGCAAAGGATCAAGAACTACTCATATTCTCTCAATAACAATCGAGAATCAAATTACACTGACGGAATGAAAGTAATCATAAATCATACAGAAACATGATACGTGATGAATTGCAAACAAAGCAAATCAAGTTAACATGACCAAGTAAATAAGATTTACTTGTATTTTAATTAAAATTTTGTAACTACATATTGTTGCATTAAAGTTTTCACGAACGCTTAACTAAATAAACAGGAAATGACCTACTTATACAAAAATACTAAGCAACAATAGTTCTCGCATGGATACTTTTTTGACTTTCAATAGAACCTCCAATGCTATGGAGTTTTGATTCTTATGCCTTGTAAACACACTCGTGAATGAATTTAATCAAATCTGATTATAATCATTACTGCAATCACAATAATCAATCATAAATGGAAAGTACGATCTATTGTTTAAATAAAAAAAAATCAAACATGTAATCACTTGAATGAACCTTGAAATCATTCCACTCCCGCCCAGAACACATCGAGAACAATTCACAGCCAACTTCGAACACTCTTGCCTCAAAAATCCACCGAATCAATCAAAATGACAACTATGGATCCACAAAATACTTTATTAACAATCTAGGCAAGGAAAAAGGTTCAAAGGATCAAGAAACTACTCGTATACACTCAATAACAATCAAAAATCAAGTTACACTAATGGAATGAAAGTAATAATAAATCATACAGATGCGTGATAAGTGATCGATGAAAAAGAAAGGGAATCAAGTTAACATTCAATTTTACAACTACATATTGGTGCATTAAAGTATTCACGAATGCTAAATAAACGGGAAATGACCTACTTATACAAAAACACTAAACAACCATAGCTCTCACATGGATACTTTTTTGACTTTCAATACAACCTCCAATGCTATGGAGTTTTGATTCTTGTAAGGCCCCGTCCTCGTAGACCCCATAGTTGGTCATTCATAGCATCATTCATTATTAAAAACACCTTAAATCACATTATTATAAGAAAACAATCGCAGCAAAATAATTTAACCAAAAACCATTTCTTGTATTAATGATTACTTTTGCCAAATAATACATCGTTGTTTAGAGTTACAAAAGAATATTTAGTTGCATTACAAGACAAAAATATCATAATTGCATAAATGGATGCAGTCTTAATCCACCATGTAGCTTCAGTCCCGTGCCATCCTCGGCAATGTCCTTACCTGCCAACTAATATGCATAGAAAAAGCAGTGTTGCTGAGTGAGTCCTAGTTTAATAAAATAGAAAATACACTTTTGTAAACTTCATTTGGTGATCATTCATTAATATACACAATCCAACATTTAGAGATTTATTATCTTTCTTTCTTTATAGCTCTTTCATTAACTAGGATTACACAAAGCAAGAGCCTACATTGTTGGTTGGCAACAGATGTCGAACCCCTGTCGGCAAATGTTTATCATGGTAGCTAACCCATTGACAGTTGATCCACACTGCTAGGCATGAAGCCTGCTCATGAACTAGGATCCCATTCATTCATTGGTCAATCCCCAAGACTAGACCCCTGATGTACATCCTCATGGGCTGATACAGCCGTACATTAGTTGAGCAAACGACCTCCTAGTCGTGAACCTCCATTCATTTGCTTACAAGGCTTTTCATTCATCATAAGGGCCCAGGGGTAACATTCATTACGTTCCACTGTTCTTCTTTTATTCCTTTGTGTCCACTTATTATGGATAATACTTATTAAGATGCTCATTACATTAATCACATAACATGAAAATATAACTGACATAGTAAAAACACATATAAGAAAGAACCAAGCAAATAATCCTTAAACAAGTATAATCATCCCTTATACAAAAGTTTTCCACACTTAAATTCTATTCCCAAAATTTCAGAAAATCCTAAGTCTCAAAAGAAATGCGGATGAGCTAAACAAATGCGGATAAACAAATGCCGATGAACAAATGCGGATAAAAATTCTCAGGAAATATTTTAAGTGTCAGGAAGTGCGCATGAACCAAATGCAGATGACTAAGGCTAATACACATGGACACTGTAGCAAATGTGCATGGTCAAAACAAATGCGGATAAACACTTGGTTGTACTAAGGAAAATGCGGATGAACACAGCAAATGCGGATGAACAACACTTAAGCGAATATTCAAGTCTAAATGCGGATGAACTAAACCAGCCTGTAGTTGTCACCTCTGCTATAATCAGTTCCAAATCCTCATTCTTATACATTCACAGCATAGATCTAACATACTAAACTCTTAGAACTAGCATACAACCACACAAATCGATCAAGCATTCTAAACACACACTCACACGCACAACAAGTGCAAACCACACAGATCTGTTGTAAGGCCCCGTTCCCGGAGACCTCACAGGTGGACAATCACAGCATTTTTCATATAAAAAAATATATTCCATAAAAATATCGCAGAAGATTAATTTATCAAAAACCATTCATGCAATAATATTTGATGTTGCTAAATAATACATCATTGTATTTTGAAAGTTACAAAAAGAATCATTCAGTTGTATTACAAAACAACAATATCATTATGCACGAATGGTTGCCAGTCTTTGCCCGCCTAGTAGCCTCACCCACGTGCCATCCCCGGCATGTAAGGCCCTGCTCCCGGAGGCATCACAGTTGGTCAATCACAGCATAATTAAATAAAAACATTACATAATTCTTAAAGCATGGCAGCGGAATTAACATCAAAAGCCATTTATTAACTAATAAATTCTGTTGCTACGTAATACATGTGTGTTTGTTATCAATTACAAAAGATCATTAGAACGCATTACAAAACAACAATGTTATTAATCATGAATGGATGCCAGTCCTGCCCTGACAAGTAGCCTCCCCATGTGCCATCCTCAACAAAATTACCTACCAACTGAAAATGCATAAAAGTCAGCATTGCTAAGTGAGTTCTAGTTTTAAAACGGTGAAAATACCTTATAAGTTTTCTATAGGAAAATACTCCGTAAAATACTGTTTACTCTTTTGTATGTGATTATACATCATACATACATTCAAATATTATTCATTATCAACATTAATATACCCCCCATATAATGCGCATAAACCTGGTACTGGGCCTGGGGTCTAATAATAGACCCCATCCGTGGTGCACAAAGCTGACTCCAGTACCGGGGTAACAACAATGGTCCCCTCAATCTCAACGATTGACCCTGTGTGCATCCAACGGGTTAGCTAAACCGCACACAGTTGAGCTAACAACCTAGTGGTTGTGAACCTCCTTTAAATTTGCTTGCAAGACTTTCTTACATTCTTTATGTTCCACTTTCATTGATCTTTCCATTTTATTAAAGATAATACTTTACGAATAAGGTAAAATCATACCACGTAAAGTCACGTAATATAATAAGGAACGCAAGAACAGACCAAAACATAAATAAAATAATCAGATAATAGCAATAAGTCAAACCAGGGTCAAACCCTAAAATTCAAATTTTTCCAAAATTCCAGAAAATATTCTAAGTGTCATAGGCGCATGGGCACTATGCAAGCGCATGTGCCCTGCTTAAGCGCATTAACACTATTCAGGCGCATGAATCCTACACTTAGGCATTTTGCTTACATTCTGGGCGCGTGAGCCTTTCATGCACATAAGACCACACTTAGTCACTAGAGAAAAATCTTGGGCGCATGACACTATTCAGGCGCATGTGGTTATACTTGGCTTATCAGGCAAAAATTTTGGGCGCATGGGCACTATTGGGGTGCACGAACCCCCACTTGGGATTTTCTAAGGAAATTTACAGGCGCATGGGCCCTGTTTGGGCGCATGGCCTGCACTTGGGCATATTTTCACTAGAATCCCAGGCGCATGGGCCCTGTTTGGGCTCATGATTACCTGTTGTGCATTTCTACATTCCAGAATCAGTTCAAACCTGTTTCATCACCTGTCCTAAGCTTATACATACTATTCTAAGCATCATTAACACCTAACCAACCAAAGAACACAAGTATAAACATACATATACATACGGAAAAACATATTTCAGTTGTAAAACATTTTAACCATACATTTTCAGCCCCAAAACAGTTTAGAACACATAGAAATCAGGGTCTAGAACTCACCTAGTGTAGCAAACAAGCAAAACTCCTCCGAACCTGCTTGTACACGAGTTCAAACACCTAAAACAAGCACAAACAAGCACCAAAACACCAAAAACACTGAATAATCGGTTCTAAGGGTGAAACCACAAAGAAACCAAATCAATTAAGATGTAAACACACTAACCTTGAAGATTTCAGTTCTGTATCCTTCTTGGAACCGAGAGAGCTGGTCTGTAGCTTTCTTTCTTCTTCTTTTCTTTCGGTAGCAGTAGCAGCAGAGAAAGTATGGGCGACCATGCCCCTTATACAAATCTTTTTGACTTTTGGTACTATTTACACAAAGCACCCCTCAACTTTTCCTTCTTTTTATTTTCTTCAAACTACTTTTCCTTTTAATTATTTGACCAAGTTTTCGGGTGTTACAAGTCTACCCCCCTTAAAGAGGTTTTGTCCCCGAAACCTGTCACTCTTCGAATAACTGTGGGTAATGCTGTCTCATTTCTTCTTCGCTCTCCCACATAGACTCTGAACCCCTTCGGTGTTTCCACTACACCCGCACAAGTGGAACCACTTTATTCCTCAACCTTTTCTCCTTTCGATCGACGATTGCCACTGGCTGCTCCATATAGTTGAGTCGTTCATCCACTTCGATATCTTCCAGTGGTACAATCATATCTTCATCGGCTAAGCACTTCCTCAGATGAGATACATAGAATGTCGGATGAATTCCACTTAACTCATCAGGCAATTCTAGTCTATAGGCCACCTCTCCCACTCGTGTAACGATTCGGAAAGGTCCTATGCATCTAGGGCTCAGCTTGCCTCTCTTCCTGAACCGAATGATCCCTTTCCAAGGCGAGACCTTCAACATGACTTTATCACCCACATTGAACTCGATTGGTCTATGCCTCTTACCGGCATACGACTTCTGCCTATCTTTGGCAGCCTTCATAAAGGCTTTGATCTTTTCTAGCTTTTCGGTCGTAGCCTCGATCACCTCGATGCTTCCCAGTTCCTTCTGCCTGATGTCACCCCAACATACGGGCGTTCTACACCTCCTACCATACAGCATCTCGTATGGTGGCATACCAATGCTGGCATGATAACTGTTGTTGTACGAGAAGTCTGCCAACAGTAGGTGATCATCCCAACTTCCTCCAAAGTCGATCACTCATGCACGGAGCATATCCTTGAGCGTCTGAATCGTCCGCTCAGACTGACTATCTATCTGAGGATGGTAAGCCGTGCTAATGTGTAGTATTGTCCCCATGGCATCATGGAATCTCTTCTAAAACATCAATGTGAACCGGGTGTCACGATCTGACATAATAGACACCGTTACACCATGGCGAGCCACAATCTCCTTGATGAACAGATCCGCCAGTCTCTCGGAGGAATAAGTCTCGCGGATCGGTAGGAAGTGAGCACTCTTTGTCAATCGATCAACTATCACCCAGATGGTATCGCACGCCCTGGCAGTACGGGGTAGCTTTGTTATGAAATCCATGGTGACGTGCTCCCACTTCCATTCGGGTATACCCAAGGGTTGGATCTTCCTGTATGGCTTCTGGTGTTCTGCCTTCACTTGCAAGCAAGTAAGGCACTTACTCACATACTCCACTACATCACGCTTCATACCCGGCCACCAGTAGTCCTTCCTCATATCTTGATACACCTTGGTAGTACCGGGATGAATGGAGTATCGAGTCTTATGAGCTTCGTCCATAATTCGCCCACGTAGATCCCCATACCGAGGAATCCACATCCGTCCAAAACGAGTCTTAACCCCGTGGGTGTTCTCCCCCAATTCCTCGACTAGACCTCTCATTCTTTCAGCGTTAAGGCATTCTTCCTTTAATGCCTCGTTCTGAAATTCCTTGACCTGTGTCATCACATCAGAGGTCATCACCAACTGATATGCCTTCACCCGAATCGGCTTGGGTCTCTCTTTTCGGCTAAGGGCGTCGGCCACTACATTGGCTTTACCCGTGTGGTAATGGATCTCACAGTCATAGTCCTGGATCAGCTCTAACCATCTCCTCTGCCTTATATTGAGATCCTTCAGCTCGAAGAAATACTTTAAGCTTTTATGGTCGGTGAAAATTGTGCACTTTGTCCCGTATAAATAGTGCCTCCAAATCTTCAACGCAAAGACCACCGCCGCTAACTGCAAGTCATGAGTGGGGTAATTAGCTTCGTGGGTCTTCAACTTTCAGGATGCGTATGCTATCACTCTCCCACGTTGTATTAGTACGCAACCTAGTCTCGAATAGGAGGCATCTGAATAGACCACTAAATCCTCACTCCCTTCGGGCAGTGTCAAGACAGGAGCCCGAGTTAATCTTGCCTTTAACTCCTCAAACGCATCCTCCTGTTCTCGTCCCCACACATACTTCACATCCTTACGGGTAAATTTGGTCAAAGGTGAGGCTATCTTGGAATAGTCTTGAATAAACCTTCGGTAGTAGCCCACCAAACCCAAGAAACTGCGAATCTCGGATGGCGTCTTAGGAGACTTCCATTGCATCACTGCCTTAACCTTTGTCGGGTCCACCATGATTCCTTTAGCATTGACCATGTGACCCAAAAATTGAACCTCGGGCAACCAAAAGGCACACTTAGAGAATTTAGCATAAAGCTTCTCTCTTATAAGTGTCAACAACACCTCGCGTATGTGACCGACATGTTTTTCCTCGCTCTTTGAATAAATCAGGATAGCATCAATAAACACAATCACTGATTTATCTAGCATCGGACGACACACTCGATTCATCAAATCCATAAAGGCAGTTCGTGCATTAGTTAAACCGAAAGACATAACAAGGAACTCGTAATGTCCATAACGCGTGCGAAACATTGTTTTAGGAATATCTTGTTCTTTTACCTTCAGCTGATGGTAGCCAGATCAGAGGTCTATCCTTGAGAACCAACTGGCACCTTGGAGCTAGTCGAACAAGTCATCTATTCTTGGTAAAGGATATCGGTTCTTCACCGTTAACTTGTTTAGCTCCCGGTAGTCTATGCACATCCTCATACTACCGTCTTTCTTCTTCACAAACAAGACTGGAGCATCCCAGGGAGAGATGCTCGGTCGGATAAATCCCTTGTCCATCAACTCTTGTAATTGAACCATCAACTCCTTCATCTCTGTCTGAGCCAATCGATACGGTGCCATGGCAATTGGCTGAGCACCGGGTATCAAATCGATCTGAAACTTGATCTCGCTGTCAGGTGGCACACCCGATAAATTTTCTGGGAATACGTCCGGGAAGTCACACATAACAAGCACTTCAGTCAATTGTGGTATTGAGGCGTCCACATCCTTTACATACGCCAGAAAAGCACTACATCTACGCCTCAAACACTTCTCTGCCACCGCCATCGAAATCACCATTGGAACCATGGTAACTCGATCACCAAAAACTGTTACCGAGCTTCCATCTGGCGCAACTAATCGAATCATCTTCTTGCGACACACGATGTTTGCCTCGTAGGTTGCTAACCAGTCCATCCCTAGTACTACATCAAATTGGCCTAGGGGCATCACGTATAGTTTAACAGAGAACCTATGGCCTTCTAGTTCTATGCCATAATCTTCAATCATATCAAAAATTCTTGTTGACTTACCAGTAGGAGTATCTACGTCAAAAGGCTAATCAATACTTCTACTACTAATAGGCAACTGAGCACAGAAAGCAGCAGATATGAAACTCCTACTAGCACCAGAATCAAATAATACGGAGGCACAAGTTTGGTTTACTAGAAACATACCTGACATGGTGTCGGGGTCTACACGGGCTTCCTCTCGGGTCATCGTGAAGGCTCTAGCACTTGCCCTCTGCCCTCCTTCTTCAGCCACCTTCTTGCTCCTAGAGCTCTCAGCTCTCGGCTTCCTGCACTTGTGGTTCCTGTTGCCAGTTTTGCCATAGTTGAAGCACTTTGGCACCCCACAATCTTTTGCTATATGGCCGGGCTTCCCACACTTGAAGCAGACGTTCAATCCAAAACGGCATTCCCCGCTATGCTCCTTTCCACACTTACCACACCTCTTTATTCCCAGGCCTGCAGCAACCCCTCGCCGGTCATCCACCCTCAGTTTCTTGTTGTTCGGGGTGAAAACACCATGCCCGAATCGCTTCCCGTTCCAGTTTCTCTTACCCCCACCAGTCCTCTTCACCTCAACCACAGCTACCTCTCGTTCATCATACAGCCTTCCCGTCAAATCCACTGCCGACCTAAAAGTGCTCTATCGAACAGTGATCAAATGCCTGCGAATGTCAGCAAGCAACCCCTGAATATACCGCTTAATCTTCCTTGTTGCTGGCATAACCTGATCGGGCACCAACCTCGCCATCTCATTGAATTTGGCGGTGTATTGCTGGTGAGTCATAGTGTCCGCCTCCAGCTGTAGGAACTCTCTCTCGATCTTGTCGAGCTCCCGATGAGGACAGAACTCCTCGATCACCAACGTCTTCAGTTCTTCCCACCTCATCCTTCCAATGGCCCGGTTGCCCTCGGCCTGGACAAGGTTGTCCCACCAACACAACGCCATGTCGGAAAAAGAGTGAGTGGCAAACTTCACCTTCTGGTCCTCCCGACACTCACTAATCTCTAGTACCGCCTCCATCTCCCTCACCCAACGGTGAGCAGCAGCAGCATCACCATTGCCATCAAAGGTAGGGGTCTACATCATTAGAACGCCCCGTAGTTGTATCCCCTCGTGGTATCCCGCACCACCACTTCTTCATCATCACTAGAGGCTCCTCCTCCAGCATTTAGCTCCTCCTCCTCATCATGATCCCTCACATCACCTCTCCTACCAGCAGTCGTTCTCCTTTCCTCTTCCTTCTCCTTTCGTTCATCCTCCCTCACAGCTCGGATCACTTCAGTCACGACAGACGGTAGGATTGTCTGCATGACTTGGTGAACCTCCTCCACCACTTCCTCCTTCACCGAGGCTCTCAAGTTAGCACTCTCATCCACCCCCTCCGGGTGATGTAGCTCAGGCTCAACAAGAGCCGTCTCTCCAGCCTCGGTCCTGTTCCTTGTGATACGTGGCCTACCACGAACACCATGTGTTCCACCACGAGAAGCCTTAGATGATCTTCCGCCCGCCATCCTCTAATCACTATAAGATACAAACACCAAAACGGTCATTCAAGGTAATAGCTCAGTTTATGTTAAGTATAGTAAGTCCCGAATTACAGTGGCCAGTTGTGATTAGCCACTTACTTTACTCTTCATCCCCTAGTATTTCCTATCCTAACTACATTAGTATTCAAATCTACTAAAAGCACATAAATCAAATAACATGCGCACATAATACCGATTAACATTATAAAAGAACTACCTGATGGCACATAGCTACTCGGGCTGACATCCCTCCATGCGGTCCCATTTTCAGTTTAAGTTTAGGTTTTTGAAAATATTTACCCATTTCTCTTAAACTTTGGCTCTGATACCAACTTGTAAGGCCCCGTTCCCGGAGGCCTCACAGTTGGTCAATCACAGCATATTTAAATAAAAATATTACATAATTCATAAAGCATGGCAACGGAATTAACATCAAAAGCCATTCATTAACTAATAAATTCTGTTGCTAAGTAATACATCTGTGTTTGTTATCAGTTACAAAAGATCATTAGAATGCATTACAAAACAACAATGTTATTAATCATGAATGGATGCCAGTCCTGCCCTGACAAGTAGCCTCCCCGTGTGCCATCCTCAGCAAAATTACCCGCCAACTGAAAATGCATAAAAGTCAGCGTTCCTAAGTGATTTGTAGTTTTAAAACGGTGAAAATACCTTATAAGTTTTGTATAGGAAAATACTCTGTAAAATACTGTTTACTCTTTTGTATGTGATCATTGGTCATACATACATTCAAATATTATTCATTATCAATATTAATATCTTTCTTCACCATTTCCATGGTCTTTTACTTGAACTTTTACTTTTAATCTTTCACTTTGATATGGACCAAAGCGCTATACCCCCCATATAATGCGCAGAAACCTGGTACTGGGCCTGAGGTCTAATAATAGACCTCATCCGTGGTGCACAAAGCTGACTGCAGTACCGGGGCAACGACAATGGTCCCCTCAATCTCAACGATTGACCCTATGTGCATCCAACGGGTTAGCTAAACCCCACACAGTTGAGCTAACAACCTAGTGGTTGTGAACCTCCTGTGAATTTGCTTGCAAGACTTTCTTACGTTCTTTACTTTCATTAATCTTTCCATTTTCTTAAAGATAATACTTTACGAATAAGGGTAAAATCACACCACGTAAAGTCACGTAATATAATAAGGAACACAAGAACAGCCCAAAACATAAATAAAACAATCAGATAATAGCAACAAGTCAAACCAGGGACAAACCCTAAAATTCTGATTTTTCCAAAATTCCAGAAAATATTCTAAGTGTCATAGGGGCATGGGCACTATGCAGGCGCATGTGCCCTGCTTAGGCGCATTAACACTATTCAGGCGCATTAACACTATTCAGGCGCATGAATCCTACACTTAGGCATTTTGCTTACATTCTGAGCGCATGAGCCTTTCATGCACATAAGACCACACTTAGTCACTAGAGAAAAATCTTGGGCGCATGACACTATTCAGGCGCATGTGGTTATAATTGGCTTTTCAGGAAAAAGTTTTGGGCGCGTGGGCACTATTGGGGTGCACGAACCCCCACTTGGGATATTCTAAGGAAATTTACAGGCGCACGGGCCCTGTTTGGGCACATGGCCTGGACTTGGGCATTTTTTCACTAAAATCCCAGGCGCATGGGCCCTGTTTGGGCGTATGATTACCTGTTGTGCATTTCTATATTTCAGAATCAGTTCAAACCTGTTTCGTCACCTGTCCTAAGCTTATACATACTATTCTAAGCATCATTAACACCTAACCAACCAATGAACACAAGTATAAACATACATATACATACGGATAAACATATTTCAATTGTAAAACATTTTAAACATACATTTTCAGCCCTAAAATAGTTTAAAACACATAGAAATCGGGGTCTAGAACTCACCTAGTGTAGCAAACAAGCAAAACTCTTCCGAACCAGCTTGTACACGAGTTCAAACACCTAAAACAAGCACAAACAAGCACCAAAATACCAAAAACACTTAATAATCGGTTTCTAAGGGTGAAACCACAAAGAAACCGAACCAATTAACATATAAACACACTAACCTTGAAGATTTCAGTTCTGTATCTTTCTTGGAACCGAGAGAGCTGGTCTGTAGCTTTCTTTCTTCTTCTTTTCTTTCGGTAGCAGTAGCAGCAGAAAGAGCATGGGTGACCATGCCCCTTATACAAATCTTTTTGACTTTTGGTACTATTTACACAAAGCACCCCTCAACTTTGCCTTCTTTTTATTTTTTTCAAACTACTTTTCTTTTTAATTATTTGACCAAGTTTTCGGGTGTTACATAGCAACAAGTCACCTGCCAACTAAAAATGCATAAAAATCAACGTTGCTGAGTGAGTTCTAGTTTTAAAAAATTAAAGTCCCTTGTTTATATATAAAAATATAATTTTCTTAAAATACTTCCTTTTCATAAAATCCACTACTTCCTTAAGGGTTCACACATCATGCGTACAACACGATAATATTCATTATTATCTTTCATTATCGTTCGTTTTCACACTTTCTTTCATCATTATCTTTCACTTTATCTTGACCTGTCATATGCTATGCCCCATCGTTTTGCACAAAGCAACTACCTCTTGGGGTCAAGCGACAAGGATCCCGTTTTCGCACGTCTCGATCAGTCACAAAGACTGACCCTTTTGTGTGTGAACCCACATGGGTTAGCCAAAACGCACGTTATATAACACACAGTTGAGCTAACAACTCTCAATGAGTTGTGAACCCCCTTAAACATTTTGGTTGCAAGACTTTCATTCATTCCTTATGTTCCACTTTTCATTATCATTAATCTTTCGCTTCGTTTATGATAATACTTTACGCATACGGACGTAAAAACACCACGTAAAGTTACGTAATAATACGTTATATGGAACATAACAACAGGCCACAAGCATGAAAAACACCAACAAACATAACCATCAAAACATCCCAGGGCTTAATCATAAATTTCCATTTTTCCCAAAATTTCAGAAAATTTTCTAAGGCATTCAGGCGCATGAACACTATGCAGGCGCACGGGCACTTAGGCGCATGTGAAACTTAAGCGCATGAGGAAATTCTAGGCCCCTGAATACTGCTTGGGCGCATGAACCATACTTAAGCAAAATTTTAGGCGCATGGGGTACTGTTTGGGCACATGATCAACACTTAAGGAAAATTTTAATGCATGGGGTACTGTTTGGGCGCATGATCAACACTTAAGCAAAATTTTAGGTGCATGGGGTACTGTATGGGCACATAATCAGCATTTAAGCAAAATTTTAGGCTCATGGGGTACTGTTTGGGTGCATGATCAACACTTAAGCAAAATTTTAGGCGCATGGGGTACTGTATGGGTGCATGATCAGCACTTAAGCAAAATTTTAGGCGCATGGACAAAATTCCAGGCACATGGGCTCTATGTTGGGCGCATGGGTAGTTGTAAATTCGAACTTACACTATTTTTCAGACCCAATCATCGTTTTAACATGTTCTTAACCCAAATCTATATACCAAGCACCTAAAACAAGCATATAAACACGAAACACAACAGATCATACACAAACATACATTCACCCGTATAAACAGGGTATAAACATATGGTTAAACATGCTGAAATAAATAAAAAGTTAGTTACATGCATTTTCAGCCCCTAAACAAGTAATTAACATAATAACCGGGGATCTAGAACTCACCTGCAGCAGCTTTCGAGCAAAACTCCTCCAAACTCGGAAGCACTAGGAGTTCAAACACCTAAACACACCAAATATGCAGAACCGAACATAAAGAACACATAAGAATCGGTCCCGAAGCTGAAAACTCAGCTGAAACTGAACAAAAACACAAGAAAACACTCACCTTTGAAGCTTTCTCTCACTAGAAACCAATGAAGCTCTATGTTTCTTCTTCTTTTCATAGCCGAGTAGTAGGTGAACCAGGTAGTGGGTGGCCATGCTCCTTTAAACATAAAATAATAAAGTTTTGTCCTTTACACAACTTTTGCCCCTTACTTTGATAATTCACCTTTCTTTATTTACACTTTCTTTCCTTTTTGTCTTTAATAAATTTTTTGTTGTTACAAGTCCACCCCCCTTATAGAGGTTTCGTCCCCAAAACCTGTCACTCCTCGAACAGTTGTGGGTAATGTTGTCTCATCTCTTCCTCAGTCTCCCACGTAGACTCGGATCCCTTCATGTGCCTCCGCTGTACTCGTACTAGTGGAACCACTTTATTCCGTAATCTCCTCTCCTTTTGGTCAATGATTGCCACTGGTTGCTCTACATAATTTAATCGTTCATCCACTTCAATGTCTTCCAGTGGTACAATCATATCTTTATCGACAAGGCATTTTCTGAGATGAGATACATGGAATGTTGGGTGAATCCCACTTAACTCATCGGGCAGCTCCAACCTATAGGCCACCTCTCCTACTCGAGTAATGATTCGGAAATGTCCTATATACCTCGGACTCAGCTTACCCCTCTTTCTAAAACAAATGATCCCCTTCCAAGGTGAAACCTTCAGCATAACTTAATCATCCACCTTGAATTCAATCGGTCTACGCCTCTTATCAACATACGACTTTTGCCTATATTTTACCGCCTTCATAAAAGCTTTGATCTTTTCTAGCTTTTCAGTCGTAGACTCGATCACTTCCATGCTCCCCATCTCCTTCTGTCCAATGTCACCCCAACATACGGGCGTTCTACACTTTTTACCGTATAGCATCTCATATGGTGGCATACTAATGATGGCATGGTAACTATTGTTATATGAGAATTCAGCTAACGGCAAGTGTTCGTCCCAACTTCCTCCAAAATCAATGATGCATGCTCGGAGCATATCCTTAAGCGCCTGTATAGTTCTCTCTGACTGACCATCTCTCTGAGGATGGTAAGCCGTACTTATATGCAACCTCGTACCCATTGTATCATGGAATCTCTTCCAAAACATAGATGTAAACTGAGTGTCACGGTCCGACATGATAGACACCGATACACCATGACGGGTCATAATTTCCTTGATGAACAGATCCGCCAACCTCTCAGATGAATATGTCTCGCGGATTGGTAGAAAGTGAGCACTCTTCGTTAAGTGATCAACTATCACCCATATAGTATCATACCCCCTTGCCGTACGTGGTAACTTCGTAATGAAGTCCATGGTGATGTGCTCCCATTTCCACTCGTGTATATCCAAAGGTTGGATCTTCCCATATGGCTTCTGATGCTCTGCCTTTACTTGTAAGCAAGTAAGGAACTTACTCACGTACTCCGCCACATAACGCTTCATACCCGGCCTCCAGTAATCTTTCTTCATATCATGATACATCTTGGTAGCTCCGGGATGAATGGAGTACCGAGTCTTATGAGCTTCATCCATGATTTTCCCCCGTAGGTATCCATAACGAGGGATCCATATCCGCCCAAAGCGGGTTCTAACTCCAAGAGTGTTCTCACCCAACTTCGAGACTACACCTCTCATCCTTTCGGAGTTAAGGCGCTCTTCTTTTAACGCCTCATCTTGGAACCCCGTGACCTGCGTCATCACATCGAAGGTCATCACCAACTGGTAAGCTTTCACCTGGATTAACTCGGGTCTCTCCTTTCGGCTAAAGGCATCTGCCACTATGTTAGGCTTGCCTGGATGATAATGGATCTCACAATCATAGTCCTTGATCAATTCCAACCACCTCTTTTGCCTCATATTGAGGTCTTTCTACTCAAAGAAGTATTTCAAGCTCTTATGGTCCGTGAAGATAATGCACTTCGTCCCGTACAAGTAGTGCCTCCAAATCTTCAACACAAAGACCATGGCCGCTAGCTCCAAGTCATGAGTAGGGTAATTAGCCTCATGGATTTTCAACTTTCGAGACACATAGGCTATTACTCTTCCCCTATGCATTATCACACAACCCAATCCCGAATAGGAAGCATCCGAATAGACCACTAAGTCTTCATTCCCCTTGGGTAATGTCAAGACAGGATCTTGAGTCAACCTTGTCTTTAACTCCTCAAAAGCGTTCTCCCGTTCCAGACCCCATACAAACAACACGTCCTTGCGGGTCAACTTGGTCAATGGTGAGGCTATCTTAGAAAAGTCTTGAATGAACCTCCTGTAATAGCCAGCCAAACCCAAGAAACTGCGGATCTCGAATGGCGTCTTTGGAGTCTTCCATTGCATCACCGCTTCCACCTTTGCCGGGTCTACCATGCTCCCTTCAGAATTTACCACATGGCTATTACTCTTCCCTTCTGCATTATCACGCAACCCAATCCCGAATAGGAAGCATCCAAATAGACCACTAAGTCTTCATTCCCTTTGGGTAATGTCAAGACAGGATCTTGAGTCAACCTTGTCTTTAACTCCTCAAAAGCGTTCTCCCATTCCAGACCCCATACAAACAACACGTCCTTGCTATCTTAGAAAAGTCTTGAATGAACCTCCTGTAGTAGCCCGCCAAACCCAAGAAACTGCGGATCTCGAATGGCGTCTTTGGAGTCTTCCATTGCATCACCGCCTCCACCTTTGCCGGGTCTACCATGATCCCTTCAGAATTTACCAC
This sequence comes from Flaveria sonorensis, assembly GCA_025506505.1. Lineage (NCBI taxonomy): Eukaryota > Viridiplantae > Streptophyta > Magnoliopsida > Asterales > Asteraceae > Flaveria > Flaveria sonorensis. The sequence continues at coordinate 20,287,037 of CM046431.1, read as the reverse complement.
ATGACCCAAAAACTGAACTTCACGCAACCAGAAAGCACACTTGGAGAACTTAGCGTACAACTTCTCTCTTCTGAGTGTCTCTAATACTTCACGAATGTGACCGACATGCTCTTCTTAGCTCTTCAAATAAATCAAAATATCATCTATAAACACAATCACTGATTTATCCAACATCGGCTGACACACCCGATTCATCAAATCCATGAAAGTAGCTGACGCGTTAGTTAAACCAAATGACATAATGAGAAACTCGTAGTGTCCATAACGCATGAGAAAAGTTGTTTTAGGGATATCCTGCTCCTTCACCTTCAATTCATGGTAGCCAGATCGGAGATCTATTCTCGTGAACCAACTGGCACCTTGGAGCTGGTCGAACAAGTCATCTATTCTGGGTAGTGGATATCGGTTCTTCACCGTCAACTTGTTCAACTCACGGTAGTCAATGCACATCCTCATACTACCATCCTTCTTCTTTACAAACAAGACCGGAGCACCCCAGGGAGAGACACTCGGTCGGATGAAACCCTTGTCCATCAACTCTAGTAACTGAACTATCAGTTCATTCATTTCTGATAGAGCCAGTCGATATAGTGCTTTGGCAACAGGTTGAGCACCTGGTATCAAGTCGATCTGGAACTCGATCTTGTGGTCCAGTGGCACGCCTGGTAAATCTTCTGGGAACACGTCTGGGAAGTTACACACAACTGGTACGTCAGCCAATTATGGTACTGACGCATCCACATCCTTCACGTAAGCCAGGTAGGCACTACATCCATGTTTCATGCACTTCTCTACCACCACCATCGAAATCACCTTTGGAATCATAGTAACTCGGTCACCGTAGACTGTTACCAAACTCCCATCAGGCGCTCTCAGTCTGATCATCTTCTTGCGACACATAATATTCGCCTCGTAAGCTGCTAACCAATCCATCCATAGAACTACATCAAATCCGCCTAGGGGCATCATAAATAGTTTAGTAGAGAACCTATGGCCTTCCAGTTCTATGCCGCAGTCCTCTATCAGATTGGAAATCCTGGTAGACTTACCGATGGCAGTTTCTACATCGAAGGGCTTATCAATACTGCTACTTCTATCAGGAAACTTAGCATAGAAAGCAGCAGAAATAAAGCTCTTGTTAGCACCAGAATCAAATAACACGGAGGCACAAGTTTGGTTTACAAGAAACGTACCTGACACGACATCAGGGTCCACCCTGGCCTCTTCCTTGGTCATCGTAAATGCTCTGGCGCTTGCCCTCTTCCCTTCATTCTCGGTCCTCTTCTTTGCCCCAGAGCTCACAGCCCTCGGCTTCTTGCAGTCTCTGCTCAGATGGCCCTTTTCACCACAATTACAGCACCTCATCACCATACAATCTTTTGCCATATGACCGGGCCTCCCACACTTGAAGCAGATCTTCGACCCCCACTTACACTCCCCCATGTGGTCTCTCCCACACTTACCACATCTCTTTGCCCCAGTACTCGCCGACACTACCCGCCGTTCATCTGTTTTTGCCTTCTTGTTGTTCAGGGTGAAACCACCACGACCAAATTGTTTCCTGTCCCAGTTCCTGTCATCACCACTCTTCTTGCCCACCCCCACCACTGCCACTTCTCTCTCATCATATAGCCTCCCTGCCAGATCAACCACCGACCTGAATGTACTCGGTCGGGCAGCAATCATGTGCCTGCGGATATCTGCTGGCAATCCCTGTATGTACCTCTTAATCTTTCTCGACACCGGCGTCACCTGGTCTGGTACCAGCCTCACTATCTCGTTAAACTTAGTCGTGTATTACTAGTATGTCATATTTCCCACCTCTAACTGCAAGAACTCCCTCTCTATCTTGTCAAGTTCTCTATAAGGACATAACTCCTCGATCACCATCTTCTTCAGTTCGCTCCACCTCATCCTCCTGATAACCCTGCTACCCTCAGCTTGGACAATATTATCCTACCAACATAAAGCCAAGTCCATGAATGAATAGGTAGGAAACTTTACCTTCTGATCCTCCCTACATTCACTGATCTCCAACACAGCCTCCATCTCTTTCACCTAACGGTGAGCAGCAGCAGCGTTACCATTTCCATCAAAAGTTGGGGGCTTGCATCTCTGGAATGCCCCGTAACTAGACCCCTTGGCCGTCTCCTGCACCGCTTCCTCCTCATCACTGGAGACAACCATCTTAGTGTCTAGTTGTTACCCTTCATCATGATCTCAATCATCCCTCCTTCTCCCAGCAGTTTTCTTTCTCTCCTCCTCCTTCTCTTTCTTCTCATCCTCCCTCATAGCATGAATAACCTCAGTCACCATAGATGGCAAGATTGTCTGCATGACCTGCTGCACTTCCTCCACAACTACCACCTTCACTGAGGCTCTCAAGTTGGCACTCTCATCACCGCTCTTCTCGTAATGAAGCTCGGGCTCAGCAGGAGCCGTCTCTGTAGTCTTAGTCTTGTTCCTTTGACACGAGGTCCAGCACCATGGCCACCCCGTACTCCTCCTCGAGAAGCTTTCGATGATCTACCACCAGCCATCTACAAAACACTATAAGATTCAAACACTAACATGGTCATTCAAGGTAATAACTCAGTTGATGTCAAGTATAGTAAGTCCCTAATTACAGTGGCCAGTTGTGACTAGCCACTTACTTTACTCTTCATCCCCCTAGCATTGCCTATCCTGATTACATCAGTATCCAAATCTACTAAGAGCACATAAATCAATTAGCATACGCACATAATACCGGTTCACATTTAAGAAAACGAATTAACTGATGGCACGTAGCTACTTTGGCTGGCATCCCTCAATTCAGTCCCATTCTCAGTTTAAGTTTAGGTTCTTTTAAAATACTTTACCCATTTCTCTTAAACTTTGGCTTTGATACCAACTTGTTATAAGGCCCCGTTCCTGGAGACCTCACAGTTGGACAATCACAACATTTTTCATATAAAATAAATACATTTCATAAAAACATCACAGCGGATTAATTTATCAAAAACCATTCATGCATTAATATTTGATGTTGCTAAATAATACATCATTGTATTTTGAAAGTTACAAAAAGAATCATTCAGTTGTATTACAAAACAACAATATCATTATGCACGAATGGATGCCAGTCTTTGCCCGCCAAGTAGCCTCACCCGCGTGCCATCCCCAGCAACAAGTCACCTGCCAACTGAAAATGCATAAGAGTCAGTGTTGCTGAGTGAGTTCTAGTTTTAAAAAAATTAAAGTCCCTTGTTTATATATAAAAATATAATTTTCTTAAAATACTTCCTTTTCATAAAATCCATTACATCCATATGTGTTCACACATCATACATACAACAAGATAATATTCATTATTATCTTTCATTATTGTTCATTTTTGCACTTTCTTTCATCACTATCTTTCACTTTATCTGGACCTGCAATATGCTATGCCCCATCATTGTGCATGAAGCAACTACCTCTTGGGGTCAAGCGACAAGGATCCCGTTTTCGCACGTCTCGATCAGTCACAAAGACTGACCCTCCTGTGTGTGAATCCCTCATGGGTTAGCCAAAACACATGTTATATAACACATAGCTGAGCTAACAACTCTCAATGAGTTGTGAACCTCCTTAAACATTTTGCTTGCAAGACTTTCATTCATTCCTTATGTTCCACTTTTCATTATCATTAATCTTTCGCTTCGTTTAGATTAATACTTTATGCATACGGACATAAACACACCACGTAAAGTCATGTAATAATACATAATATGGAACATAACAATAGGCCACAAGCATGAAAAACACCAACAAACATAACCATCAAAACATCCCAGGGCTTAATCATAAATTTCCATTTTTCCCAAAATTTCACAAAATTTTCTAAGGCATTTAGACGCATAAACACTATGCAGGCGCATGAGTACTATGCAAGTGCATGGGCACTTAGGCGCACGGGAAACTTAGGCGCATGAGGAAATTCCAGGTGCCTGAATACTGCTTGAGTGCATGAACCATACTTAAGCAAAATTTTAGGCGCATAGGGTACTGTTTGGGCGCATGATCAACACTTAAGCAAAATTTTCGGCGCATGGGGTACTGTTTGGGCGCATGATCAACACTTAAGCAAAATTTTAGACGCATGGGGTACTGTTTGGGCGCATGATCAACACTTAAGCAAAATTTTAGGCGCATGGACACTATGTTGGGCGCATGGGTAGTTGTAAATTCGAACTTACACTAATTTTCAGATCCAATAATCGTTTTAACATGTTCTTAACCCAAATCTAATATACCAAGCACCTAAAACAAGCATATCAACACGAAACACAACAGATCATACACAAACATACATTCACCTGTATAAACTGGGTATAAACATATGGTTAAACATGCTGAAATAAATAAAAAGTTAGTTACATGCATTTTCAGCCCCAAAACAAGTATAAACATAAAAAACGGGAATCTAGAACTCACCTGCAGCAGCTTTCGAGCAAAACTCCTCCAAACTCGGAAGCACTAGGAGTTCAAACACTTAAACACACCAAAAACGCAGAACCGAACACAAAGAACACATAAGAATCGGTCCCGAAGCTGAAAACTCAGCTGAAACCAAACAAAACGCAAGAAAACACTCACCTTCAAAGCTTTCTCTCACTAGAAACCGATGAAGCTCTGTATTTCTTCTTCTTTTCACAGCTGAGCAATAGGTGAACCAAGTAGTGGGCGGCCATGCTCCTTTAAACATAAAATAATAAAGTTTTGTCCTTTACACAACTTTAGCCCCCCCCCCCCCACCACATTGATAATTCACCTTTCTTTCTTTAAACTTTCTTTCCTTTTTGTCTTTAATAAATTTTCGGGTGTTACATCAGTTTATATTTTCAGTTGTAAAGCAGTAGGTAATGTGCATTTCGACCCCAAACAGGTTAAAAACAAGTAAAACCGGGGGTCTAGAACTCACCTATTGTAGCCTTCAAGCAAAACTCCACCAAACTTGAGGGCACAAAGAGTTCAAACACCTAAACACACCAAAACACAAAACCGAACACAAAAGAACACATAAGAATCGGCCCCGAAGCTGAAAACTCAGCTGAAACCGACAAAAACACACAAAAACTCACCTTCAAGCCGAATCTTCTTCTTCTTCTCTCTAGACCCGATGGAAATTCTGGTTTTCTTCTTTCTAGCAGTCGAAGCAGTTGGTGAAGCAGTGTAGTGGGCGGCCATGCCCACTTAAACATAAAATAATAATGTTTTGTCCTTATGTACAATTTAGCTCCTCCACTTATGCAACTTCTGCTTTTGTCTTTATTCTTTTCTTAATAAATTTTTGGGTGTTACAAGTCCACCCCCCTTATAGAGGTTTCGTCCCTGAAACCTGTCACTCTCCGAACAATTATGGGTAATGTTGTCTCATCTCCTCCTTAGTCTCCCACGTAGACTCAGATCTCTTCCTGTGCCTCCAGTGTACTCGCACCAGTGGAACCACTTTGTTCCGTAATCTCTTCTCCTTTCGGTCAATTATTGCCACTGGTTGCTCTACATAATTGAGCCATTCATCCACTTTAATTTCCTCCAGTGATACAATCATATCTTCATCACTTAACTCATCGGGTAGGTCTAACCGATAGGCCACCTCTCCTACTCGTGCAATGATTCGGAAATGTCCTATATACCTTGGGCTCTGCTTACCCCTCTTTCTAAAATGAATGATCCCCTTCCAAGATGAAACCTTCAGCATCACTTTATCACTGACGTTAAACTCGATCGGTCTTCGACGTTTGTCGGCATAGGATTTCTGCCTATCTTTGGCAGCTTTCATATAAGCTTTAATTTTGCCTAACTTCTCATTGGTCGTTTCGATAACCTCGATACTCCCTAACTCCTTCTGTCCGATTTCCCCCTAACAAACAGGGGTTCTACATTTCTGGCCATAGAGCATCTCATACGGGGGCATACCAATACTGGCATGGTAGCTGTTATTATATTGCCAACGGTAGGTGAGTTTCCCAGCTTCCACCAAACTCTATGATACATGCCCGAAGCATGTCTTTTAAGGTCTGGATAGTTCTTTCGGATTGGTTGTCCGTCTATGGGTGATATGCGGTACTGATGTGCAGTTTGGTTCCCATCGCATCATTGAACTTCTTCCAAAATTTGGATGTAAACCACGTATCTTTGTCCGAGACAATTGACACCGGCATACCATGATGGGTAACTATCTCATTGATGAACAATTCGGCTAGTCGTTCCGAGTTATACGTCTCTCGGATGGGTATAAAGTGAGCACTCTTCGTCAGTCTATCTACGATGACCCATATGGCTGTATGAGGTAGCTTCGTTATGAAATTGTTAGTAATATGCTCCCACTTCCATTCAGGAATTTCCAAGGGTCGGATTTTCCCATATGGCTTCTGATGCTCGGCCTTAACCTGGAGACAGGTCAAGCATCTTTCTACATACCTCGCTACGTTGGCTTTCATTCCTGGCCACCAAAAATTCTTCTTTAGGTCCTGGTACATCTTGTTTGTTCCCAGGTGACTGGAGTAGCGAGTCTTGTGAGCTTCATCCAACACTTTCTCTCGTAGACCTCCACGTTTAGGAATCCACATGCGCCCAAATCTCGTTTTGACACCATTGGCGTTTTCTTCTAGGCTCGCGATCTGCCCTTTCATCCTTTCTTCATTAGCGTGCTCTGGCTTTAGAGCCTCTCCCTAAGCTTCACCCACTTGCTTTATCACATCAGGAGTCACGATCAACTGGTAAGATCTCACCCGAATCGGTTCCCGGTTTTCCTTCCGGCTTAGAGCATCCGCTACCACGTTAGCTTTACCCGGGTGATAATGAATCTCACAGTCGTAGTCTTTTATGAGTTCCAACCATCGTCACTGTCTCATATTAAGATCCTTCTACTCGAAGAAATACTTTAAGCTTTTATGGTCCGTAAAAATCATACATTTGGCACTGTATAAGTAGTGTCTCCATATTTTCAGCGCGAATACCACAGCAGCCAGCTCCAGATCATGAGTAGGGTAGTTCACTTCATGAATCTTTAACTTTCGAGATGCGTATGCTATGACTTTGCCTCGCTGCATTAGTACGCACCCTAACCCTTGATAAGAGGCATCGGAATAGACAACCAAGTCTTTATTACCTTCTGGTAGCATTAACACTAGAGCTTGTGTCAATCTTTTCTTTAACTCCATGAACGCATTTTCTTGGCGGTCATCCCATTCAAACTTCACATCCTTCCTCGTCAACTTGGTCAACGGCAAGGCAATCTTGGAAAAATCCTGAATGAATCTCCTGTAATAACCCGCCAATCAGAGGAAGCTTCCGATTTCAGACGGTGTTTTAGGCAAATTCCACTTCATCACTGACTCCACTTTGGCGGGATCAACCATGATTCCTTCTGGGTTAATCACATGGCCCAAAAACTGCACCTCGCGCAACCAAAAGACACACTTAGAGAATTTCGCATACAACTTCTCCCTTCTTAGAGTTTCCAGCACCTAACGGAGGTGACAGGCGTGGTCTCCCTCATTCTTTGAATAGATCAAGATATCGTCTATGAACACTATTACTGATTTGTCGAGCATTGCGCAGCAAACTCTATTCATCAGGTCCATGAATGTTGAAGGAGCATTGGTTAGACCAAATGACATCACGAGAAATTCATAATGCCCATATCACGTCTGAAACGCAATCTTTAGGATATCCTGTACTTTAACATTTAGCTGGTGGTAACCCGATCGAAGATCGATCCTCGAAAACCAATTGCACCCTGGAGTTGATCAAATAAGTCATCAATCCTCGGTAAAGGATACCGGTTCTTCACGGTCAACTTGTTCAATTCACGGTAGTCGATGCACATCCTCATACTACCGTATTTCCTCTTTACAAATAGAACCGGAGCACCCCATGGGGAGACACTCGGCCGAATAAAGCCCTTATCCAGAAGATCTTGCAGTTGTGTCATCAGCTCCTTGAGTTCGGATGGAGCCAACCGGTAAGGTGCCTTGGCTACGGGTTGCGCTCCTGGTATCAAGTCAATCTGAAACTCGATCTCTCTATCAGGTGAGACACCTGGTAGGTCTTCGGGAAACACACCGGGGAAATCGCATACTACCAGCACATCGGACAGCTAAGGCACGGTAGCCTCCACCTTCTTCACATAAGCCAAGTAAGCACCACACCCACGTCTCATAAACTTCTCTGCCGTGATCATCGAGATTACTCGCGGTGTAATGCACTCCTTGTCTCCATGTACTGTAACCAAACTGCCATCGGGCGCAGTCAGCCAAATCGTCTTCTTTCGGCACATGATGTTCGCTTCATAGGCCGCCAACCAATCCATCCCTAACACCACACAAAACCTCCTAGAGCCATCACATACAGTCTGATGGGAAACTTATGACCGTCTGATTCTATGAGACAATCGTTTATCACCTGAGTCTCCTTGGTAGACTTTCCTATCGTTGTCTCCACATGGAAGGGCATGTCTATCTTTTTATTCTTACCATGCATTACACGAAAAAAGGTGGCAAATACAAAACTCCTACTAGCACCCAAATCAAAGAGCATAGAAGCATACAATTGGTTTACCAAAAACATACTTGAAACTACTTTAGGGTCCACTCTGGCTTCTTCCTGGGTCATGTTGAATGCCCTTGCCTTGGGTTTGGTGCTCTTGCTTTTCCCTTTCTCACCCATAGTCTGGGTCCCTGAGCTCCCTGCACCACCCTTCTTGCAATCTCGGCCCATGTGGCCTACTTCCCCGCACTGATAGCATCGTGGTACCCTGCACTCTTTAGCATAGTGGCCTTCGCCCCCACATTTAAAACACCGATTTGTCCCCACTCTACACTCGGCCATGTGAACCTTCCCATACTTCTTACATTCCCCCCTGTTGTTGCCCTTACTCAATCCTGGGCGGCAATCGTCAATCCTCATCTTCTTTTCCCCAATCCCATAGTGGTCACCCCTGAATCTCTTCCCATTACCGTTCTTGTTCCAACTCTTCTCAACCTTCCTCAGATTTGGCACTGGGTCTCTCTCGTCATACAACCTTCCGACCAAATCTACCGCCGACCTAAAAGTGTTTAGCCTAGCAGCTATCATGTTCCTCCTAATATCCACGAGCAAACCCTGCATGTACCTCTTAATCTTCTTGGACTCTGGAGTTACTAGATCCCGCACAATTCTTGCAAGTTCATTGAACTTGGAGGTATACTCCTGATGAGTCATATTTCCAGCCTCCAAATGCAAGAACTCCTTCTCAATTTTGTCCAACTCTCGATGTGGACAATACTCCTCCAAAACCAGTTGCTTCAAATCCGACCACCTCATCCTTACGACAGATCGTTTCCCATCGGCTTGGACAATGTTGTCCCACTAGCATAAGACCGAGTCAACGAAAGAATGGGAGGCAAACATCACCTTTTGATCCTCCCGGCACTCACTGATGTCTAAACCCGCCTCCATCTCTCGAACCCAATGATGAGCAGTAGTAGCATTGTCGTTACCATCAAAGGTTGGGGGTTTGCACCTGTAAAACGCCCCATAGGTGCACCCTTATTGGTCTCCTTCTCCCCCTCACTATCATCATCATGAATTACCACCTTGGGACTAGATGGCTCTTCATCAGCTGTCTCCTTCTCCCCTGCATCTTCAGTTCTTTCACCCTTCTTTACAGCCCTTAACATTTCGGTCACTACTGAGGGCAACGCATTTTGCATGACGTTGTAGACCTCGTCAGCAATAGCTTCCTTTACCGTAGACTTGAGGGTAGCCGATCCTGCACCCTCTTGGTGGCTATGGAGATCTATGTCCTCATGAGTCATCTCAGGAGCCTTAGCCTTGCTTTGGGTGACACGTGGCCTAGTAGTACGCCCGCCACGAGCACCGCCTCGGGTTGCGTTCCCAGATTTCCTACCCACCATAAGATCTACCTCCTATAAGATTCAAACACTAACATGGTCATTCAAGGTAACAGCTCGGATTATGCAAGTATAGTAAGTCACTAATTACAGTGGCCAGTTGCGATTAGCCACTTAGTTTACTTTTCATCACCCAAGCATTCCCAATCCAGACTACATCAGTATCCAAATCTCCTAAGCACATAAACCAAATAGCACACGCACGTAATACCGGTTAACTTATGAAAAATTACCTGATGGCACGTAGCTACTTGGGCTGGCATCCCTCCATTTGGTCCCATTTTCAGTTTAAGTTTAGGTTTTGAAAAAAAATAATATACCCAATTCTCTTAAACTTTGGCTCTGATACCAACTTGTAAGGCCCCGTCCCCGGAGACCCCACAGTTGGTCATTCATAGCATCATTCATTATTAAAAACACCTTAAATCACATTATTATAAGAAAACAATCACAGCGGAATAATTTAACCAAAAACCATTTTTTGTATTAATGATTACTTTTGCAAAATAATACATCGTTGTTTAGAGTTACAAAAGAATATTTAGTTGCATTACAAGGCAAAAATATCATAATTGCATAAATGGATGCCAGTCTTAATCCACCAAGTAGCTTCAATCCCTTGCCATCCTCAGTAACATCCTTACCCGCCAACTGATATGCATATAAAAAGTCAGCGTTGCTGAGTGAGTCCTAGTTTAATAAAATAGAAAATACACTTTTGTAAACTTCATTTGGTGATCATTCATCAATATACACAATCCAACATTTAGAGATTTATTATCTTTCTTTCCTTATCTTTCTCTTTCATTAACTAGGATTGCACAAAGCAAGAGCCTACATTGTTGGTTTGCAACAGATGCCGAACCCCTATCGGCAAACGTTTATCATGGTAGCTAACCCATCGACAGTTGATCCACACTGCTAGGCATGAAGCCTGCTCATGAACTAGGATCCCATTCATTCATTGGTCAATCCCCAGGACTAGACCCCTGATGTACATCCTCATGGGCTGATACAGCCGTACATCAGTTGAGCAAATGACCTCCTGGTCGTGAACCTCCATTCATTTGCTTGCAAGGCTTTTCATTCATCATAAGGGCCCAGGGGTAACATTCATTAAGTTCCACTATTCTTCTTTTATTCCTTTGTGTCCACTTATTATGGATAATACTTATTAAGATGCTCATTACTTTAATCACATAACATGAAAATATAACTGAAATAGTAAAAACACATATAAGAAATAACCAAGCATAATAATCCTTAAACAAGCATAATCATCCCTTATACAAAAGTTTTCCACACTTAAATTCTATTCCCAAAGTTTCAGAAAATCCTAAGTCTCAAAAGAAATATGGATAAGCTTAGACAAATGCAGAAGAACTAGACAAATGCGGATAAACAAATGTGGATGAACAAATGCGGATGAACATTCTCAGAAAATACGCATGAACCAAATGCTGATGACTAAGGCAAATACGCATGGACACTGTAGAAATGCTCATGGTCAAAACAAATGCGGATGAACAACACTTAAGCGAATATTCAAGTCTAAATGCGGATGAACTAAACCAATCTGTAATTGTCACCTCTGTTATAATCAGTTCCAAATCCTCATTCTTATACATTCACAGCACCGATCTAACATGCTAAACTCTTAGAACAAGCATACAACCACACGAATCGATCAAGCATTCGAAACACACACTCACACGCACAGCAAGTGCAAAGCACACAGATAAGTTTATATTTTCGGTGTAAAGCAGTAGGTAATATGGATTTCAACCCCAAACAGGTTAAAAACAAGTAAAACCAGGTGTCTAGAACTCACCTATTGCAGCCTTCAACCAAAACTCCGCCAAACTTGAGGGCAAAAGAGTTCACATGCCTAAACACACCAAAACACAAAAGAACACATAAGAATCGGTCCCGAAGCTGAAAACTCAGCTGAAACCGAACAAAACACACAAAAATGCACCTTCAAGCCTAATCTTCTTTTTCTTCTCTCTAGAACCGATGGAAATTCTGCTTTTCTTCTTTCTAGCTGTCGAAGCAGTTGATGAAGCAGTGTAGTGGGCGGCCATGCCCACATTAAACATAAAATAATAATGTTTTGTCCTTATGTACAATTTATCCCCTCCACTTATGCAACTTCTCCTTTTGTCTTTATTCTTTTCTTAATAAATTTTCGGGTGCAACAATTCTCATACCTTGTAAACACACTCGTGAACCAATCTAATCAAATTTAATTATAATCATCATTGTAATCACACTAATCAATCACAAATGGAACATAGGATATATTGTTTAAATAAAACCCAAAATCAAACACGAAAACACATGAATGAACCTTGAAATCATTCCACTCCTGCCTAAAACTCATCAAGAACAATTCATAACCAACTTTGAATACTCTTACCTCAACAATCCACCTAATCAATCAAAATGACATCTATGGATCCAAAAAATACTTTATTAACAATCTAGGCAAGGAAAAAGGTGCAAAGGATCAACAAACTACTCGTATTCACCCCATAAGAATCGAGAATCAAATTACACTGACGGAATGAAAGTAATCATAAATCATACAGAAGCGTGATATGTGATCGATGAAAAAGAAAGCAAATCAAGTTAACACAACCAAGTAAATAAGATTTACTTGTATTTTAATCAAAATTTTGCAACTACATATTGGTGCATTAAAGTATTCACAAATAAACAACTAAATAAACGGGAAATGACCTACTTATACAAAAACACTAAACAACAATAGTTCTCGCATCGATACTTTTATGACTTTCAATACAACCTCCAATGCTATGGTGTTTTGATTCTCATGCCTTGTAAACACACTCGTGAACCAATCTAATCAAATCTGATTATAATCATCATTGCAATCACACTAATCAATCACAAATGGAATGTAGGATCTATAGTTTAAATCAAAACCAAAATCAAACACGTAATCAAATGAATGAACCTTGAAATCATTCCACTCCCGCCCAAAACACATCGAGAGCAATTCACAGCCAACATCAAACACTCTTGCCTCAAAATTCCACCAAATCAATCAAAATGATAACTATGGATCCACAAAATACTTTATTAACAATGTAGGCAAGGAAAAAGGTACAAAGGATCAAGAAACTACTCGTATACACTCAATAACAATCGAAAATAAAATTACACCAACGGAATGAAAGTAATAATAAATCATACAGAAGCGTGATAAGTGATCGACGAAAAAAAAGCAAATCAAGTTAACATGACCAAGTAAATAAGATTTACTTGTATTTTAATCAAAATTTTGCAAATACATATTGGTGTATTAAAGTATTCACGAATGCTTAACTAAATAATCAGGAAATGGCCTACTTATACAAAAACACTAAAAAACAATAGCTCTCGCATGGATACTTTTTGACTTTAAATACAACCTCCAATGCTTTGGAGTTTTGATTCTCATGCCTTGTAAACACAATCATGAAGCAATCTAATCAAATCTGATTATAATCATCATTGCAATCATACTAATCAATCACAAATGGAACGTAGGATCTATTGTTTAAATAAAAACTAAAATCGAACACGAAAACACATGAATGAACCTTGAAATCATTCCACTCGTGCTTAAAACTCATCGAGAACAATTCATAACCAACTTCGAACACTCTTGCCTAAACAATCAAACTAATCAATCAAAATGACAACTATGGATCCAAAAAATACTTTATTACCAATCTAGGCAAAGAAAAAGGCGCAAAGGATCAACAAACTACTCGTATTCACTCAATAACAATCGAGAATCAAATTAAACTAACGGAATGAAAGTAATCATAAATCATACAGAAGCGTGATATGTGATCGATGAAAAAGAAAGAAAATCAAGTTAACATGACCAAGTATATAAGATTTACTTGTATTTTAATCAAAATTTTGCAACTACATATTGGTGCATTAAAGTATTCACGAATAATTAACTAAATAAACTTGAAATGTCCTACTTATACAAAAACACTAAACAACAATAGTTCTCGCATGGAAATGTTTTTGACTTTTAATACAACCTCCAATGCTATGGAGTTTTGATTCTCATGCCTTGTAAACATACTCCTGAACCAATTTAATCAAATCTGATTATAATCATCATTGCAATCACACTAATTAGTGACAAATGGAACGTAGGATCTATTGTTTATATCAAAACCAAAATCAAACACGAAAACGCATGAATTAACTTTGAAATCATTCCACTCCCGCCCAAAACGTATCGAGAACAATTCACATCCAACTTCAAACACTCTCGCCTAAAAAATCCACCAAATCAATCAAAATGACAACTATGGATCCAAAAAATACTTTATTAACAATATAGGCAAGGAAAAAGGTTCAAAGGATCAACAAACTACTCGTATTAACTCAATAACAATCAAGAATCAATTTACACTAACGGAATGAAAGTAATAATAAATCATACAGAAGCGTGATAAGTGATAGATTAAAAATTTTGCAACTACATATTGGTGAATTAAAGTATTCATGAATGCTTAACTATATGACCTACTTATACAAAAAAAACTAAACAATAATAGCTCTCGCATGGTTACTTTTTTGACTTTCAATACAACCTCTAATGCTATGGAGTTTTGATTCTCATGCCTTGTAAACACACTCAGGAACCAATCTAATCAAATCTGATTAAAATCATCATTGCAATAACACTAATCAATCACAAATGCAACGTAGGATTTATTGTTAAAATACAAACCAAAATGAAACACGAAAACACATAAAGGAACCTTGAAATCATTCCACTCCCACCTAAAACTCATCGAGAACAATTCATAAACAACTTTGAACACTTTTGCCTTAACAATCCACCTTATCAATCAAAATGACAACTATGGATCCAAAAATTACTTTATTAACAATCTAGGCAAGGAAAAAGGTGCAAAGGATCAACAACCTACTCGTATTCACTCAATAACAATCAAGAATCAAATTAACGAGAAATGACCTACTTATACAAAAACACTAAACAACAATAGTTCTCGCATGGATTCTTTTTTGACTTTCAATACAACCTCCAATGTTATGGAGTTTTGATTCTCATGCCTTGTAAACACACTCATGAATCAGTGAAATCAAATCTGATTATAATCATCATTGCAATCATATTAATCAATCACAAATGTAACATTGGATCTATTGTTTAAATCAAAAACAAAATCAAATACGAAAACATATGAATGAATCTTGAAATCATTCCACTCCTACCTAAAACTCATCGATAACAATTCATATCCAACTTCAAACACTCTTGCCTCCATAATCCACTGAAGCAATCAAAATGACAACTATGGATCCATAAAATACTTTATTTACAATCTAGGCAAGGGAAAAGGTGCAAAGGATCAAGAAACTACTTGTATTCTCTCAATAACAATCGAGAGTCAAATTACACTGACGGAATAAAAGTAATCATAAATCATACAGAAACATGATATGTGACCAATGAATAAGAAAGCAAATCAAGTTAAAATGACCAAGTAAATAATATTTACTTGTATTTTAATCAAAATTTTGTAACTACATATTGGTGCATTAAAGTATTCATGAATGCTTAACTAAATAAACGGGAAATGACCTACTTATACAAAAACACTAAACAACAATAGTTCTCTGTAACGCCCCACATTTTTCAATAAAGCCGAAGTTTTCTCGCGAGTCATGAAGTTCTCGCGTGGAAGACAGTTCTCGCGTGACTAGAAGTTCTTGCGCGAGAAGTCTGGAGAAAAGTTTGAGCCGGGTATAAATAGTTGAGAACACCTAGCCAGACTCCAGTTTTCCACGAGAAGTGTTGCTGCTAGAGAGAGAAAGCGGTTGCGTAGAGAGAGAAGTGTTTAAGGTATGTAACTCGTGTAGTAACTCGTGTTATGTACTAAGGATGGATTACTGATGTATAAAACGCTTGGTTATGTAGTTCTTGCTTGGTAAAAGCTTCGGGGAGGTTGTGGTTGTGCTAGAACTTCAAGAGGTGAGTTCTAGACTCCTCTTTTATGCGTTTTATCCATGTTTTGGGGCTAATATGCATACTTTATGAATGTTTTGTTAAAGAATGATGTTTATAATTGTTATAGCCTGTTTTGGGTGTTAACATAGTATTCGTGGCAAACGGTTACTTTTTGAAAGTTCTCACGTGAATGATGCAGTTCTCACGCGAATGATGATTTTTTCACATGAAAGATGAGTTCTCGTGTTAAGGATGAGTTGTCGCTTGATGGGAGGAGTTCTCGCGCGAATATGGATTCTCGCGCGAAAACTTTGGACTGTTACGTGTTATGTTACCCCTTAAACGTGCGTTAATAATGAATTAAAGTACGTATGTAGATATATTATATATATCATGATAGTTAAGGCTAAAGAACGATGATAATTCACATGTGAAATGCTAAAGAACAGTTACCCTGTTACCCGATAAAGCACAGCTGTGAAAACACTAAAGCGCTAAAGAAGTCTTGCAAGCAACTGATAGGAGATATGCTTGGTGCATTCTCGCATAGGAGCTACACATCGGTGTGCTCACATAAGGGTATACTTTGGGTATGCCCGTGCTATTAAAGGAGATATGCTTCATGCATTCTCACCCGATCGGAGTTACACTTTGGTGTGCTCACTTGATAGGAGATATGCTTCGTGCATTCGCACCCGATAGGAGTTACACTTCGATGTGCTTACCTGATAGGAGATATGCTTCATGCATTCTCACCCAATAGGAGTTAAACTTCGGTGTGCTCACCTGATAGGAGATATGCTTCGTGCATTCTCACCCAATAGGAATTACACTTTGGTGTTCTCACCTGATAGGAGATATGCTTCGTGCATTCTCACCCGATAGGAACTATGCTTCGTGCTAAGTTCAAATGATGACGTAAAGTGTATAGTAAAGTATGTATGGGTAACGTAACGATAAAGTGAATGGTAAAGTAAAAGTTAAAGTTTGGTTATCGAACGAGTTCGATAACGATGTTGATGATGAATGAGGTTAAAGTTTTTACGATGTTTATGTATGTTATAGTTTTGTTAAATAGTCCTAGAGCTCACTCAGCGTCTCTGACTTTTGTATGCATATTAGATTGACAGGTATGCTATACATTTTGGGTGAGCTCGGCATGGATGGGAGAGTTACCTGGCACATGTTCGAGACTGGCATCCTGGCATAGAACTTTGTTAGTTTACCAAGTGATCTTTTGATGTAAATGTTAAACAATAGAAATCTTTGTACGTTCCACTGCATATATTAATGAAATTTGATGTTCGAGAACTTGTGTTTCTGATGTCCAAATCCAACTGTGTGGTTTCCTAGATTGGGGCCTTACAAGTTGTTATCAGAGCCATAGTTTGAGAGATTTAGACTCTTTGATGTCTAGACTTGAATTAAGAATGGGATCAATATGGGATGCCAGTGCCAGTAGCTCCATGCTAGGAAGGTTATGACTGTTAAGGGTTCCTTGAGGTTATAGTGCTTGTAGTGAGATTGAGTGCTGATGTGACTCAGGATAGGAAAAGTTTAGGATATGAAGAGTTAAAGTAAGTAGTTAATTACAATTGGCCACTATTATTAGAAATTTACATTACTTGACATGATCTGAACTATTACCTGAAATGATAATGTTAGCCTTTTGCATCTTATAGCAAGCTATGACTGGAAGAAAAGCTACTCGAGGAGGTGCTCGTGGTAGTAGGGGTAGACCACCAGTCACCAAGAACCAAAACCAGACAACTGAGGAGGTTCCTGTGGACTCTATTCACACTGCCAGCGAGAAAAACTCTCATCACTCTGAAGAGAGGATTACCTTGGAGCATGTTGTTTAGGAGGCTATCGCCGAAGAGGTCCACAATATCCTTTAGGACATCATGCCTTCCATCATGACTGAGGCCATAAAGGAGGTAACCAAGGAGTGGATGTTAGAGGCAAAGAACAAAGCTAGCAAGAAAGATAGTGAAGGTACCGGGGAAGGCTCGGGGAAGGATAGGAAGGATGAGGGGGATGATACTAATGGGGATTTAGCCAAAGGGTGTTCGTATCGCATCTTCAAGGGGTGCAATCCTCCATCCCCGGACGACAAGTGTGTTGCTATTGCCACTCTCCAGTGGGTGTTTGAGATGGAAGCGATGATTGAGATCAGTGAATGTAGAGCTGACTAGGTTGTGAAGTTCGCAGCTCACTCATTTGTTGACGAAGCTATTTATTGGTAGAATACTATCAAGCAGACGAAGGACACTCGTGAGTTCAGAAACTTAAAGTGGAATGACCTGAAAGAGATGGTGATAAGAAAGGTCTGCCCTCAGAATAAGATCGACAGGGTGGAAAGGGAATTTTTGGGTTTTAAAGCTAGAACTATGACCCACAGGCAGTACACGTCTCGCTTTAACAAGATGGCCAGGTTGATGCCTCACCTGGTGAGTACTGAGGAGAGGAGGATGAAGTGCTATGTGCAGGGTTTGCATTCAAAGGTCAGGGCATATATGAAGGCAAGCAGGCCGAAGACCTTCGAGTCTTTGGTGGAGTTGAGCGGGATAGTGTATGACGATGTGGTGGCTGATGAGCCCGTTGAGGAGGCGAAGAAGAAAAGTTGGTCGGGGAACGTGAAGCGGGAGAGAAATGAGAGGTTTGCTGCTCAGGCCAAAAAGATAAAGGTGGAGTCGTCCGGTGATTGCCAAAAATGTAGGAGGAAGCATGCTGGTGATTGCAGGCTTGGTTCGAGTCTGTGTTACAGATGTGGGAAGACGGGGCATTTCTCTAAGGATTTCCCTAGTGCGGGAAAGTGCTACAACTGTGGCGAGTTGGGGCACTACAGTCGAGAGTGTAAAGAGGCAAAAGTGGTTGACTCGGCAAGAGGAAAGGAGGCTGAGAAAGAGAAGAAAGCTGGTGACAAGCCAAGGGCCAAGGCTAGGGCTTTCACGATGACCAGAGAGGAGGCCAGAACAGAACCTGATGTTGTGTCAGGTATGTTCCCAGTTAACAACATACTTGCTTCTGTTCTGTTTGATTCTGGTGCAAGTAAATGTTTTATAGCTGCCACCTTTTGTGATGTGATGAATGCAAAGGCCAAAGAAATAGATCATGTGTTTGAAGTAGAAACTGCCATTGGAAAGACTACTAAGATAACTGAGGCCTTAGAGGATTGTAGCATAGAATTGGAAGGTCATAGATTCCCCACTAGGTTGTTTATTATGACCCTAGGTGGATTTGACATCGTGTTGGGTATGGACTGGTTAGCCGCCTACAAGGCTAACATAGTTTGTTAGAGGAAGATGATTCAGATGAAAGCGCCCGACTGTAGCTTAGTCACGATTTACGGCGACAAGATCTGCGAAGTTCCTAAGATGGTTTCTATGATAAAGGCAGAGAAGTTTATGAGACGACGGTGCGGAGCATTCTTGGCATACGTTAAAGATGCTAAAGATGAAACCGTAGAGTTGACAGATGTACCCGTGGTGTGTGCCTTCCCGAATGTGTTCCCTGATAACTTGACAGAGGTACCACCCGATTGGGAGATAGAGTTTCAGATTGATCTTGTGCCAGGAGCTCAGCCCGTTGCTAAAGCGCCGTATCATCTGGCTTCATCAGAGTTGAATGAGTTGTTAGTCCAACTACAGGACCTTCTCGATAAAGGATTTATCAGACCGAGCATTTCTCCTTGGGGTGCTCTAGTGTTGTTCGTGAAGAAGAAGGATGGTAGCATGCGTATGTGTATAGACTACAGGGAGCTGAATAAGTTCACGGTGAAAAATAGATACCTGTTACCTTGGATAGATGATCTGTTCGACCAGTTGCAAGGTGCAAGTTGGTTCTCGAGGATCGATCTTCGGTCGGGTTATCACCAGCTAAAGGTTAAGGAACAGGACATCCTAAAGACTGTGTTTCGGACATGATATGGGCATTATGAATTTCTCGTGATGTTGTTTGGTCTATCCAATGCCCCTGCAGCATTCATGGACTTGATGAATAGGGTTTGTCGACCGATGCTCTATATATCCGTGATAGTGTTCATAGACGATATCCTGATCTACTCGAAGAATGAGGGAGACCATGCATGTCACCTTTGTGAGGTGCTAGAGACTCTAAGAAGGGAGAAGTTGTTTGTGAAATTCTCCAAATGTGCATTTTGGTTATGCGAGGTGCAGTTTCTAGGTCATGTGATTAACCCACAAGGAATCATGGTTGATCCTGCTAAGGTGGAGGCGGTGATGAAATGGAATTCACCTAAAACGCCATCTGAAATCTGAAGCTTCCTCGGATTGGCGGGTTATTACCAGAGATTCATCCAGGATTTTCCCAAGATTGCCTTGCCGTTGACCAAGTTGACGAGGAAGGATGTGAAGTTTGAATGGGCGATAGACAAGAGAATGCGTTCATGGAGTAAAGAGGAGATTGACACAAGCTTTAGTGTTAACATTACTGGAAGGGAATGAGGACTTGGTTGTCTATTCCGACGCTTCTTATCAAGGGTTAGGGTGCGTACTAATGTAGCGAGGCAAAGTCATAGCGTAGGCATCTTGACAGTTAAAGGTTCACGAGGTGAACTACCCTACCCATGATCTGGAGCTGGCTAATGTGGTATTTGCATTAAAGATATGGAGACACTACTTATATGGTGTCAAATGTATGATTTTCACGGACCACAAAAGCCTAAAGTATTTCTTCAAGCAGAAAGATCTTAATATGAGGCAGAGACGATGGTTGGAACTCATAAAAGATTACGACTGTAAGATTCATTATCACCCGGGTAAGGCTAACGTGGTAGCTGACGCCCTAAGCCGGAAGGAGGACCGAGAACCAATTCGGGTGAGATCTTACCAGTTGATTGTGACTCCTGATATGTTAAAACAAATCTACGAAGCTCAGAAAGAAGCTCTAAAGCCTAAGCACATTAATGAAGAAAGGATGAAGGGACAGATCGTGAACCTGGAAGAAAACGCCAATGGTATCAAAACTAGGTTTGGGCGCATGTGGATTCCTAGACGTGGAGGTCTGTGAGAGAAGGTGTTGGACAAAGCACACAAGACTCGTTACTCCATTCACCTGGGGACCAACAAGATGTACCAAGACCTAAAGAAGAACTATTGGTGGCCGGGAATGAAAGCCAAGGTGGCAAGGTACGTAGAAAGGTGCTTGACCTGTCTCTAGGTTAAGGCTGAGCATCAGAAGCCATACGGGAAAATCTAACCCTTGAAAATTCCCGAATGGAAGTGGGAGCATATTACTATGGATTTCATAATGAAGCTACCTCGTACAGCTAAAGGTTATGATGCCATATGGGTCATAGTGGACAGACTGACAAAGAGTGCTCACTTTCTACCCATCCGAGAGACTTATAACTCGGAGCGACTTGCCGAAGTGTTCATCAATGAGATAGTTACCCGTCATGGTATGCCAGTGGCGATTTTCTCTAACAGAGATAGGCGGCTTACATCCAAGTTTTGGAAGAAGTTCAATGATGCGATGGGAACTAGATTGCACATCAGTACAGCATACCACCCACAGACGGATGGCTAATCCGAAAGGACTATCTAGACCTTGGAGGACATGCTTCGGGTGTGTATTATAGACTTTGGTTGGAGTTGGGATAGTCATCTACCATTGGCGGAGTTCTCATACAATAACAGCTACCATGCCAGTATTTGTATGCCCCCGTATGAGATGTTGTATGGCCGAAGGTGTAGGACCCCGTTATGTTGGGGGGAAATCGGAAAGAAGGAGTTGGGTAGTATCGAGGTCATCGAGACGACCAACGAGAAGTTGGGCAAGATTAAATCGTTCATGAAAGCGGCTAAAGATAGACAGAAATTCTATGCCGACAAACGTCGAAGACCGATTGAGTTTAACGTCGGTGATAGGGTGATGCTAAAGGTGTCACCTTGGTAAGGAATCATTCGATTCCGAAAGAGAGGATAGTTGAGCCCTTGATTTATTGGGCCTTTCAAGATCGTAGCCCGTGTGGGGGAAGTGGCGTATAGGTTGGAACTACCAGATGCATTGAGTGGAATTCATCCTACCTTCCATGTATCACATCTGCGTAAGTGTCTAGCAGACGAAGACGCTCATGTTTCACTAGAAGATGTGGAGATGATGATAGACTGAACTATGTGGAACAGCCCATAGCAATAATAGACAGAAAGGAGAAACAACTGAGGAATAAAGTAGTTCCACTCGTCCGAGTACAATGGAAGCATAAAAAGGGGTCGGAGTCCACTTGGGAATCCAAAGATGAGATGAGACAGCATTATCCTCAGTTTTTTGGTGAATAACGGGTTTTGGGGACGAAACCCAAATAAGGGGGTGGACTTGTAATGCCCTGAATTTTTGAATGAAGACGAAGTTCTCGCGCGAGAGGTTGAGTTCTTGCGCGAGTCATGAAGTTCTCGTGTGGAAGACAATTCTCGCGTGACTAGAAGTTCTCGCGCGAGAAGTCTGGCGAAAAGTTTGAGCTGGGTATAAATAGTTGAGAACACCTAGCCAGACTCTAGTTTTCATGCGAGAAGTGTTGCTGCTAGAGAGAGAAAGCGGCTGCATAGAGAGAGAAAGTGAAGAACGAAGTGTTTAAGGTATGTAACTTGTGTAGTAGCTCGTGTTATGTACTAAGAATGGATTACTGATATATAAAATGCTTGGTTATGTTGTTCTTGCTTGGTAAAAGCTTCTGGGAGGTTGTGGTTGTGCTAGAACTTCAAGAGGTGAGTTCTAGACCCCTCTTTTATGTGTTTTATCCATGTTATGGGGCTAATATGCATACTTTATGAATGTTTTCTTAAAGAATGATGTTTATAATTGTTATAGCTTGTTTTGGGTGTTAAAGTGGGTAAAGAAGTGATAACTTGTGGGTAAAGTTATGTACAACATAAAAGTTATCACGCAAAACGTAGTATTCGCGACTAACAGTTACTTTTTGAAAGTTCTCATGCGAATGATGAAGTTCTCGCAAGAGTGATGATGATCTTGTGTGAAAGATAAGTTCTCGCGCGAAGGAGGAGTTGTCGCTCGATGGGAAGAGTTCTCGCGCGAATGTGGGTTCTCGAGCGAAAACTTTGGACTGTTACGTGTTATGTTACCCGTAAACGTGCGTTAATAATGAATCAAAGTACGTAATTATATATATCATGATAGTTAAGGCTAAAGAACGATGATAATTCACATGTGAAATGCTAAAGACCAGTTACCCTGTTACCCGATAAAGCACAGCTGTGAAAACGCTAAAGCGCTAAAGAAGGCTTGCAAGCAACTGACACGAGATATGCTCGGTGCATTCTCGCATAGGAGCTACACGTCGGTGTGCTCACATAGGGGTATACTTTGGATATGCCTGTGCCATTAAAGGAGATATGCTTTGATCATTCTCACCCGATTGAAGTTACACTTCGGTGTGCTCACCTGATAGGAGATATGCTTCGTGCAATCACACCCGATAGGAGTTACACTTCAGTGTGCTCACCTGATAGGAGATATGCTTCATGCATTCTCACCAGATAGGAGTTACACTTCGGTGTGCTCACCTGATAGGAGATATGCTTCGTGCATTCACACCCGATAGGAGTTACACTTTGGTGTGCTTACCTGATAAGAGATATGCTTCATGCATTCTCACCAGATAGGAGTTACACTTCGGTGTGCTCACCTGATAGGAGATATGCTTCATGCATTCTCACCCGATAGGAGTTACACTTTGGTATGCTCACCTGATAGGAGTAATGCTTCATGGATTCTCATCTGATAGGAGTTACACTTCGGTGTGCTCACCTGATAGGATATATGCTTTGTGCATTCTCACCTGATAGGAACTAAGCTTCGTGCTAAGTTCAAATGATGACGTAAAGTGTATGATAAAGTAATGTATGGGTAAATTAACAGTAAAGTGAATGGTAAAGTAAAAGTTAAAGTTTGGTTATCGAACGATTTCGATAACGATGTTGATGATGAATGAGGTTAAAGTTTTTACGATGTTTATGTATGTTATAGTTTTTTAAAGTAAACCTAGAGCTCACTAAGCATCTCTGACTTTTGTATGCATATTAGATTGACAGGTATGCTATACATTTTAGGTGTGCTTTGCATGGATGGGAGAGTCATGGCACATGTTTGAGAATGGCATCCTGGCATAGAACTTTGTTAGTTAGCCAAGTGATCTTTTGATGTAAATGTTAAATAATAGAAATCTTTGTACGTTTCGCTGTGTATATTAATGAAATTTGATGTTCAAGAACTTGTATTTCTGATGTCCAAATCCAACTGTGAGGTTTCCCGGATTGGGGACTTACATTCTCGCAATGATACTTTTTTGACTTTCAATACAACCTCCAATGCTATGGAGTTTTGATTCTCATGCCTTGTAAACACACTCATGAACCAATTTAATCAAATCTAATTATAATCATCATTTGAATCACACTAATCAATCACAAATGGAACGCAAGATCTATTGTTTAAATCAAAACCAAAATCGAATATGTAATCACATGAATGAACCTTGAAATCTTTCCACTCCCGTCCAAAACACATCGAGAACAATTAACAGCCAACTTCGAACACTCTTGCCTCAAAAATCCACCGAATCAATCAAAATGAGAAATATGGATCCACAAAATACTTTATTAACAATCTAGGCAAGGAAAAAGTTGCAAAGGATCAGGAAACTACTCATATACAATCAATAACAATCGAGAATCAAATTACACTGACGGAATGAAAGTAATAATAAATCATACAGAAGCGTGATAAGTAATCGATGAAAAAGAAAGCAAATCAAGTTAACATGACTAAGTTAATAAGATTTACTTGTATTTTAATCAAAATTTTGTAACTACATATTGGTGCATTAAAGTATTCATGAATGCTTAACTAAATAAATAGGAAATGACCTACTTATACAAAAACACTAAACAACAATAGCTCTCGCATGGATACTTTTTTGACTTTCAATAGAACCTCCAATGCTATGGAGTTTTGATTCTCATGCCTTGTAAACACACTAGTGAACCAATCTAATCAAATCTGACTATAATCATGTAAAGCCCCGATCCTAGAGTCCCCACAGTTGGTCATTCATTATAAAAACTCATTTAAAATATATAAACATAAGAAAATATTGCAGCGGAAGAATTATCAAAAACCATTTCATGCATTTATAGTTACTTTTGCCATGTATTACTGTTGGGTTTTTACAAGTTTTAAGAAGGATGTTTAACCATTTAAACATAAAAACGCAGCGGATGTATGGAGTTTAAAACTTGTGTTATATTCTGAAAATAAACATTTATATGTTCAAGAAAACATACCCAAGAACAAGGATCATATATATGTGAAAAGAAATGCTATCAAAACCAACCATAGGATGTACATGAATACTACCTTTCTTGAACAAGAAAGATGGATACGGATAAGAGGAGGAAGATGATGTTTCTTGAATGTCTAGTCTTCAAAAGAGAAGACCTCAAGCTTGTATACCCACAAGCTCTTGCAAAACACCAAACTTGTTAGGAAGCTAACACCCAAAGCCTTCTTTTCAAGCTCTTGATCCGTGAATGTTGAAGAGCAAGATGGAGAAGAAAGAGTTCTTTTGCATGTGTGAGAGAGAGAGTCTGCTTGAGTGTCTTGTTCCAAGGGATTAAAGTCTTGTCTTCAAACAAGACAAGGAATCCCAAGAAGAACAAAAGGGCGGCCGAAAGTTTTGGGTTTAAAATGGGTTCCCCCCATTTTAAATAACACCCTTTTAATTCATTTTAATCACCCATTAAGTTATATAATTAAACTAATTTTAATCTTATAACTTAAACACTCTTATATTTGATGTTATTTAACTTATTTAAACAACATTACAAATGATATCTCATGAACAAAATATCCATATAATTTGTTCTATCTCAAATGCAATAATTCAGAAAACCCATTTTCTAAATTGGTGTCATAATTTATTTGCTTGATCATGATCAACAAATAAATGTTTAACGGTGTTTGCCTAGCTTGTTATTGGGTATGACCCGACTTGGATCATAACGTACTAACCACATCAATCTTGTATGTGTCTTGGGCATATAAGATCCAACAATCTCCCACTTGCACAAGATTCATAGAAGATTGATGCAAGCAGTAAATACCGCCTAACAACGGTTTACTACCCTTAATACGTATGACTAAGTGCCATTCAATAACATCATCCCCTTCAAGTATCTTACTCGAAAATGTTTTAGGTGAAACAATCATCTATCCTTTTGTCACAGATGTCATGTTAAATCTTAGAGACACAGAATGATCATTCTCCATTGACTTAACTTTAGCAGGCCTTAGACATCTTACTCTCAACGAATAAGAGGAACAAATCCCATCTTGATTACATACGTCTCTCACAATCACCTCGTGCTATACCTGAATTTAGTCTTATGTACTGCCATGTTTCAGAACAGCGAAGAACTAAGTCAAAGTATAATACCCGTGAATATCAAGACCCAATATGTATCTCAGGTCAGAGGATACCAAATGATATTCGCCTTTACTCAAATTTACTTATGATCAATCAAGAAGATTCCATGTAGTAATATTTGAAATGCGGGTCAGTCCAATATATATCCCATAAATATCTATGAACTTTGGCAGCAACCCTTTGCTATATATTCATCCAAATGAATATCTACCAATCCAAGTTCATAATAGTCTTACCCTCATACTTGTTCCCACAGGCATGAACGACTACGGACGTTTAGAGTAAATGATTTACTCATGGATTAAACATGCAAAATTGGAACATTAGTTGAAACATTATAACCATATAATTCATTCAAGTAATAAAAGGTTCCAATATCCAAATACAAGATCACAAAATCAAATCCAGTCACTAGAATATCGAAGTCCCATGGCACAAGTATGACCCTCATGCTTTGCCTTTTCAAGAAGCTTCGTGAGTGGATCCGCAATGTTTTGATCCGTGTGAACTTTGCGAATACATATTTTTCCCTTTTCAACTTCATCCCTTATGTAGTTGAATCTCCGCTCAATGTGCCTAGTCTTTTGATGTGCACGGGGTTCCTTGATTTGAGCAATCGCACCCTCATTATCACAAAGAATTTCTAGGGGGTCCTGAATGGAAGGGACAACCCCTAGATCGGCAATGAATTTCTTCAACCATGCAGCTTCTTGAGCTGCTAATGAAGCGGCGATGTATTCTGACTCTGTAGTTGATAATGCCACCACATCTTGTTTAGAGCTCTTCCAAGAGACTGCTCCTCCATTTAGGATGAAAATGTATCCCGATTGTGATCGTGAGTCATCCCGATCAGTTTGGAAACTCGCATCCGTGTAACCTTTTACCACGAGTTCCTCCTCACCAGATCCATAGATTAGGAACATATCTTTAGTCCTCCTTAGGTACTTAAGTATGTTCTTAACAGCCATCCAATGACTATTTCCAGGATTTTGCTGGTATCGGCTTGTCATGCTCAAGGCGCATGACACGTCCGGCCTAGTGCATATCATTGCATACATGATGGATCCTATAGCAGATGCATACGGGATTCCCTTCATTTTATCTTGCTCATCCTTTGAGCTTGGACATTGAGTCGTACTCAATATCGTTCCTCTTTGAATAGGTACCGTACCTTTCTTAGAGTTCTCCATCTTGAACCTTTTCAAGATCTTGTCAATGTATGCACTTTGATTTAAACCTATCAACCGCCTCGATCTATCCCTATAGATCTTTATTCCCAAAATGTAGGCGGCTTCACCAAGATCCTTAATGGAAAAACAGCTTCCAAGCCAGGTTTTTATACCTTCCAAGGTTGGAATGTCATTTCCAAATAGTAGGATGTCATCGACATACAATACTAGGAAAGTGATGATGCTCCCACTAGCCTTTTTATACACACAAGCCTCATCAGCATTTTTGATGAACCCAAATTTAATTACCTCTTCATCAAAACGGTGATTCCAACTTCTTGACGCTTGCTTCAATCCATAGATTGATTTCTTTAACTTGCATACTTTGTTAGGATGTTTTGGGTCGACAAAACCTTCAGGCTGAACCATATAGACATCTTCCTCAAGATATCCATTTAGAAAAGCGGTTTTGACATCCATTTGCCAAATCTCATAATCATAATGAGCAGCTATGGCAAATAATATCCTAATAGACTTTAGCATTGCAACAGGCGAAAAAGTCTCATCATAATCAACCCCTTGAGTTTGAGTGAAACCTTTTGCTACAAGTCTAGCTTTATAAGTATCCAAGTTTCCATGCATATCGGTTTTCTTTTGAAAACCCACTTACTTCCAACTACCTTGGAGTTAAGAGGTGGTACAACCAAGTCCCACACTTGGTTGTCATACATGGATTGCATCTCAACATTCATGGCTTCAAGCCATTTGTCACAATCCAAATTGGACACTGCATCATGGTATGTGATTGGTTCATCGGAATCAACCACATAGCACCCATCCATGAAAAATCCATATCTTTCAGGTGGATTACTAGTTCTACCAGATTTGCGAACGTTTTGTGTGTGTTGATCAACCATTTGATCATTCTCAACATCCTCATGTTGAGTGCTAGTGTCAACCAAACGTGTATCGGGTTGTGGACCTTGATCCTCCTCAAGATCCACTGTTCTACTGCTAGCTCCTTCCATAAGGAACTTGGCTTCCAAGAACTCACCCTTCTTGGCAACAAATTCCTTTTGTTCCAATGGATCATAGAAATAATATCCCATAGAATCTCTAGGATATCCAATAAAAATACACTTAGTGGAACGTCTTTCTAACTTGTTTGAGGTGGGAGTCTTACATAAGCCTCACATCCCCACACCTTTAAATATGATAGAGATGGAACCCTTCCATGCCATATTTCAAAAGGTGTCCTTTCCACTTTCTTGGTTGGGGCCATATTCAAAATACGGGCCGCAGAGAGCAAAGCAAAGCCCCAAAATGATAGAGGCAATGAGCTTCCAGCCATCATAGATCGAACCATATCTAATAGAGTTCGATTTCTCCTTTCGGACACACCATTGTGTTGTGGTGTTCCAGGTGGAGATAGTTGTGAGATAATCCCACAACTTCTAAGATGATCTCTAAAAGCATCACTCAGGTATTCACCTCCTCTATCGGTGCGAAGAATTTTTATTGATTTGTTGAGTTGATTTTCTACTTCATTTTGGAAGGTTTTGAACATTTCAAAAGCTTCATCTTTGTGTCTTAACAAGTACACATACCCATACCTACTATAGTCGTCGGTAAAGGTAATGAAGTATCTTTCATTATACCTAGTCATTGGCTTAAAAGGACCACATACATCCGAATGTATGATACCTAATAAATCTTTTGCCCTTTCGGTTTTGCCACTAAAAGGCGCCTTAGTCATTTTGCCTTGTAAACAAGATTCACATACATCAAATGAATCATATTCACTTGCTTTTAAAAGACCATTCTTTTGAAGAGTTTGTATGCGCTTCTTGTTTATATGACCAAGACGGCAATGCCAAAGATAGGTGTCACTCAAATCTAATTTGAGCTTCTTGGTGGTGGTTTGGTACAACGAGCTATCATATAATGTGTTTTCATGAACCAATTCATAAATACCATTAATAGGAGTAGCTTTAAAATAAAAGATGTTATTTAAAGAAACATGAATTTCATTTTCAATAAACATCAAAACATAACCATATTGTCTTAATTGTGCAACTGAAATAATGTTCCTAGTCAAACTAGGAGCATACAAAACATTGTTCAAAATTGCTTCCAAACCATTTGGAAGCTTCAGGATGTAGTCCCCTCGGGCTTCAACTTGAACTTTTGCCCCATTCCCCATGTAGAGGCTAACATCCCCTTTGTTGAAGTTTTTACTTCTTTTGAACCCCTGCAACAAATTGCAAATGTGAGTCCCACATCCGGTATCCAATACCCATGTGTTAGAGGATATTATATTTAGATCAATATGAATCATGAAAATTGTACCTGAGGTCTGCCCGGCATCCCTCTTTGCTTTCAACTCTTTGAGATGGACAGGACAATTTCTTGCCCAATGTCCTATCTCCCCACACTTAAAGCATGGGTCATCCGAAGCAACCTTTTGCTTCTTCTCCGCTGGTTTTGGTGGTGGCACTTTTACCACTCCCTTTCCCTTTCTCCCAACGTACCCTTTACCTTTGGCAACACTTGCCTTGGATGCGGGGTGAGGCCTCTTCTTGTTCCCACCTTCATTGATGGTGAGAACGGGTAAACTCCTTTTACCCATGGCCGCCTCGGCTGTCTTGAGCATAGAGTGAAGCTCAGTTATGTTCTTGTCCCAACCGTTCATGTTATAATTCATAACAAAATTGTCAAACCTTTTTGACAAAGAGTTGAGGATCAAATCCGTAGCCAACTCTTTCGAGACGGGACAATTCAGCCTTTCGAGGCGGTCTATGTGGCTCTTCATCTTAAGTACATAAGATGAGACCGATTGGGTATCATCCATACGACATGCATGGAGTGCTCGAACCGTTTCGAAGCGCTCTACCCTTGCTTGTTGTTGGAACGTTTCCTTCAACTGGGTTATCATGTCGTATGCTCCGTGATGTTCGTACTCCTTTTGGAGATCCGGAGTCATACTTGCCAACATGAGGCAAGACACTTGGACCGAGTCCTCAGTGTATTTCACCCAATTCAAGTAGGCCTCTTCATCTTCCTCATTGGGTTCATCGGGAATCGGATCGTCTAAGATATATGACCGTTTCTCTTGCTTGAGAACAATTCTCAAGTTTCGAAACCAATCAATGAAATTGTTATGGTTTAGACGCTCCTTTTGGAGAATGGTTCTTAGTGATAGGTTGTGAGCGGATGGAATATCATTATTTTCATTGTTGTTGGTGGCCATCTACAAAATTTAACAAGGTTCAATTTTAGTATTTACGATATTATCATCTTTAATTATAAATCTCTTTTATGTGTCATACACAAAATAAAATTCTAGAATCCAACGTCACATTTAAATAGTGGTTAGGTGATCTTTATCCCATTATTTAAATTAACAAGGTAGTCAACGTTTGACAATTGCAACCCTTTGCAACTTCTAGGGTATGGGATCGACTTAAACATCATATGTATAGTCGGCATGTTAATCCCATCAACACCTTTTGTAAACCATATTGTAGGTGATCCATTTAACATGGTTTGCAAATCAAGTTACCCTACTTACACACACATGTGAGTTTACCAATATAAGTGGTTAGGTGATCTTTATCCCACAAATATGGCATTCCCACCTTAAATCACTAGTTCCCTCAAAATGGTTAGGTGACCTTTATCCCATTAAGAGTTTTCAAGTGACTTAAGTGTTGTGTAAAAGGATGGTGATAAACTTGTTTTCAAAAGACATTTTAAGTTTTCATAATTCTAGTTTAGAAAACTCTATGTACCTTGCATTTGCATGCTTTCAAATACATGGTACCCTATGGTTCTTTTAATAAAACCCCTTTTATTTAAAATCATTAATCCTTTTAATAACCTTTTATTAACCACTTAATGATTAAGAACCATTTATTTTCAGCTTGTTATGTTTATAAATTTGTTAGTTATGCATATCCATATATCAAACAACCAACATAAAACAAAACAACCAAACAAGCACAACCATTCAATCATATGTGCATAACCATAGCCACTAAGGTGACCACACTTGTTTGCCATCACAAGTGTTGTCACTAGGTCTTTCCTAAGGGTTAATAATGACACATTAAAATGTGTCCAAGAACTCCCACTCGAATCCACATCCAAATGCTTCAAGTGTCCATGTCTTTTGAGTTCTTCCTTTGTATCTTTCCTTGAGTCTCCAACTTGTGCATCTTCTTTTACAAAATCATATCCTAATACAATTTTTCTAATAAAAGAAATGCACCTAATCTATTTATTACATAACCAATGAATAAATAAATTACAACCCAAAAGATACAAACACCAAAATTATTATTACAACCCTTTAATGAATAAAACTAAACATGACAATCACATTCATCCAAAACCAAAACACATTAGGTCAAGGCTATGTTATGCACCAAAATATGTATCAAATACAACATCCAAGAACAACCATGAACTCCCTTTTTAACCCTTAAAGTTTCGGCCAACATGAACCCAAACTTTAGGGTTTAGTCCAAACAAAACAATCAACCACTTGATGTTAATCTTTCAAGGTTTATTCTAAAGCATGTGAGATAAAACTTTGAAAGATAAGGGATTCATTTATCCATATCAAAACAGCCCCTAATGGGTTGAAAAAGTCCAACAAAACTAACTTTTCTTGGACTTTTGAAGCAAGTTTTCCACATAACCGGCTCTAGATGCCATTGTTGGGTTTTTACAAGTTTTAAGAAGGATGTTTAACCATTTAAACATAAAAACGCAGCGGATGTATGGAGTTTAAAACTTGTGTTATATTCTGAAAATAAACATTTATATGTTCAAGAAAACAAACCCAAGAACAAGGATCATATATATGTGAAAAGAAATGCTATCAAAACCAACCATAGGATGTACATGAATACTACCTTTCTTGAACAAGAAATATAGATACGGATAAGAGGAGGAAGATGATGTTTCTTGAATGTCTAGTTTTCAAAAGAGAAGACCTCCAGCTTGTATACCCACAAGCTCTTGCAAAACACCAAACTTGTTAGGAAGTTAACACCCAAAGCCTTCTTTTCAAGCTCTTGATCCGTGAATGTTGAAGAGCAAGATGGAGAAGAAAGAGTTCTTTTGCATGTGTGAGAGAGAGAGTGTGCTTGAGTGTCTTGTTCCAAGGGATTAAAGTCTTGTCTTCAAACAAGACAAGGAATCCCAAGAAGAACAAAAGGGCGGCCGAAAGTTTTGGGTTTAAAATGGGTTCCCCCCATTTTAAAATAACACCCTTTTAATTCATTTTAATCACCCATTAAGTTATATAATTAAACTAATTTTAATCTTATAACTTAAACACTCTTATATTTGATGTTATTTAACTTATTTAAACAACATTACAAATGATATCTCATGAACAAAATATCCATATAATTTGTTCTATCTCAAATACAATAATTCAGAAAACCCAATTTCTAAATTGGTGTCATAATTTATTTGCTTGATCATGATCAACAAATAAATGTTTAACGGTGTTTGCCTAGCTTGTTATTGGGTATGACCCGACTTGGATCATAACGTACTAACCACATCAATCTTGTATGTGTCTTGGGCATATAAAATCCAACAATTACATCATTGATTAAAATCACAAAGAGTACTTAGTTGTATTACAAAACAACAACATTATTCTTGCATGAGATGGATGCCAGTCTTTGCTTGCCAAGTAGCTTCAACTCCGTGCCACCCTCAACAACCACATTACCTGCCAACTGAAAATGCATGTAAAAAGTCAGCGTTGCTGAGTGAGTTCTAGTTTAATAATATAGAAAATATACTTTTGTAAACTTCACTCTATGATCATTCATCATTATACATAATCAATCATTAAGAGATTCCTTATCTTTATTTCATTCATTATCTTTCACTTTTATTATCTAGGTTTGCATAAAGCAAGAGCCTATATGATTGGTTGGCAACAAATGCCGAACCCCTATCGGCAAATGATTTTTGGTAGCTAACCCATTTGACAGTTGACCCACACTGCTAGGCACGAAGCCTGTTTATGAATACGGGTCCCATTGGTTGGGTCAATCCCCAGGATTAGACCCCAGATGTGCATCCTGAATCAGTCACACATCAGTTGAACTAACGACAACAACGCCATGAACCTCATTCCATTGTGCTTGCAAGGTTTTCCATTGTTTATAAGGGCCCGGGGTAACATTCACTAAGTTCCACTGTCCTCTTTTATTTCTTTGTGTCCACTTGGTTATGAATAGTACGTTTAAAATATTCACTGTTTTAATAATCACATACCATGAAGTACAATAAAACTATCCATAAAAAGCAACCCATAAGAAGAGAAACCAAACATTTGAAACATTAAACAAGCATAATTTTTCCTTATTCATCAGTACTTAACACTTAAATTCTATTCCCAAAATTTCAAAAAAATTGTAAGTCCCCAAAGAAATGCGAATGAACAATACTAATCCGGATGAACAAATGCGGATGAGCATAAACAAATGCGGATGAACTGTAGCAAATGCGGATGAAAGTCCTTAGAAAATATTCTAAGTGTCCAAAGAAATGCTGGTAGAACAAACGCGGATGAGCATAAATAAATGTTGATGAACTGTAGCAAATGTGGATGAAAGTCCTCAGAAAATATTCTAAGTGTCCAAAGAAATGCTGGTAGAACAAATGCAGATGAACTCTAGCAAATGCGGATGAAACTGTAGCAAATGCGGATGAACACTTAACAAATGCGGATGAACACTTAACAAATGATGATGAAAAAGTCTAGTACTTGTGATGCAACTTTGAAATCTTCCAGTCCCAAACATCATCTTAACATGAACTTAGCTTAGATCTATCAGTCTAACACTTAGAACAGAGCTTACGACTACACAACATCAAAGAAGACATATAAAAACACAAACATCGCATACACATCGGATGTAAAAACATAGAAAACTCATGCTTCAGTTGTAAAAATTCAGTTAATATGCATTTCAGCCCCAAATTAGTTTAAAACAAGTAAAATAGGGGAATCTAGAGCTCACCTCTAACTGCTTTCGAGTAAAACTCCTCCAAACCCGAGAGCAACCTGGAGTTGTAGCACCTAACACAACAAAACAATCAGCCAACACAAGAAACACGTAAGAATCGGTCCAGCAGCTCGAACACAGCTGAAAACCGAGCAGAAAACACAAGAAAACCTCACCTACAAGCGGCTCTTCCTCCTCTCTCTCTAGAAACCGATTACAATGTCTTCTTTCTTCTGCAGCCGAGAGCAAGATCTGTAGAAGAAGAGGTGTGGGCTACCATGCTTCTTTTAAATCCCATAATGGGCAAGTTTGCCAGTTGCACAACTTTGACCCCTTGACTTGGGATATATCACCTTTCTTTCTTTTTTTTACTCTTCTTTTCTTTTCCTTTTAGTAAATTTCCAAGTGTTACAAGTCAACCCCCCTTATAAAGACTAATAAAGACTGACAAATTCATTGTTTGATATGTGGATAGGCTCAGCATGGGACACATAAAATCAGATACAAGAGTGAAGAACTAAATTCTCATGACTGTGTGGTTAACAACACATCTTGGTTTATGGTGAGTATTGATCTATCCAATATAGGTTGCTTTCAAAGTAACTACAATACACCAAGTGAAACCGATTATAAATTGCTCAATCATTCAAGTGTCTCCTTTGTTATGATAATCATAGACCTGGAGTACACCTAGGCATTCTTTGTTGTGCTAAGCACAGACCTAAATGACCTAAATCATGATCCAAAAAGATTCCCAAAAGGGAACACATCCATTTTGGATGAATCATCAATAAAGTCTTTATGACTACATTCCTTGTGAATGAATCAAAAGAATCCCAAAGAGGATCACCTTCCAAAGTGGAGTGAAAAAGAATCCCAATGAGGATCAACCATCATGGATCAAATTGAGCATTTATACTCCTAAGTAGCTAGGTTTTAAGTATAGAAAGTGCTTTCTAGCATATCTTGAGGAGGGTTGTATTAATCATACAATCAGATGTGGGGTACATACATCTCATGTCAATCAACTCAAAACATGATAATCACTCACTGTTTCAATCAACCATTAATACCACGCTTGAGTTTAAGTGGATCACAATATCTGCAATCAACATTGTACTTGTCTATGTCTATTCTCCAAACCATACAAACAACTCAATGAGAAATGTAGACTAGTATGATCTCATGGTATGTGCAAAAGATTCATGTTCAACATGAAAAACATTCATTTATTAGTTAGATAAGGCATTATCTTTCTAACTTTTATCAAGCAAGCAATCATTTGGACTTTGATAATTTCCACTCAAAAACATACAAATTTTTGTCATTTTGTAAAAGATTTTTATAACTATGCAAAAATTTAGGGGAAGAAATTGAACATGGAATTATCAAAGGCAACAGAATTATGCATTATCATTCATTTCAAATTTTGATATTTTCAAATTTTAAAAAATAAACAAAGCCAAGTCAAGCCAACACTAACAAACGGCAGGTTGACACACATAAATTTGTTTATTTTATTGCACAATATTGCTTATGAGTGATATCAAATCATCCATATATTGAATATGTTTAAAATTTTCAATATTTTAACATACATTGTAAATCAAAGATTTAAACAAACATTTTGATTTAAACAAGTTTCATCAAACAAATGTTCTTTCGGAAGAAAATTTTATCAAACATATGCTTCGGAAGACATTAGTTCAAAACAAACAAAAATCTGAAATTTTTGAAAAACTGTTGTCACAGCGGACACACAAACACACATCTGTTGTAGCTACAGTAATCATCATAACATGCAAAATTCACTAAGTGTATATCGCGGACTAAACAAACAAACATCCGCTATGCACTTATGAACATACAAGTGTTCACAGCGCATGATGTTGGTGAGGCATCCGCTGTGAATACAGTGCCATTCCACAGCGCATGACTAACATAAGTCATCCATTCTAGAAACAGTGCAAGTGTATACAGTGTATGCACACAGGTAATCATACGCTGTAAACATTTACACATCACATCCAAGTATCCACAGCGCATGAACAAATGTTCATCCGCTGTGAACAATCATCAAAACATTTCATGTGTCCACAGCGCATGAACAAATGTTCATCCGCTGTTAACAAACAATCAAATGTTTCAAGGATCCACAGCGCATGAACAAATGTTCATCCGCTGTGACCAAACAAACCATTTTAACAAACAACTAAACATGCAATCAAACAGTTTAAGAGATAACACACAATCGGTACAATCTTTCATATCAAACACACACACACATTGTTTCTAATAGACAAAACAGTAACAAGCAATCATTAAATTGATGGCATTGTCATACTTAGGGGGAGTATTGTTGGACTCAACAAGTGCATTAAGAATTAATGCATAAAAGTATGATGCTTGCTATATCAGACATATATCAAACAAAATGTGTTTTAACATACAAAACAATCATTTATAACTCATTAACATTATTAACATTCATAACAATCACTAACATTTGTTTAAATTTCTTTTTCAGATTTGTAGATAAAGAAATTATGACCAAGTGTTCGCAGCGGATGAAGAGTCTCCATAGCGGATGAAGATCATCAGCAGCGGATGAAGAAAATTCATCCAAGTGTGTGCAGCAGATGAAAGAATTCCACAGCGGATGAAGATCATCAGCAGCGGATGAAGAAAATTCATCTAAGTGTGTGCAGCGGATGAAAGAATCCCATAACAGATGAAGAACATACAGCGGACAACAGACAAGCAAAAACACACAAGTGTTCATAACGGATGTTCAATCCACAGCGGATGAACATTCCACAGCGGACAACATTCAAGCAAACACACAACTGTCCACAGCAGATGTTCAATCCACAGCGGATGAACATTCCACAACGGATCAACATCCATAGGGGATGTTCATCCACAGCGGATGTTCATCTACAGTGGATGTTCATACACAGCGGATGAACATTCATAGCGGATGAACAACAAAGCATCCACAGCGGATGAGCAACCAAGTATGCACAGCAGATGAATAGTCTTCTCCACAGCAGATGAGAAAACCTCCATAGCGGATGACTTAATTCCACAGCAGATAGCTTAGACACTTAGGATTATTTATGTAATATTCATTTACATAAGGGTAGTTCAGTCATTGTATATAGCTATGTGTATAGGCTATAAATAGCATTCTACCCTAATCCTTTGACTTTTGAACAATCAATCAATCAAACAGTTATTATTATTTTCGATCATTCAAACACACACACACACACACTGATTTCATACACTTGAATCATGGGTTTCCGCACCATGGTTCTTGTTTGTTGATTATTGAGAGATATTGAAAAAGGTCATCGGGGGAATCAACTTGTTCATGTTGAATATTGTTCTAATATGTTCATGTTCAACATGTTGTTGTAAAGTTGATTTTCATCATTGTCTCTGCTAAGAACCTGGATCTTCATTTGACTCATGGTGTGAGTTGCCGCAATAGGCATCTGTCTCAGAGATATGGGTTCCCACACAGATACAATGGATAGCCCATCTCTGTGGATTAGCAAGGAACCATCAGCATCAACTTCCAGATTAACAATGTTTCCCAGCTAAAGAGGAACTCTTTTTCTTTTCTTTTGTTCTTTCTTTCTATTGATTCTGTCATAGGCTATCTTGAGTATCTTTATGCATTTCAAAAAGAAATTCATATCAGCTTCTCCCAGCTTGTTATCTATTTCTTTAAAGTGTCTTGTGAACATATAGTGGATATAGGATTCATCTAGCACTCATACCTCATATCCACTAAATAGCCTAATAGGTTCAAAATGGATCAATCTGTGAAGATATCATAATACGATGATCAATTCATACACAAAGTACACAAACACAAGCAATTACTTCAAATATTCATAGATTTCATTGATAGTAAAAGCTCAGGATACAATGTGTAAGAGGTAGTTACAGTTATACAATCTGTTCTAACTATTTCATTCTCTAGGTCTCTCTGTAGATCTCTAGGTCTCTTGTCTCTACACAATACATAAAATATCCTATTTATACTATCAAAGAAAAACAAGGAACATATATTTACAAAATAAGTCCCTATATTATGACAAACGCAAAAGACAAATGTTAATCTTTTACGAGTTCTAACAATACTCCCCCTAAGATTTACATTGTCTTCAGTCTTCATTTAATTCTTCTGGTTCTTCTTTTCTCTTGAATACCGGCTTTGTATATCTCTAATTCATGCAATGCTTTCTTTATTGTAGACTTGAACTTCTTAGCAAGAATAGCTTACTCAAGCTTCGATTCGTTGGTTTTAATCTCCATTTTGTCCATTATCTCCAAAGTTTCTTTCGTAAGACTTGCAATATCAATGTTGGCGTAGAACTCAAAAGGTTTAGGATGATCGTGAGAATGAATTTCTAACACTCCTTTGCTTGAAATTCTCATAAAATCGATAGACTTTATGTCTTTCTTCATGATGTTTGCATTAGCTAGAGCTTTCCACAATGCAATTCTCTCCATCGCAACATCCATTACCTTGATAATCGTCAAAAAATATTTTCTATCATTTTTTGCAACATCTGATGCAACAAGGTCAAACTTTTGGATAGACAAAAATGAGATATAACTAGGATGTAGAAGTTTAAGTTCAAAAACTCCAAATAACAAAATCATATCTTGATCCCAGTCTTCTAAGTTTCGAACCAACATCGACTCAAATGAGTCAGCGTGATAAAACCATCTCAAAATTGGTTTTGAAGTTTGAGTTCCTTCTATCGCCTTCAATCCCGGATTAGTGACCTTTTCAAAAAATTGATCACTATAAGCATCCAAAAATTTTTCTTCTTCTTCAGCATGAGAAGCTATCTTTCTTTTACTCTTTAATGATTTGAAATACTCTTTGTCTTCTTGATCACATCATGTTTTGAGATAAGAATCCATTCTTGAAATACCTCGTTTTAAAATATTAACAAAAATTTCACCTCAAATTGATTTCGTTGGATTGATCAAAGGCAACTTATTTATTTCCTTCAAATCTTACACTAGAAGAGCTATGATGCTTGTGTAAAAATGATAGACATCATAAATAGCATTTACACGTTTGATTAAAAATGCATCAAAAACCTCATCATATTTCCAGGCAACTATCTTCACATTCTTTGTATTATCTAGCACAATCACTGCATTGAACAATTTAGAGATGGATTGGCCTTTTTGTAGTACATTCCTTACTAAATCTCCAGTAGTTCTTGCCTTATTCCATAATTTCTTCTATTCCATCAAGACTTGATAAGCTTGTTTCTCTGTCTCTGGGAACATCTCAATTAATTCTTTTCTTCTTTCATGTCCACTTCTCACTACTTCCATTTCTTTAATCTCATGAGGCTTTAAGATTTTAGTTCTCTTCATAATTTCCAAATATTGAGGATTATCCATGTCGAGTACAATCATTTTCTTGGTTTGCTTTTCCGTCTCTTGAAAGCTTTTGACTAAATTTCTTAGAGACTCAGTTTGCAGTCTGTTTAATCTTTTACTTGGATAGTTTCTTGATTGTAGCCACAGTCTAAGCTCAACAGTTGACATATTTTCAGGATAAGGATGATGTAATTTAGATGCTGGAAGGTCTTCAATGTTAATACTTTCTTGCATCAGATTCCAATCTCCATGTTCCATAACGATTTCATGTAGATCAACCGGAGCTGTAGAATTTGCTATAATGCATTTCTCATATTCTTCATTGATTTGTGACACTGTTAGACCATCCAAAAATACATGGTTGTATTTCTTCTTGACCAGATAATTGTATTTGTCATCAATATCTAACGGGATGTCTTCAGTGACAGCTTCAATTGGAGAATAGGCAACTTTAGCAACATCCTCTTCTTCTAGTACTTCATCATACCAAGCATCTGAAAACTCTAGATCTAAGTCATCTAGAGCTTCAATTTGCTCTTGTATGTTTGCTTAAGCTATTTCCTGTAAAGAAGATGGACCTACATTCACTGCATAAGAAAAACAGATTAGATTCAAGCATATAAAAATACAAACAACACCTATAATCAAAAATGTCTTTTAAACTATTTACGAGTTTCAGAAACAATTTGCAGCATCTTTGAAGGAGGGGTTGATAACGATTCAGCTAATACTTGAACATCAGATTCATCTATCTTTCTTTTTCCTTTCACCGCCTCAGATAATCTTTCAACTTCTGTAGTTTGAACTTCAGGAATAACCTCTATCTCTGAAGTTATCGTGTCTTTTTCTTGAGGTTGTGAAGATTGAGATTTTAAGCTTTCTTTCATACTTTCAAGTTCTTCTTTCAACTTGTCATAATCTTCTTTCAGCTTCTTGTATTTTTCTTCTATCAAATCATAATCTTTGAGTAAAACATCAAGGTTCTTTACATTCATATCTTGTATTTCTTCAAGTTCAGCAATTTTCACAGCTTTCTTTAAAGAATCTGCTTTTAATTGATTATTCTCATCTTTCAGCTGCTCGATCATCTTAAGCTGATTCATGTTCTCTTCTTTCAATGCTTCTATCATCTGCTTGGTGTTCAATTCTTCAGTAAGAACTATACCATGTTGACTTGATCTTTCACCTTCATCAGCTACTATAGACTCAAATACGTCAACATTTTGAATATCAAACTCCATTTCTTGTTGTGCATTGGCTTCATCAGTATCTTCATTCACATTTTCAACTTCTGTACCAACTACATCTTCATTTACTTCTTCTACTTCATTACCTCCATCATCATCATCATCATTATCATCACTTGAAGACGAACTTTCTTCATCTTCAGATTCATCATCATCTTTATTTTCTTCATCATCATCCTCAGCTTCAGACTCAGACAGTCCTTGATGAACTTCTTCAATCAGATCACTTGGATCAATTGGTTCATCATCAATCAAATGAAAATGAACTTCATTTATGTTCACATCATCTCTTGCCATGGCACTCATGTAATCAAACATTGGAACATTTTGAGCACCGGTCACTATAGCAAGTCTTTTGTATATAGTTTCTGTCATGTGTTCTAGAAT
This sequence comes from Flaveria sonorensis, assembly GCA_025506505.1. Lineage (NCBI taxonomy): Eukaryota > Viridiplantae > Streptophyta > Magnoliopsida > Asterales > Asteraceae > Flaveria > Flaveria sonorensis. The sequence continues at coordinate 20,245,372 of CM046431.1, read as the reverse complement.
CAACCTCTCACCACTTACTCCATAAGCATGGCATTCAGGATTTGCTTCATTGATAATTAGTTGTAAAAATCTAGGATACATCAGGTATTTGTTCCTGACTCTTTTCTCAAAATTAAAGATAAATCCATTCATAATCCACTTTTCCATAATAAATCTTCTGTTTATGGCAATGGCTACTATAGGAGAAGCAATATCAACAGGGAAAGAATTCCATCCTGCACTTCTTTTTGACATTCCATGCTAAAATATATAACGTAGGAGTTTCCAATGATTATATACTCTTGCTCTGAAGAATTGTTTCTTTGGAAAATGATCAGGATGACCCATGGCTAAGAAAGTTTCTCTACACTCATTAAAAGTGAGTTCAGCCAAATCTTCAGGATCATTATCTCCAAGTCTTAGAGCTTCTCTAATTGATTGCACAGAGACCTCAATCATACGATCATTTATGATAGAACCTTGAACAACTTTCCTTCCTTCTTCATCTCTAGCAATTTCAGCTGTACTCCAAAATCTCTTTAATAGACGAGCATATATGACTAGCTATGAACACATGGCATATACATATTTTGTTCTCAACAAAAATCTAATCATTTCTTCACAACCAATAGCTTCACAAACATCTTCATTAAGAAAAGCTGCTACGTTATGCTTTGGCTCAAACTTGAGATCTGCCATCTGTAAACATAGAATAAAATGTTAATCACATTTGAATTGCAAAACTTTTAATCATATTGTGAGTTATCAATTTTGAACCAAAACCACTTTAAAATTTTCTAAGTATTTGTACATCCCATTACATGAACAGAGTGTACATTGGTTACACTTTTGATTCAACACAATTTATAATTAATTAAGTAATGCATCATGTAACATGAACATTAATTAAATTTCAATAGAATTAGCACATTTTAAATTTTTAAACCTCACTTTTACACTTAAATTTTCTAAGTGTTTAACATACTCTATCAAGAGCAGAGCACATTCAAGTTAAAGTTAAAATGATTTAAAGTACACTAAAATCATTAAAAACTTCTCAATATCAGTTTAATGAATGAATATTGATGATTAACACAACAATTTTGATGAAAAAATGATAAACTGACTGTTCATTTTTGTTCTTAAACTTCGACTGATGAACAATGAATCATCAAGAATACATTTTGATGAAATTGAGATTTGATTTCACAATCTGTTTGAAATCATGTTATAACACTCATTTGATGTTCAATTTCAGTTATTATAACACCTTTAAATCATAATTTTCAAATTTTCTAAACATTTAGGGTTCGAACGCCTCAATAGAGTTCAAACGCCCGATCAAAGTTTGAATTTAGGTAATGAAATAAGATGTTTTAAGGTCAACATGATGTTTTGATTCAATGAATATACCTATGTATCACAAAGATTAACAGGTAACAATCAATTGTTGTGTGAATGGAAGTATCGGGTATGAGAGTATGCGAATCAGAGAGTTTGAGTTTGTGAATGAATGAATAAGAACTACAAGTGTTGAATATATATAAGTGTAAAAAATTCTTAGGCGCATGAGCACTATGAGGGCACATGTGACTAGATTTCACACTAAATTTTCAGACGCATGAGCACTGTGAAGGCACATGAGACTAAGTTTCACACTAAGTCTTCAGAAGCATGAGTACTGTTCAGGTGCTTGGGCACTGTTCAGTTGCTTGGGCACTGTTTAGGCGCATGAGACTTGATGAAACGCCTAACACTTGGAATAATCATCGCCTTCAAACGTCTAACCACTTGGAAAGTCTGAAGCTGTTCAGACGTATGAGCATAAGTTGATACGCCCAACAATTAAACAATTTTCAGCAACATGACAACTGTTTAGGCGCATGTACGAAACAAAATGCTCAACACTTGTACAAATTCCTAAACTTCATCATACTCCTGATTTGGACTTATGAGTACTATTCAGGTGCATAAGAAACCTTCCATGAGTCTGACACTTGAAATTTTCACAACATCCATCTGAACACTGTTTATGCCTATTAGCATTGTTCATGCGCATTAGCATTGGTCATGCCCATTAGCATTGTTCATGCGCATTAGCATTGGTCATGCGCATTAGCATTGTTCATGCGCATTGTCTCAATACTTAGTCAATTTTTTGACTATCACCCAACATTTTCATTAATTACCCTCAAATTTAACAATCAAATTGTTTTTGTTTAAAATCACCACAAATCATTTGAAACTCATATTTTTATTTGTAAAATGAATTTTCAATTCAAACATCAACAAAGCACATTTTGAAAAACACTTTGAATCAATGTTTTAGTTTTTCAAAACACTTTCCCGTCATTTTAGTCTCTATTTTGAAACTTTTACAACACAAATAGTCTTGTTTTGTTTGCAAGAAGCTTTTTCACTTATTTTGAATTCTTTTCAGGTTCATTTTTACATCATATCAAACATACAGATGCTTGAATTTTAGCTTCATCCTTTTCATCCAAAGCACTTAATTTTTTTTTATTTCTTTTTCTCATTTGACACTTTTCATTGATTTTCTCTTTTACATTTTTACTCCCCCTAAACTTTTAAGTTCACAAACTTAGAGGTTTCTTTTATTTTGCAAGTAGAGCAAACTAATCATTATCAACATGCCTGCATTCAAAAAATATGCAAAAATTAAAATTAAAGCAGAAGAAAAATCTACTATATACAATTGAATCACATGCCTGCAGTGAGATCATATCAGTTAAGATCAGCATATTAAAATAAAATAAAATGATGGATAGTCATTGACAGTGATTAAATCCTGATTAAGTTTGTTCCAGGTCAGCTTCCCACAGCAGAGGAGACACGAGATCTAAGGACAGAAAATGAGTGCTTTTGGCAAGATACTCAGTACACTTACTTACTTACTTATTCAATTCTTGGATTGATTAAAGTACGATTAGATATGACATTATGTAACTCACACTTAGAATTAGAGAGCTCAACTCTTGTCAAGATATGCAAGAAAGCACTTTTCTCAACTTTTTAACCTAACATATACTTATAACCAGATCTGATGTTTAGGTTGTGCATATTGGCATCTTTCGCATCAAGTGAGAATATCCAGGTCTGTAATGACTTACAACAAAGGATATCTCATCACTTTAGGTCTATGATGACCCATAACAAAGACGTGAATAGATGCTTTAAATAATTAGAGCGCATCGTTATTCATATCGCCACCAGGTGTGAGTTTGTGACTTTACAAGCAATCAATTTGAGAAGTCAACACTACTCAATGGTACTAAAATGGACAAACATGAATGCATGATTGATTTAGTTTGATCATAAGAATTTACTTTTTCAGTATAATTGCATGAGCTTACTTGCACATCATATCTGATCACGTCAGACTTTAGTAGTGAGTGAAGTATGCAACTAATCAGAACTAATGTATCTATCATTTCTCATAAATTGCAAAGACAGATTCAGTCCTAAATAATTAACTACCAAGAAAAACTTTATTTTTGTGGGTTTTTGTTTTATATATATATATATATATATATTTTTTTTAATTTTTCAATTTTCTATTTTTGTATTTACTTTTTCATTTTCTATTGAACATGCACACACACTATATACATTCAGGCAGTTAACTTTGACAGTTTTCTCTATAAATCTTCTTATTCAGCAAAGGGAGGGATCTTATCATTTTTATGATTCAGACAACTCAATTACTCAAAACTAGTTTTAAACGTTGTTAATAAGTCCAATTGACTCAACCAAATACTCAAACCGACCTGGTAAAAACGCTTTTGTAAATAGGTCAGCCAACTGTTTTTCAGTTATTATTTGAATCAAAATGATTAAACCTTTTTCAAAGTTATCTCTGAGAAAATGATATCGAATTTCGATATGCTTTGTTTTTGAGTGTTGGACAGGATTAGCTGTAATAAACATAGCAATTGTGTTATCAATGTAAATAGGAGTTTTAAGAAAATTAAACCCGTAATCAAGCAGTTGGTTTTGTAACCAAAGGATTTGAGAACATCCTGCTAAAGCAGCTATGTACTCAGCTTCTGCGGTTGAAATAGAGACATTTGTTTGTTTCTTACATTGCCACGAGACTAATTTGGGACCTAAAAACTTACAACCACCTGTCGTAGATTTACGATCTTGGCAACATCCTCCATAATCACTATCTATATATCCATGTAACTCGAAGTTTCCTTCATAAGGATACCACAGCCCTAAAGCCGGTTTTCCTTTGAGATACCTGAATATTCATTTAACAGCAATTAGGTGAGATTTCTTTGGGTCAGATTGGTACCTGGCACAGACACAAACAACATACATTATATCAGGTCTAGATGCAGTAAGATACATCAAGGAGCCAATCATAGATCTGTATAAAGTTTGGTCAACTGATTTTCCTTTCGGATCAGGTTCAATCTTTGTATTGACGTTAGCTGGAGTTTTAATGGATTGACAATCTTGTAGTTTAAATTTCTTCAAGAGTTTTCCAATGAATTTATCCTGATTAATAAAAATTCCATCTGCAGACTACTTCACTTGAAGACCAAGGAAAAAAGTTAATTTCTCCCATAGAACTCATTTGGAAACGAGACTTCATGATTTCTTCAAACTCATTGCACAATTTTGGACATGTAGAACCAAATATGATATCATCAACATACACTTGAACACATAAGAGATCAACAGCATCCTTCTTTATAAAAAAAGTAGGATCAATTTTCTCGCATGTGTATCCATGCTAGATCAAATGTTGTGATAACGTTTCATACCAAATTCTAGGAGCTTGATGGAGACCATACAATGCTTTACTAAGCTTGTACACATGATGAGGATATTCTGCATCTTCAAAACCTAGAGGTTGCTTGACATACACATCATCAGTGATTGGCCCATACAAGAAAGCACCTTTAACGTCCATCTGATACACCTTGAATTTCATGAAAGATGCATAATCCAGGAAGACACAAATTGCTTCAAGTCTTGCAACTAGAGCAAATACTTCATCATAATCTATTTCTTCTTCTTAAGTGTAACCTTATGCAACGAGTCTCGCTTTGTTGCGAACAACAATTCCTCGATCGTCTGATTTGTTTCTAAAACTATGGCATTTTCTCCTTCAGGTAAATCCACAAGCTTCCACACTTCCTGTTTGCAGAATTGCAATAACTCTTCTTGCATTGCCTCAATCCAACTATTGTCCTTTAACGCTTCGGTAACATTTATAGGAACAAGTGAGATAGAAAACACTAGTATAAGCAGAGATTTGCTTGTTCTGAATGACTTCTCATAGTTCTCTCATTCAATGGACTGATAATCTGAGACGTAGAATGGTTCTTGTTGGTCCTGAAGATCGATTCAACAATGCATTTGATGTATAACAAAGATTTCCCACTGATTTAATACAATAAACTCAATAACACAATGAACTATTTTGAATCTAAACAATAATAATCAACCAAAAGGCTCAATGATAATGATAATAAGCTTCCAGCCACACACACACAATTGCAACAATGATATTTCGTATTAGGGTTTTTGCCAAAAGTTCCTTACAAAGATAGAAAAATTACAATATATAAGCAACCCTAGATTCGCTGGCATGCCTGACTATCTACTAGATTCACCCGGCAGCGAACTATAGTTTCACCGGGTGATCAGAAACAGCTTACTCCGGGCGAAACTATAATTTCGCTCGTAGTTTCGCTGGAACACAAAAGTATATCAAAAATACAAAATACAAGAGAAAACTAACATTTATCCTATTACATAACAAAATGAACCTATCAACTATAGTGTGTCAAACCTATACTAGATTATCAATTCTCCCCCTAGGTTGGACCTCACTCTCGGTCTTCTGACTCCTCTCTTGCTTCCTCTTCAGCTTTATCAGATGTTTCTTGATCTGCTCCTGCTGTACTCTCCTCTTCAGCCCTTGCACTCGTCAGCCTTAGATACTTTCTCAGTTAGCTCCCTGACCTCTACCCTGACTCCACGAGCTTTATTCGCCACGTTCATAAACAAACTGGCTTCTTTCCTTGTTTCAGCTTCAGCTCCCGCTTTGATGTGATTCTCACATAGAATCACTAAGTCCTCATCACAAAAAGAAAACATCTCCATTGGATCAAAAAGTTTAATCTCAGCTCAACCTTGCACTCTAATTACCGCTTCCCCAGTATTGTTGTCATAGAACCATTTGTTAAACTTTTGTAGTCTAGGGGGAAGTGGATTGGCACTCTTATCCTGTTCACATTTTTAGCTGGCTTTAGTTTCAAAACAATCTTTCCTTTTCCAGTTTCCCAATCCAAGTCTTTCTTTGACCTTCTTCTTTCAGCCCTCATAAACCCAAAAGCTTCAAAATTATCATTCATTCCTGCCTTGATTTCCTTCTCCAACATCATAGCACGTTCACTCAAATATGCATCCAAAAGTGGAATCTCAGATAATCTCCTTAAATCCCATCTAGGCAAGGTCTTGAACGCCTTCCTTTTATGCATATAAGAGATATCCCCACCCCTTCGTTTAATCATGAACATTTTCAATTTGGGGTTGTATTTCCAACTTACAATTTACTTATCAGATATCTTCTTGCTTGGTTCGTTGATGTTTTGGAATAGTGGTGTCAACTGTTTTGGTTCTTTCTCTTTCTCGAACCAGTCTTCTTTACTCAATTCAAAAACATCTCCTTCAACAAAACCCCTTTGTGCCACATATGTCATTGTACACTCATCCACTTCATAATATTAGGGTTTTGAATCATAGTCAACCAATTGTTCCTCATATTCTTCTTCTTCATTAATAAGACTCTTCCCTGTATCCTTCTTGTTTCCTTCAGTAGTATCTTCTTTAAGCATCTCAGCCCGAGTCAAGTCTGTTTCTATGTCAAACTCCAAATCAACAAACTCAGCTTCAACAATCATAGGCTCCTCTCTTAAATTACTTCCTTCATCAACTCTCTTCTCAGCCTCTGTTTCAACAACCTTTGGACCTCCATCACCACTACCACTTGCATCACCTCCTGTTGTACTTGCTTCTCCCCTTATCCCAGATGACTTTCCTACTTTCAGGAATGAATACTTAGATGTGTCAGTCAGATCATCTAGCTCCTCTTGTGATAGCTGGTTTGGCAGACCAACTTTGCCCTTGAGCTCATTAACCTCTTTCAGTAGTCTTTTAATCAGTTCCTGCTGGTCAATCATCATTCTTTTCATGCTCTCCATTTGCTCATCTTTCTCTTTTTCTCTCAATTCTTGATTGACCAGTTTAGTCTTTATCATGCTCAATTTATTGGCCAATGATGCATTCATATTTCTAAGGATATCTTGGTCCAATTCAGATCGGGAATCCCTCCCTTCTTCGAACACTGGCTGCTTATGCTTGGTTCTCCTTTCAGTTTCATGAGCTGGTTCCCTTTGATCAGACTTCTTTTTGGACCTTCTCTCTCTTTGAGCGGTAGCTCCTCTTCAACCTCATCAATCTCAGCTTCTAGATCATATTCCTTCTCCTTTACATACCTCTTTCTCTTCTTTATTGCTTCAGCTTGTTTTTCCCGGTTTTCTTTAGCATTCTTGTTTTCATTCTCAATTAGCCTTTTAATATAGTTCCACACCTTAGCTGGGTACATGTTTTCCAACAAATAAGTTATTTTCCCACTGAAGTCATGCCTAACTGCTGAGCAATCTGCAAATATTCTGGTATATATCTGCATCAGCCTCTTAACCTCCCCATGTCTTGGCAAATTGGGTTTCTCATCATTAATGATCATCTGGATAAACCTTGGATATAACATCCATTTGTCCTTCTTTAAAGCAACATTCTCAGTCATACAGTCAAAGATTAATCTGGCGATGTTGTCCTTTTGCCCTCTACAGAATACAATAATAGCCTTAGCCCAGTGTGCATTCAATCCATCTGATCTTCCCTTTCTATGATCCAAGCACATAATAAACACATGAGCAATGTATCTCCACTCCATGGACAGAAAAGACTTTTTGATTTCCTTCTTGGATCCAAAAGAAGGTCCTTCATACCTAATACTTCTGTAAGCGTTAAGGACTTTAGCATCTGTCATGACAACCTCATCACCACAGTCTTCTTCTAACCTCAAAACCCTCACAATAGTCTCAGCACTAATAACTATATCCTCCCCAAGGACTCTAGAAGTAATTCTATGTGGAGTTGATCCTAGATCACATTCTGCATTTACCTAGAACTCTCTTATATGAATGTCATAGATCGTGGGTAAATGAGATATGGCATAGTGAATGGGAGACTGCTTCAACCATCTTAGACAGTCTCGGAATCCAATAGTCTTTGGATTGAAATTAAGTTCAATAGTTTCGCTGACAGGCGAAACTATAGTTTTGCCAGGCATAACTTAATAGATTCGCTCTTGATTGAACCTATGTTTTGATCAATCAAAAGTGTTCATTCACTGTAACTCAGCCCTACACCATGAGTTTAAGCGATTCTACACTTTCGCTGAGGACAAACTTATGATTTATACGACAGCGAAGTTGTAAGTTCGCTGAGCCTATCATAATAGATTATGGGCTGAGCGAATGTATAGTTTCGTTGGCATTGTTCGAGTGAAACTGTCAAATATGCTTGGACAGCATAACAAGATAGATTCGCTTGCAACAGTGAACTTTCATTCAGTTTCGCTGGAAAGTTTGATAGATTCTCTGAACGAATCAGGCGAACTTTCGAACCAGCGAATCAATATAAAACCACTGATTAAGGATTAAAACTGCGATTAAACCATAGAAACATAGTCGCAATGCCTACCAGATAGTTTAGAATCGAACAAACTCGATGGAAAACATGCAAATGAAATCAAGTAGTTTCGTTCGCAGAGAAACTAGGGTTTAGATTCGCATAAAATTATGTGAAACGAGTTTCACACTGTGCAATATATAAGTCCTAGTTTCGCTGGTAGCGAAACTATAGTTTCGCTCAGCATCACAAAAGAAATCATGTGTTCAGTGAACAACGATACTACCGGGTGAATCTATAGATTCGCTTGGCGAAACTGCCAGCGAACTGTAGTTTTGCTGAAACCTAAAACTTAAAAAAAATTAAAAAAATAAATTTTTGAATTTATAAAACCTTAATGAAAAACATCCTTCATCCCACAACATCAGCACAAAAACAAAAATAAACCAAAAATAAAACAAATAAGAAAGACAAGTAAAAGGATATAGAAACTTCTTTTTCAAGACATTAGTCCAAAGAATCAAAGATTTGCGGGGTTGCTGATATGTTAGTCCTTTTAAACCCATGCCTTCCTCTTTTCAACAAGTAATCTGCAGCTATTTTATCATGTTTTGGATTCATTTGATAAACTCAGATGACTTGGTTCCCGCAGATATTAAGCAAAGTACTAGTCTTGTTCTTCATGGTTTATTGAGCTATATAATTCACTTTGCTTTTATTTTGGGGTCAGATGATAAGAGCTCCAGGTCTATACTTACGTATAACAGAAAAGATCATCAGAATGTGCTGATGAGAGCTCCAGGTCTATACTCACGTATAACAGAGGAGATCATCACACCAGGTCAATGTTCACACATAGCAGAGGAGATAAGCACGAGATATGTCACCCATTTTATAATAATATTTTGTTTTTGCATAAAAACAAATATTTGAAACTCTCAACCTGTTTTAGACAAGGCTTGTAGCTTTCTGCAGGCTGAGATATCATGAGGATAATCCTTGTCGTCGAGTTCTTAGACTTTAATTAAGCTACACGATCATTGTTTACTTTGATATCAGGCTGAGCCTACCATGCATATCCCAAACAATGCTATTGATTCTCCTTCAAACTTCTTTTCCATGATGTTCCTGAAAAGATAAAAAGTAAATCTTTATTCTCACCCGAAATTTCTTTTTAGCAGCCACGAAACAAAAGGAAATTTTCTTCCCTTAATTTTTTTTTTGTGTTTTTAATGTAAGTTGAAACAAAGAAAGAAAAGATGTGAAGACATATGGGACTCAGACGTTTATCAGTAAAAGTTTATAAACAAAAAAAGTTATTTATAGAACTATACACATTATGATAAGAAAAGAGTTTTTTTTTTTAAAAAAGATATTAGACCCAACATAGAGATCAATTCATAAAAACGCGGTTTATCAAATGTTTTTGTGAAAAGATCCGCTCGTTGATTTTTTGTGTCAATCGGAATAATATCTATAAAGCCCTTTTCCTGAGCGTCCCGGATAGCATGAATTCTTGTTTCAATGTGCTTGGTACGAGTATGATGAATTGGATTTTTGGCAATCCCAATAGCAGCTTCATTATCATAGAAAAGTGGTGTATGAAAAAATTTTATCCCATAATCCATCATTTGATGTTGTATCCACAGTACTTGGCAACAGCAACTGGAGGCAGCAACATATTCAGCTTCTCCCGTAGACAAAGATACTATAGTTTGCTTCTTACTTTGCCAAGAAATGAGACAATCTCCCAGATATTGACATCCACCGGTGACGGATTTTCGGTTGACCCTGCAACCACCATGATCACTGTCAGAATATGCATGTAAGTCAAAGTTACCTCCTTTTGGGTACCAAAGACCCAAACAGGAGGAACCCTTTAAGTAACAAAAAATTCATTTAACAGCTTTTTCATGAGATTCTTTTGGGTTGGCTTGAAATCAAGCACAATAGCACATAGCGAATGTAATATCAGGACGACTGGCTGTAAGATACATGAGGGATCCGATCATAGAATGATAGCGATGATCATCCACGGATTTCCCATTATCATCTGGAGGTAAACAAGTCTGAGCAGTAAATGGAGTAAGTTCTGAAGAAGAATCATCCATTTTGAACTTTTTGAGAATCTCCAGAATGTACTTTTCTTGATGAATCAAAATACCAGACTGCTTTTGTTCAACTTGTAATCCCAAGAAAAAGCATAACTCCCCCATCATGCTCATTTCGAAACGATCCTTCATGACCTCTTCAAATTCTCTGCATAGTTTCTCATTTGTTGACCCGAAAATGATGTCATCAACGTACACTTGAACAATCAACATTTCACCATCAACTTCTTTGTTGAACAGAGTCATGTCTATCAAACCACGAGAGAAACCTTTGCTAAGCAGATACTGTGTCAAAGTTTCATACCATATCCGAGGGGCTTGATGTAATCGATATAAGGATTTGTCAAGTTTATACGCTTTGTCTGGAAAATCTGGATCCTCGAAACCTGGAGGTTGACAAACATAAATCTCCTCATCAATGTTCCAGTAGAGAAATGCACACTTTACGTCCATCTGAAAAAATTTAAAGTTTTTGTGAGCCGCATGAGCAATAAAGATTCCGATGGCTTCAATGCGAGCAACTGGAGCAAACACTTCAGTATAGTCAATTCCTTCCTCCTGAACAAAACCCTGAACAACCAACCTGGATTTGTTTTGAACTATTACTCCCTGATCATCTGGTTTGTTTCGGAATACCCATTTATTACCAATAGGAAACTTGTTTGGAGGAAGATCAACTAAATGCCAAACTTTTAGTTTCCTGAACTGCTGAAGCTCCATTTGCATAGATTCAACCCAACTTGGGTCTTGAAGTGCTGCTGAGACATTTTTGGGAATAGTTTGAGACAAGAAACATACGTAGAGACATTCATTTATCAATCCAGATTGACTCCGTGTCCTCACTCCATCAGTAATGGAACCAATGATGTAATCATGTAGGTGATCTTTTAAGGTTTTAAAATTAGTGTTAAGGGTTAACAAATTGGATGAAGATAAGAAGGTGGTTAGTGTTGGTTGTGATTGGGAAATAGGTTATGAAGGCTATGATGGGGAAGTGGGTTGTGAAGGAGAAGGTGGTTGTGGTGGAGGTGTAGGTGGAACATCAAATGGAGGTTGAGGGTGATGGTCGATTTGTGGTTGTGGATGAGGTGCAGGTGGAAGGGGTTCAGTTGGAGGTATGATTTCTACAATGGTTTGAGGAACAACATCATCGTCAAAAACTGGAAGATTGAAAGATTTGTAGACAGGATTTGAGTCATAGAACCATGCATGATCAGATCCCATGTTAGGAGAATTTGACTCTTGCCAATCAACATAGAATGATTCTTGCACAATACGCGTTCTTTTGTTATAGAACCGATATGCTTTGTGTGAGGAAGAGTAGCCAATGAAGAAACATTCATCAGAAATTGCACCAAACTTTGACTTCTGAGCTTGAGTGTTTAGCAAGGAACATAAGCAACCAAAAGGGAGAAAGAAGTTAATCAAGGGTTTTCGTTTATGAAGAACCTCATAGGAAGTCTTCATTTTGCCTTTCACAATGAGAACCCTGTTAAGTACATAAGAAGCACAGTTGACAGCTTTAGCCCAGAAAATTATTGGAAGCTTTGACTCAATCAGCATAGTTCTTGCTACTTCGATGAGTGTCCAATTCTTTCGCTCAGCAACACCAGTTTGTTGAGGTGTCCTAGCAGCACTGAACTGTCTAAGAATCCCCTTGCTTGCATAGAATGAGTCAAAAATATGATTCCTGAATTCAGTACCGTTATCGCTTCGGATGGCTATAACATTCCTTTTGTTGACGGTCTCAATGGAAAGGATCAGCTTTTGAAGCTCTTCGGCAGTATCTCCCTTGCTCGCTAGAAACCTCACCCAAGAGTATCTGGAATAATCATCTGTAACAACCAAGCAATAAGATTTCTTAGCAATCGATTTAACACTTATAGGACCAAATAAATCAGTATGTAACAATTTGAGGGGTTTTGAAATTGTGTTTTCGAGCTTAAGCTTGTGTGGCTTTTTGTGTTGTTTGCCTTGAGCACAAGCCATGCATTTTTCTACCACTAAAAAATCTTTAAGTGGTAGTCCCCTCACAAGATTATCTGAACTAATTTATTTATATTTTTAAAACTAACATGTCCTAATCGTCTATGCCACAGGAAGGATTCGGAAGAAGAGGCTTTGGACAGAAGACATGTCACAGTGGATGTAGACTCTTGTGATCCTATATATAGAAGATAAGTATCATTCTTTCTTGGAGCATGCATGATTACTAAATCTTCTGGAATAATGAACTCTGGTTTAAGAAACAAGCATTCATTTGACATAAACAGCACTACTATATCTTTATCACAAATTTGTGATACCCTTAGTAGATTGAATGCTAATTCGGGAACATAATTTACTTTCTCTAGAGTTAAAAATCGTTTGAGACTTCTCCCTGACCAATCATTTTTCCACCCTTCTTATTTCGAGCAAAAGCAACATATCCTCCATTAATTATTCGATAATTTGTGAGTAAGTCCTTCAACCTGGTCATATGCCTTGAACATCCACTGTCAACATGCCAAAAACTATTGATAGCTCTTATGGAATGTTCCTGGCATAAGAAAAAAATTGTTAAGACTTGGAAATTGGGACCCAAGTCTTGACTGACTTAGGTCTTGGAACAAATGACTTTTTACAAAAAAAATTATTTACAAAATGATTTAATCTACTTCCTAATGAACTATTATTTATATTTCTATTAACAAACGCACGACAAATTTTAATAATATGATCATCCATTCCAAATCTAAAACATCAAAACTTTAGACCTTTCTTATTACATTTTAAAATAGATGCTTGACCAGTTAAGATTTCTTCCTCATATTCAGACGTGTGAGAATCTGAATTGCTACACGAGTTATATGATTCTTCTAATATTTCCTTTGTGACTTTTATTTTAGCAAATCCTGATTCATTTTCGTTAAAATTGTTAACGTTTGAGGAAGTTCTCAATATCTTTAGGGTTAGAAATCCGACTTGGTGTAAAAGATGGGATAGGATGAGAAAGAAATTTTTCAAAATAATTTGGGTGAGAATGTCTGTTTGAACCTTTACTTAAACAATTATCATTACCATTAACAAGAGAATTTAAAACATCATCATTTGATTCATCAACATCTGAGGATAAACAAGATGAACTAGAACTAGAACTACATAAACTACTGTCTGTAACAGACGTTTGGGAGACAAATCTACTTAAACTATTGTCTATGGAAGACTTTTTGGAATCTGAAATGTTAAAACTAGAGCTGCCCAGACCACTACTTGCACCATAATCATATTCCTCACAAATCTCCTTATGATTAACTCCTTCTAAACCTGCATACAAATTGTCAGTATCTTTTTGAATTAATTCATTAGTTGGATGAGGTGTAGGCATAGGAAAATAACAATAAGTGCTAGGTGGAGGATAAACATGAGTGGTTTTTTTGCTTCCCAAACCAGTCTTAATTCTAGTCCCCCTTTGATTCATGCAAAGCTCCTCAAGTTTCATCCCAGAGATTGTCCATTTTTCAAGTTTGGTTTTTAATTTGCTTGTTTCAAATTCAGCAAGTGCTACACGCTCAGTTAAAGCATTTATTTCAACGTTTCTTTCCAAAAGATTTATTTTTAAATGTTCATTTTCTTTTAATGCTTCATTTAACTTAACAAAATATTTAGACTCATTTGTTTTAAGTTCCTTATTAATTTGTTTCAATTCTTTTTCATTATCTAATAACAGTCTGTTTGCCTTTTAAACCCCAAATAAATGAATTTTGCAAGGAGGAGAGCACATGTCTTGAATTACCTCATAAGGGAGACCCATAACTATCTTTTCAGTAACCGGGCCTTGTCACACTGACAAACCAGAGTGTTCTTCTTGTTTTGTTCATCCTCCATTGCTTTCCTACAAATCTCCTTAGCTTCACTTTCCTCCTTTGATTCACCTGTCTTTTTTCCATAATCTTCATCAACTGTTACCTTCTTTTCAACTGCAACACCAGCTTTCTCATATCCTCTCTCTTCAACTTCCACTTTCTCAAACTTTATCTCTTCAACCTAAACCCTTTGCTCGTTACTTTCACCAATAACCTTTTGAGTCTCACTCTTGAACTCTCTAAAAGGATCAAAGTTCTCAATAGAATCCACATCACTGTTCACTAACTCAGCCACTAGTACATGATTGATTTCTTCTTCAGTTTCCTTAATCTCAGCGCTCCAATCAAAGTTTGAGATGAGAGTTGTTTCCTTCTTTGACTTGACTTCTTCCTTGTCAATGATTGGGATAACTTTAGAAGTTCCAGAAGTTCCTGGTTTAGTAATGATAGGATTTGGACATTCTCTTTTAAAGTGCCCCAGCTATTTGCAATTGAAGCATCTTAATTTTAACTTATCAAAACCAAGCTTAGAATTCTGATTCTGATTTTCGAAGCTCCTTCTACCAGTTCGTTTCATGAATCTTCTTACACATAGTATGAGCATGGCCATTTGCCATTGGATGTCTGTTTCTTCTAAGACATCTGGATCAACTTGATAATGTCTTCAATGGTCATTCCTTTTCCCTTTAACTCCCCAGCAACTAGAGCCTCATAACTGTGCATAAACATTCCAAATAATGCCAGAGTATCTGATGGAATCTGAGCAGTGACAGATGGCTTTAAGCTTGAACCAACACCTGTAGACCCCCCACTGGACGCATTTGAAGCACCAAATCCTATAGAACCACCATAAGCTGAACCATACATAGACGAGTTTGCAATAGATGACATTAATGTAGCATTTTTTGGATATACAGTGGCTGGCATCATGGATTGATTGTATTCTCTCCTCTTTAAATCCAAATCAAAAGATTTCAATTTGTTGATTACATCCATAAGTTTGTAATCGGCAAAGTTTCTTTCCTGCTTCAACATCCTAACTTGCAGGCTCCATTGAGGTGGGAGTGAGTCCAAGAGTTTAGAGACTTGTTCATGATTTCCCAAATGCTCATCATATTTCTTTAATGTGCTTGATATGGACAAAAATCAATTTGTTATGTCAGTAAGGCTTTCATTTTTGCGTCCTACAAATGAATTAAACTCCTTTTTAGCTTGAGCTTTCCTGTCTTTCGTCAGATCCTCATTTCCATCATAGAATTCACACAAGGAGTCATACAAATATTTTGCATTCTTGTGTTTAGCAAAGCTGTTATAGATATCTTGGGATAAGCAGAGAGTTAAAGCTCCAAAAGCTTTCTGATCATGATCAATTAGCTTGAGATCTCTTTCAATGAAGGTAGATGGATAGGTGTTTGGTGAAGTAACTTGACCGACAGTGACAGTTGGAGTGTGAGGACCAGTTACAATTGATTCCCATTGATTATGATCAGTGTAGTAAAAGAAAGCTTTCAAACATCTTTTCCAGTCCTCAAAGTTATCACCATTTATAAGCCTCGGTGGCTTATTAGGAGCAACACTCTCCAAGGCAGATATGGTGATATTGGTGGATGTCATTTGCTAAAAGGAGATAGTTTCGCTGACAAAAGGCAGTTTCGCTGGTAAATTCTCTTGTAGAATCGCAGGTAACTTTGATAACAAATTCGTTCCTAGATTCGCTGGCAAACAAGCAGCAGTTTCACCCGAACCAATGATCGAAAACTCTAGTTTCGACGATACTTTCGCTGAGACTAGTAGAACTTTCGTTCTAAAATGAATTCGCCAGTACTTTCGCCTATAATGACTAGTAGGAAGTTGAACTTTCGTTCAAAAGTGGGCTACTTTCACTGACAATAACACCTGAATTGAAAATCACCAAATCCTTAGATTCGCTGGTAAATTCGCCGGACGAATTGTAAATTCGCCCGATGAATCTGAAAAGCCATTTCAGAACAAAATCAACCCTATCTCATTCAAAACACAACGAATTTAAAATCTGATGATTACAGTAGCTTCGCACATTCAAAACGTACAATCCTCAATCAATTTCCATAACAAAAACACCCAAATCAGTAGTCAAAATTGATTGAACAGTAACTAGTCTTCGATAGAGCATAAAAACCAACTAATCAAGAGCATAATGGCTCTGATAACATATTGTTGGTCTTGAAGATTGATTCAAGAGTGCACTTGATGTATAACAAAGATTTCCCACTGATTTAACATAATAAACTCAATAACACAATGAACTATTTTGAATCTAAACAATAATAATCAACCAAAAGGCTCAATGATAATGATAATAAGCTTCCAGCCACACACACACAATTGCAACAATGATATTTCGTATTAGGGTTTTTGCCAAAAGTTCCTTACAAAGATTGAAAAATTACAATATATAAATAACCCTAGATTCGCTGGCATGCCTGACTATCTACTAGATTCACCCAGCAGCGAACTACAGTTTCGCCGGGTGATCAGAAACAGCTTACTCCGGGCGAAACTATAATTTCGCCCGTAGTTTCGCTGGAACACAAAAGTACATCAAAAATACAAAATACAAGAGAAAACTAACATTTATCCTATTACATAACAAAATGAACCTATCAACTATAGTGAGTCCAACCTATACTAGATTATCAGTTCTTGTGAATACGAGACGTTGGAATCTTATTTCCTTGAACATTAACATCCAGATTAGATTGGTTCAAGTCGAAAAGCTGATGCAATAAGTTTTAAGTATGTGGATTGAAATTAGGAACTTGAGTCGGTGATTTGATAATGTAATCAAGATTATCAGTAACAACTACATCATCATAAACCAATGACGTTCCGGACTCAGGTTGTACAATTTCAAGACCATCATTAGGAATAGGTTGTGAAACATTGGAATTTTTAGAAATAGGATGTTCTTGTGCTTGTTGAGAGTGAGATTGATCATGAGATTCAAAATGAAATACAGGATCTTTAATAAATGAGAAGAGTGGGTAATCTGGGCTAGAATCATCCATATCATCATAATCAGAATCACCACTGAAAGATCCGAGATCTTCTTCTTGTTTCTTTTTCTCACCTAGAGAGTCAAACAATTTAGAATTAAAAGAGTTTGACAAAGAATCTAAATCAAACAACTAAGCTAGACCATTTGCACCTGACGGAAAAGAGTTTTCAAGAAATATAACATTAAAAGTTTCAAGAATAACATTCGTCATAGAATTATAAACTCTAAATGCTTTTGAAACCAACGAATATCCAACAAAAAATCCATCATCAGATTTTGCATCAAATTTTCCTAGCTAGTTACTTGAATTTAAAATCAAAACTGGGCAACCAAAAGATTTAAGAAAATCTATATTAGGTTTCCTGCTAAACATCAACTCATAAGGAGTTTTCTGTTTATCTTTCACAATCAATGTACGATTCTGTACAAAACATGCAGTGGATATGGCTTCATCCCAGAAAGTAATTGGAATCTTTGCATCTGCTAACATAGAACGTGTAGCCTCAATCAAAGTTCTGTTTTTCCTTTCAGCAACTCCATTTTGTTGTGGAGTTCTAGGAGCACTGAACTGACGAGCAATACCTTTTTTTGCACAAAACATGTCAACATTAGAATTTTTAAATTCAGTTCCATTATCACTTATGATAATTTTCACCTTTTGTTCTAATTGATTTTCTACTTTAATGATGAATTCTTTTAACAATTCAGTAGTTTTAGATTTATCATGTAAAAAGAAAACCCATGAAAATCTTGTAAAATCATCAATGATAACTAAACAATAAGATTTCTTTCTAATACTCTGCACATTAGTTGGTCTGAATAGGTCCATGTGCAACATCTGAAAAGGCTTGGAATTTGAGTTTATCAGCTTGGGCTTATAAGACGCTCTGTGTTGCTTTCCTTTTAAACATGCTGATCAGTGATCTGTTGTAGCAAACTTCTTTGTTGGAAGACCTACTACATGATTTCCTGCTACAAGCTTGTTCATGTTCTTGAAATTGGAATGCCCGAGACATCTATGCCATATCTGGCTTTCGACATTTGAAATTAGGCATGTTGTTTCTGTAGATGGATCTACTTGAGACATATCTAACTTGTACACATCTCGATCACGAACAGCTTTAATAACTACCCATTCTTTGCTTATCTGAAAACCTGGTTTTAAAATAGAACAAAAAGAATCATCAAATAGAACAGAATAAGATTTGTCACAAATTTAGGAAACACTTAAAAGACTAAAGTTCAACTATGAACAATAGTTGACTTTATCAAAGCTAATAATCCCATTGGACACTGTTCCTTCTCCTGCTATTTTTCCACCTGCATCACCTCCGGATGCAACATGAGTACCATCTTCTAACTTAAAATCTTGAAGTGGTTGCCTGTCATATGCCGGCTACAACCACTATCAACATACCACGTGTTAATTGGTCTTATTGGGCGTACCTGCATTTTAAAGAAATTTAAGTTGAGTTATCAACCCAAGCCGATATGGTCTTGGGCTTGCCAAATTTATCAACAATGGTAAACTGTTTGAAATGAAGCTTATTCAAGACAGGCTTCTTTTGCTGTGTAAATTTACCAATATCGTTTCTGAAAAATTTTGATTATCTTTAATTTACATATTTCGTAAAGCATGGTAACATTTTTCAAGATCATCGTCAAGATAATTCAAATCATCAGAAGATACATTTTTAGAAAAATTTTGATTACCAAACTTTGCATTGTTCATTCATAGATCGTGGAACGAATTTTCCTTGATTATAACTCTTTGATTTCATAGCATAAGAATCATCACAATCAGAATAAATCCTTCAAAAGATCTCAAGCCTAAGGAAGGTTGTTTTGTTAATCTTTGAAAGCCAACACTTTGATATCTTTGAAATTGTGGATTTACATATCCATTCCTTGGCGAGTTCCTTTGGAAGTAGCAATTCTCAGTTTTGTGAGTTCTTTCAACACAAATGGTACAATACTTGTTAAAATAACAATGAGCTGTTGAATGGTTTTGCATATCTCAAATGTGACAGTACCTGTTAAAGAAACATTCATCAATAATATGATTGTACATATCACAGTACCTTTGTTGAAATTTAAACAACTGTTGATTAACCTTTGATGTGGAAGCCATATTTGATCCTTGTTTTGATTTAGGAGTTACAAAGTTAATCTGTTGTTTTTGATTTAAGAGTTTGTTCTTTTGAAATTTGGGTTTTGACTTTTGTTCATTAACATCATTCCTAGACACTTTAGATACAAATCTTTTGTTAACAGCGGAAGACTTTGGAACTTAATCTGTTTTCAGATCAGAGTTAGATTTTTTCTTTGAGTTTGATTTAATTTCAGGAATTGTGTTCATATCAAAAGTACCCGCAGACACAAACTTCACTAGTTTAAACTGATTAGATTGATTTGTTCTTTGATTTTGATTGTTTTGATTATTATTCTGAGAGAATTTAGCTTTAGCATTTTTCCTTCTTCTTCTCTGGTTTTTTGATCTTGATGAACTTTGCTTGCTTTGTGATTGACGATCTTCAGTAGAAGACTCTTTTGCATTTTCTTTATTTTTTTGTTCTTTTTGTCATTTGAAGAAGTCTGGATTGTTTAGTCCGTAAGAAAATGAATCTTCAGATGTTAATTCATCTTGTTTTAAGTTCTCTTTATTCTTTGGGTTTTGTTTGTCATTCTATAAAATGACTTCTTCAACAACATACTCTTTGAGAACAAACATTTTCTTATTCTTTGGTCGTGGTTCGTAAGATTTAACTTTCACTGGATGACCATTTTAAATCTTTTCAGAATCTTGTTCCTCAAATATCTCAACATTAGTTTTCTATTCATCACTTTCAGAATTCTTTTTCTTATTTTGAAAGGCTTTTAGCTTAGCTTTGTTTTCAGGTGAGTGATCATGTGTGTTAAAGTTTTCTGGTAAAGTGTTTGTAATAGATTCAGGCACGGGTTCATGTGTGAACCCCATACCTATTTTTATTTTATCTTTCCTCTCACTTACCAACTGTTCTACAATTGTTTTAGAGCTATTTTTTCTTCTTCTAAATTTTTAGTCATCTCCTCAAGTTGTTTTTTAACAAGTTCAAGTTCTTGTAGAGTTTTATTCCATGAGGTTTGTAGAGATAAGATCTTTTCATCAGAGACTTTGTGATCGTTTTTTAGTTTGTTGTGCATTACATCTTCTTGTTTAAGTTGGTCAAAGATTTTAAATGAATATGTTCTGTAATACTCAACTTGATCAAAAAATGCTATTGTACACATTTTCTCTCTGACTTCAATAGGAATTTCAGGATAACTTGAAGAAGAAGTCTCAAAGTCAGATGATGGATGCTCAACCTTCGGTTGTTCAGACCGAGCCATGAGTGTGATATCTTCTGAATCCTCTTTTGGGTCAGAT
The DNA here is from genome assembly GCA_025506505.1 of Flaveria sonorensis. Lineage (NCBI taxonomy): Eukaryota > Viridiplantae > Streptophyta > Magnoliopsida > Asterales > Asteraceae > Flaveria > Flaveria sonorensis. The sequence goes on along the minus strand of CM046431.1, from coordinate 20,224,258 downwards.
TTGTAACTCCAATCATAATCTTCATCATCATTTTCAGAATCAACTTCTGCCTTAGGATCATTTTCTTCAGACCAGTCTTTATTTTGAGCTTCAGCAACAAGAGCTAAACTAGATGTTAGATCAGCTGTGAATTGTTCAGCATAAGCACTCCAGTGATAGCCATCTTTGATGCTAACAACAAGAGCTTTCTTTGGCTCTTCAGATGATTTTGATTCCTCTTTAAGTTCTGGTATGGGAAGACTTTGATAAGGCTTTTGAAAGATCTTCTGATACTGTTGTTGGTATCTTTGATTGCTAGAACCTGCTTGACCATTTCCACCTTGATTTCTGGGAGCTTTAAATTCCCTTGAGAAATGACCATAACTGTTGCTGTAAGACCCGAAATTTTGTCAAAAACAAAGGAAAAGCAAAGTATCAAGAAAAGAAAAGAAAAAGAGCACAACTGGAGGGGGCCTAAGTGTAAAAGTACAAAACCTTATTATTTTAATGTTTAAAAGGCATGGCCGCCTGTTGGGTCTAATAAGGATAGTCTATATTATCAACACAGTCAAAGTCAACAAAGGTCAATGTCACTATCAAAGTCATCGGAAAAGGCAAACAGACGCGTTCTATACGAAGAACCGAGACAAGATGTTGAAGATATAAATGACTAGGAGTTTATTGTTAATAAATATATTGTGTCAACAAAATATATTTATTTATGTTTAAGTCATTTTTATGTTTTATATGTAATTTCTCTAATTGTCTAAGTCTAGGGGCTTAATATGTCATTAGTGAATATTATCACTATACATAGATTAGTGACAACTAGGTTTAGGAGTTTGAATGAGCCATTGATTGAGGGGCTTTCACTTTGTAATATATTTAGCAATCAATTCAGATCAAACAAGGGTTTTATTGAATGTTTTTGAGGTGTTCATCATTGTTCATCCATATTTTATAGTGTTTGATCTATATTTTACATAAATATCATTGATATCTGTGTTATCGGTGGGATTTGTTTGTGTTTATCAATCAAGTGCACTGTTATATCGATCAATAAGACTTACAATATGGTATCAGAGTGACTGTGCTCTTGATTATTTGAGTTTTGTTTGGTTTTCAAGTTCTAAGTCACTGTTCCATTCATTTTCAATCTGATCTGAGTGTTTTGGATATGGAAATTGATTGAGGATTGCTTGATTTTGGTGTGGGAAGCTATAGGAATCATCAGATCTCAAATCCATTGAGATTTGGATGAGTTTGAGCTGATTTCATGCTAAAAAAGGCTGTCCAGATACGTCGGGCTAATTTACAGCTCGTCCAGCGAAATTACAGCATCTTTCAGCGAAATTACATAGTTTCGCCTGGCGAAACTAGGGTTTCTTCAGTGAAACTAAGATGTTCTTGGTTTTGGATCTGGTTTCCTCGTTCTAGTGAAAGTACATGTGTTGAACGAAAGTTCATAGTGTTTGTGTGACAATCCCAGCGAAATTGCTACCAAATTGTTCTCTGAAAGAATGTTCAACTAGTTTCGGGCGAAATTACCATGCGAAACTAGCAACAGCTTGCCACTGCTGGGCGAAACTGCTGTCGAAATTACTGGCGAAACTACTAGCGAAACTACTAGCGAAATTGCCAGCGAATTTAGTGAAATTTCAACGAAATTAATTTCTAATCATATTAAAAATGGCTCTTTCAGAAGTCCCTAATTCCTTCAAATCTGATAATCTAATATCCGCACAAAGTCGGTTTGATTCTTTTGCAGCCATGAAAGATGAAAAGATATCTGATTTTGTTGATCGATTTCTGATGGTAGTAAGCAATCTTAAGAAGTATGATGACCAGCTGGGGAACCATGAACAAGTCACAAAACTTTTGGACTCTCTTCCTCCACAGTGGAGTCCACAAGTTAGGTTGTTAAAACAAGAAAGAAATTTTTCTAACTGTATACTCTTGGAAGTTATCAACAAATTGAATTTATTTGAATTGGATATGAAAAGAAGAGAGTACAATCAATGCATGTATGGTGGTGTATCTTCAAGTACTAAGATCAATATAGAGTCTGAAGAAGAAGTGAACAATGCATTGATGGCTGAGGTGGAAAACAGCGATGAGGATTCTATTAAGGATTTTGATCGTTTCAAAGAATTCAGGTATGATACTCAAGGTGAGAGTTTTGGTGATGTTGGTGATTATGCAAGCCGGTGTAAAGTTCAGGATGAAGGAAAGCAAGAGGAAGGTGAAGCTGAAGAAGCTAAGAAGAGAGCTACTGAGGAGGATGAATACAAAAAGAACACTCCTATCTGTCAATGTGAAAAAGCCCTAGTTGCTGAAAAGCTAGTTATGGGACTTCCTTATGAGGTTGTTCAAGACATGTGTTCTCCTCCCTACAAAATTCGTTTATTTGGAGTTTATAAAGCTAACAGATTATTGTTAGAAAATAAAAAAGAACTAAAACAAATAAACAAAGAACTTAAAATCAATGAGTTCAAATATTTTATAAAACTAAGAGAAGCTTTAAAGGAAATTGATCTTTTAAAAAGAAATCTTTTAGAAAAGAATGTCGAGATTAATGTTTTGAGCGAACGAGTCACTTTAGCAGAACTTGAGACTAGCAAGCTTAAAACTAAACTTGACTGTGAATGATATCTGGGATGAAACAGGAAGAACTATTCTCTAAACAAAGGGGAGCAAGAATAAAAAAGGGTGTGGGATGTGGTGAAACTTCATGTGTTTATCCTCCTCCTAGCACTCATTGTTACTTTCCTATGCCTCAACCTCATCCATCTAATGATTTAATTGAAGCTACAAATACTAAGAGTTTACATGCAGGTTTAAGCAACGTTAATCATAAAGAGGTTCGAGATGAATATGATTTTCCTGTAGGTTTGGGGCTCATCAAGCAAGGATCTGATCTGCAAAATGATAATTCCAACTCTGATGCTTCAAAACCAGTATCAGTTGTTTCATGTAACTTCTTAACAAATTCAAGATAGGTAAGATCCCTTCGTTTGTTCCTGTCAAGTTTATCAAAGATGGAATAGCTGTGGAATCATCAAGCAATCAGAACTCAACAATAGAAACCAACACAACAAGAGTTATCAACCAAGATCCATTGGAAGCTGACTTGTGTATACAAGACTAGACAAGCTCTAATGATAAATCAAAGATCATAAAGTCACCTGAAGTTATCAAGTGTCAAATGCTTCCAAAAGTCGAATCAAGACCTATACGGATCTCATCTCCAACTGCTAAGCAAATCAACAGTGCCTCCAAAGCTCAGCAGAAGCACTCACCAACTTCATCTGCTATCCATCATGATCTTCAAAAATCTGCTTCCAAGTCTAACAAGTCACCAGTCATACAAAAAGGTTCTAAGTAGAATGTTCAGATCTCAGCTCCCGAAACATCACAAATCAAATCACAGCCCAGTTCGAAATCCATATTGACAAAGCCTCAAAAGGTTTAATTTCCTGATATTCGAAAGAAGAAGCTTCAAGGTTGTCGACAAGCTGTAACAACCACAAAGCAGGATCCACCCTCTCCTGCTATCCACGGGACTACAAAGAACCAAAAGCCTTTCAAGGCTTTCTTTAGATGTGGAAACGAAGGTCATGTGCAAAAGATGTGCCCTCAGGTTCAAAGGCAGGCTTCGGGTGGTAAAGATAACACAGGTTGCTTCTTTGGTTCAAAAGGTAAAAGGCACACATCTTTGAATGGTTGGATGAAGAACAGTCTATCCAAACCTTGTCATGTGAAGCCGGTTTCACATGATTCAAAGATGAAAAGGACCAATGTTTCAACTACGGGTCTTAAAAAGAAAATGATTTCCAAATTCAATTCTTTCAAATCTAAAGTAATTGAACAGAAACAAATTTGAAAAGTAAAACAAAAGGTTAAAGAAATAAATGATTTTTCAAAAGGGTGTGTGCTAAAGCAGGTTATGTACACTAATGAAAAAGGAACTCCCAGGACCATGATGGCCTGGGTCCCCCTCTCTAACTGATCTATTTATGAGTGCAGGAACAGTTTAAGAGGACTGTTAGTAATCCGTTTTACCGACAGAGAATGTTCCTCAGTCAAATTTGAAGCGGAACAAACAGGTTATGGTTTTGGTATCTCATCCATATTTTGGATACTTATCTGCACTATTACAGTTCACACTTCACAATGACTACATTTTTCTTGGTACTTCATTTCTCATCTTTTTGCTAGAATAATTTGGAAGACTTTCTTTGCTAGTATAATTGAAATGGGAACTAAGAACTTGTTTTGGGATGAATGAGAAATGATAGTATGTCTTCTTGGTATGCTTATTTGCATGTCTTGTACTTTGTGAGAAATGATAGTAACTGATGTAGATGTCTGTATCACTTAATATTCTAAAATCTAAAAAGATAGTTTCATTATATGATATGTATGGTAGGCTCAGCCCGAAAACAAAGTAAACAGTGATTCTGTAGCCTAACTAAAGCTTTAGAACTCGGTGACAAGGATCATTTCCATAACATCTCGGCCTGCATAAAGTTACAAGTCTCATAAAAAACGGGTTGAGAGTATCTGACTTCTCCCTTGATCCCATCCATTCCCAAAATCTCCCTCTCCCCAAGTCCTGAATGTAGCTTCTCGTTAGCTCTTCAGATGTATATTTCGTGCTTATCTCCTCTGCTATGCGGAGCATTGACCTGGAGCGATGATCTTCTCTGTTATACATGAGTATAGACCTGAAGCTCTCATCAGCACGCTTAGATGATCATCTCCTCTATTATACATAAGTATAGACCTGAAGCTCTCATCATCTGTTCCCTAAAATAAAAGCACAGTGGTTCTTAAACTAAGATCATTGTTGAACCTCAAAAGAAAATCAAGCAGAGTTAATCATATTCCTCAATAAGCCCTAATGACGGGATAAATTCTTTGCCATATGTATGTGGGAACCAAGTTACCTGAGCTTCTCTAATCGAACCTAAAACATGATAAAATCAGTTGTAGGTCACTCGTTGAAAATAATAAGGCATGGGTTTAAATTGAACAAATATACCAACAATCATTCTTGAACTGTTTTTTGGCTATCAAAATTTTAAAATCGTGATCAGACTCTGCTTCAGTGTGATCTCACTAACTTGTCGATGTTTAAATACATCCTTATGCTTAAGTATATCTTGAGGATGTGATCTCATGATCGAATTAGTTCTTGGTGTAAGGTGATTAAAAAAAAGAAAAAGGGTTTCTTCATTTCAAATTATTTCAAGTCTTCCACATTATGCTATTAAAATGTTACTATTTTCACATGCATTTCACGGAGAAATTGCACACACAGATAAACACAGGTTTATTTTTTAACTGAAATGATCTGACAGGAAGTTGCGAGATTATGGTTGTGATTGTGTTACAGATTTTTGCTTCAAATGATGGCCGATCATCAGCTGAGCAAAGTACCTGACCAGAAAACCTGTTCCTCAAGTTTGTAAAAGATACCGAGCTAGGATTCCTCATCTTACATCTTCTGAAGCACTTAAGAATAGAGAGTTGGAAAAGTTGTTCCTGATCATCCTCAAAGAATGAACACAAAGAGGGGGAGCATACAAAAAGAGTGATCCTGAAAGATGAAAAATCTTCAATACCAGATCATCAATCTAGGGGAAGATTGAATATCATTATATGGTTGATTTATCAGTGCTGATCTCGATACAAGAAGTTGATAATGATAGACTAAGGGGGAGTATTATTGGGTCTAATAAGGATGGTCTATATTATCAACACAGTCAAAGTCAACAAAGGTCAACATCACTGTCAAAGTCATCGGAAAAGGCAAACAGACGCATTCGATACGAAGAACCAAGAAAAGATGTTGAAGATATAAATGACTAGGAGTTTATTATTAATAAATATATTTTGTGTCATTAAAATATATTTATTTATGTTTAAGTCATTTTTATGTTTTATATATAATTTCTCTAATTGTCTAAGTCTAGGGGCTTAATATGTCATTAGTGAATATTATCACTATATATAGATTAGTTAAAATTAGGTTTAGGAGTTTAAATGAGCCATTGATTGAGGGGCTTTCACTTTTTAATATATTTAGCAATCAATTCAGATCAAACAAGGGTTTTATTGAATGTTCTTGAGGTGTTCACCATTGTTCATCCATATTTTATAGTGTTTGATCTATATTTTACACAAATATCATTGATATCTATGTTATCAATAGGATTTGTTTGTAATTAACATCTTGCCAAAACCTATATAGATGCATGTTAGGAAGCTCTTGTCAAAACACAAGAAACTAGTAAAAAAACCTCAAATGTCTCAAGTGTCATCCACATTCCCTCTTGCTGAACCTCTATCTCTTAGAAGCAGATTTGGATTGCGTTTCTTGTAGATATCATAAAAGTATTCATTGAAGGGGCGCTCCGAGACAGGTATCAGCTTACCAACTGATGCAAGAGGCCAACTGATAAGGCGAATTACAATAGAGACAAGCCATAATTGCCAACTTAGCCTCACAGTCTTCGTGAATTTTCCCAAGAACATGATTATGATGACTTGAAGTACAATAGTAAAGCTAACAATTCCCATATAGAGGCGGTTCTTGGTAACTCCTTTAAATACAATCATCTCATCAAGCTTCCAAGCATTAAACTCATTGAATATCTGAGAAAAGACAAAAGCATTGAAAATAAGTGTGTTCTTCTTTTTGTTGGCCTCCTTAGTGCTCTCATCCTCTAAGAGCATAATCCTTTTTCTATCAAATTTGAGTACAAGGAGGACAGTCACTTGGTACATAGCCTGAATCAACAAATTCCTCCATATAATGTTTGTTATAAGAGGTTCCCTTCTACCAATTGGAGTTCGGTCCATGAGGTGGTCTGTGGGTGGTTCAGTGGCTAGAGCAAGTGCACCAAGTGTGTCCATGATAGGATTCACTCACAGGAGCTGCATTGCATTTAATGGCACATCACCAGAAGAAATAGCTACAACAACATTAATTATAAGGGCTGCAACATTTACAGTGAGCTGGAACTGAATGAATTTCTGAATATTGGCATAAACAGATCTCCCCCATCGAACCACCTTGACAACTGAAGCAAAATTATCATCTAATATAATGATATCACTACTTTCTTTGGCAACTTCTGTTCCTTGGATTCCCATAGCTAGACCAATATCAGCCTCATGTAGTGCAGGGGCATCATTTGTACCATCACCAGTAACAGCAACAACATGACTGTTAGGATCAGTGATCTAAGTTTGATCAATTAGAGTTTAATCACAGCGGAATTAGAGCAAGAATTAAGCAAATATAGCATGAACACAATAAATATTCAATGGAACAGTACACGGTTATATAGAAATAGGGTTTTCTGCATTGGGATAATAACATTCATGCACACATGCTTCGGTATGGCGGCTGCTAGGTTTTCCTAAGCTGCACCGATTACAATTAGGTCAGCATTCCTTATATATAGGAATGTGACGTCTGCTGATGTCACTTGATAGTGACATCTAACAGAATTATTACAAACTACTGAAAGTAAGCAAACTACTGAGAATGTTCACAACAACTGAGAACATCTCAGATTATTCTAAGTACACGAAGAAACATAAAACTACTGAAACTACAAGTACAGAAAAGAAACTACAACTACTGAAAGGAAACCATCACAACTACTGAAGAGGTCTTCTTCAGCTGTTGTGACAATCATCTGAAACTTGGTCTTCAGTCTTTGTCTTCAGCTCTTTCACTTCAGACTTTGTCTTCAGCTCTTGTCTTCAGACTTTGTCTTCAGCTCTTTCACTTCAGACTTTGTCTTCAGCTCTTGTCTTCAGACTTTGTCTTCAGCTCTTTCACTTCAGACTTTGTCTTCAGCTCTTGTCTTCAGACTTTGTCTTCAGCTCTTTCACTTCAGACTTTGTCTTCAGCTCTTTCACTTCAGACTTTGTCTTCAGCCCTTGTTATCAGCTGATGTCTTCAGCTGTTGCAGACTACTTCAGTTGTTGTAATGTCCGTGGGACTTAAAGGTTTTTCTGATCAGGCTCATTGGTTCTTTTGGTCCAACAAACTCCCCCTGAACCAATGCAGCCAAAACCTTTAAGCTTATTGAGGTCCCACTTATTCTTGGCAGAAATACTCTCTTGATCAGCTTTAAAGATATAGGATAAGCACAGGCCAGGGAACAGGTTTCAGTAGATGTGAATGTCAAAGGATGGAAGGGAACTCTATCTTGGGGAACTGGACACAGAGCCGTTATCCCAACCATGAAACCTACTTCCCATTAATCTATAAGACTCTCTGACGTAGGCCTCAAGGAGAACAACTTGTTCCTCCTTAGTGAGTTCTTCTGCTTCTCCTTCGAAGAAGAACTCTGGGCCATAGTACTCTGATAAGTACTTTATCGTCTTTCCATTTTTCAACTCAACAGTTGGTATCTCTCTGTAGGCAAATTCATCTGGGTGAGTCCCTTCTAATAACAACTGGAGTTCATTTTTCTTGATCTCTTCAAGCCTCTTGTATAACAACCCCTTCTTGACCATTTTGTTCTCCATTAGAGTTTGAGGGGTCATCTTTGACTTGTAGGCTCTCTTGAAGTCTTGAAGTATTTCCCAGGGTGAGACTACAATGGCCAACATAATAGCAGCATCTATGGTCTTTCTCACTTGGCCATTGTATCTACTTGGTATGGATTTCTTATGAATTCTAGAACTAACCCTGGGGTCTGGCCAAATCCTTACTCTCTCCTTTTGATATTGAAAGGTATACCTGAGAGCATACAGCCTTTGAGCATGTTTCTTCATGGCTTGTATAGATGATGACTGAGGAAACTCTTTGTCAATCATCTTCAAAAGTTGCTCATCGTGCTGTTTCTGCTGTTCTTCTTCTTCAATCTTAACTTTCACCATTTGCCTCTGAAAGTCTGGTGTGATCATTTGTTGACTTCTGGGCTCAGGTAATTTCAGAACAGCAGAGATTGGCAGACTATCTTCTTCATCATCTTCTTCTTCATCTTCTACCATCCTCAACACCCTTCTCCTCCTTCTGGGTGCATCACTGGATGTGGTTTGAGGTGGTTTTTGGGGTAAGGGAGTTGGTTTTGAGGGTTGAGTTGATTTGGAGAGTTGTGGGGTTGGTTGTTTTTGAGAGGGAGTTTGGGAAGGCTGATCTAGCATTTTTATGGTGAGTTTGGCTTTGGAAAGCTTGGCCATATCAGTTCTCTTCCCAGCACCTGCTTCATCTAGTGCTTCAATAATTAACCCCTTGTTGAATGCTTCAGAAGTACAGATTCTGGTGGTTATTGCCAGAATACTGTCTCTGGTCCATGATTTAATCTCAATTAATGATCTTCCCAAGTATTTTGCAGTAAACCTGATCATTATTTCCAACCTCTCCCTTTCCATCACACTATAACTGGCCCATTTTCTTGTATCTCTTCAATCTCCAGCCTTCTGATCTCAGTGTCTAAGTAGCTGTATCAAAGCCCTGTCTGAAGAGTTGGTCTATTATTCTGTCCATTGATCTGCTGTGAGCTTCATCAGCTTCTTTAATCAGATCTTCCAATGATTTCTCTTCATCAGGCTTTTGAGTTTCAGCACTTTTCTTTCTTTTGTATGTGATCAGCTGTTTTTCCTTTTCTTTCTCTTGTTTCTCATTTTCCACACTCTTTCTTTTTCTTTCTTTCACTGCCTTAGACTCCCCCTTTTTGGGTGCATTGGGTTCAGGGGTTGTGAATGGCAGAAAGCTTCCTTTGCACAGCATCATCAACAAGTGTTTGTAGATTTGAGGAAATCCTCTCATCAATGGCTTTATGCACAATCTCATTGATGATGGGAGTGATGAGAGGTAAGGAATTTTGAAATGTAGCAACCATCTGCTCAGAGGGGTTCTGTCCCTGAGAGGTGGTGCCAAAAACAGTGGCTGGTGGCTCAGTTGAGTGTAGTGGCTGAGTGTTTGGTAAACCTTCAGATGAAGGTGCCATCTGTGGGTTTATTGGGGCAGATGGACTTTGATCCTGAGACATTTTGGCAAGCAGTTCTTTGAGTCTGCTCACCTCAGCCTCAAGGATTGTGTTATGGGCTAAAACATCAAAGAAAAAGCCCAGGTCATCATCAGTCTTTGCTGAATCATCTGACCTCCTGATTGAATCAGGATGTACATGCCCTGAGTGTAGATCAGTTGTAGCATGTGCCCCTTGTTCTTGGTTCTGGGGACTTCCTGCCTCAGGACTGAGTCCTTCATCGGCAGTTGCCTCTGGTGAGGTCTTAGAGATGTTACCAACTTCATCCTGTTCATTTGCTGAATCAGTAGAAGTGGCAGCCTCACCAGATGTTCTAACCTCCTCCTCTACACGGGGAGATTGAACATTATAACCCCTGTGCTGTGGGTTATCAGCAGCATTTTGGTCCTCTTCCTCAGCTGTTGAGGTTCTCCCCATTGTAATTGGTGTCTGGGGAGGAGGAGAGGAATGCAGCTGACTCAACACTTGTGCAACAATAAATGTTGGGCTTTGAGGGGCGGTTGCATTTGGAGATAGGTTTGAAGCAGATTGCACCCGGGGTGACTGGTGCTCTTCAATGGTAACCTTCTCAATTGAGATAGGTTCCAGCATTGTGGTATCCCCAATTATGGTTGCATCAGGATCCTGTTGAGAGGATGCCTGAGCGGCTAGGGCTGGTGGAGTCTTTGACACTACTGGGGGGTTAGAACCAGTAAGTGTTACCTGTATTGGTGTTACAGGGGCATCCTCAGGGGACTCATCTCCCTGAGTAGCCTTTTTGGGCTTTTTGGTTTTGGGTTTGGTGGGGACTTTGGATCTGGAAGTGGAGGCTGTGGGTTCCCGCTGCTTGGGTTTGAGCAGCCGGGCAGCCCCTTTCATTGTAGGGTCAGAGTTGTGCCTGGAGTATACTTCAGGCAATACAGCCGGAGCAGGGACTCCAAGGCCAACAAGGCCGTCTGATTTTAGCTGTGTTAAAATTATGGCCATGAGAAACCTGGGATATAATATCCATCTGTTTGCCACAGGTTTCAAGGCCAGATCCTTTAGTTCCAAAACACTATCTCAGAAAAATTTAAAGTTTGTCGTTCAAAGATAGAGTATAATACCTGTTGCCATCGGGAAGACATTTGATCCCATGAGGAGGTTTTTGGTGCAAGGCAGACATTCACCATGTGGAATATAAGACGTTCAGCATCATGGAAGTGCTTCTTCAGAATGGTGGTAGCACTTAAGTCTCCTTCATACCCGTTGTTGATGAAAGACATATCGGTTGTGCCTTTCGGGTATTCTGTGACACAGGTGGCATCATGTAGATCTAGGGTTTGTCGAATGATGTCCGGAGTGATGACCACCTGTTTCTGGTTGACCAACGACTGGAGAGTGATTTGGCTATCATTCTCACTAGTTTGCACAGAGACGTTGGTCCAGAACTGGCTTAGGGAATCGGGGTAGATGGTAGGATTCAGAAGAAACGCGGTTCGGTACTGGGAATCTACCATAAGATCGATGGCGTTATCAAATTTGTTCCAGAAGGCCGATTTCGAGAGGTAGGCAACACAGTTGTGTCTGGGTTTGAGTTTCATGGTCGCCATTGTTGAGAGAGTGAAGGACGGAAAACGGCTAATGAAACGTCTGAAAGTAGGTTTAGGTATTTATAGGGTAAAAAAAAACTGATATAAAACGACTGAAAGTGTTGGTGCTGTCATCAGTTGTTTGAAAACAACTGAAGACCTGGTTTTAACTTTCAGAAGTAACAACTGAAGACTTGGTATTAGTCATCAGTAGTTGTGAAACTACTGAAGACATGGTTTTGGCTTCAGTGTTGTAACAACTGAAGACTTGGTGTTAGTCATCAGTAGTTGTGAAACTACTGAAGACATGGTTTTGGCTTCAGTTGTTTGAAGTGAAGCAGCAGTTTGTAGAAACAACTGAAGAGAAAAATTTCTCATCAGCTGTTGTCGTCAATTCTTAGCTCATCAGCTGTTTCATTCTGACCTCAACACTTCATCAGACTTTGTCTGAGTTTCAGATGTTTCATAGGTCATCAGTACTTATCTGTTATTCTGACATCAGCAGTTGTAACTACAGCAGTAGTTGTAACCACATCAGTTCTTTTCAACAGATGAGTACTTCAGTACTTTTAAGTAATTTAGTCTTCAGTAGTTATGAAAACTACTGAGGATAAAAGAACTTCAGTACTTATTTGTGACAGTAGTATACGAATGCTCATCAGTACTTGTTGACTGAGATCATCAGTAGTTGTCACTTATTCTAGCTGCAGCATACCAAGCCTTAACACTAGGTTTTGGAAAGTTGAACTGTCCAAAGGCTTAGTAAATATGTCTGCAAGCTCATCAGCACTAGGAACAAACTTTGGATCAATCAGACCTTTTTCAAAACAATCCCTAATAAAATGGTGTCTGATCTCAATATGTTTGGTCCTAGAGTGCTGGACTGGATTCTTGACAATACAAAGAGCTGAAGCACTATCCATTAGTAATGGAGTCTTAGTCTCTGTAATGCCATAATCCAGTAATTGATTCTGAAGCCAGAGTACCTGAGATGTACAACTTGCAGCAGCAATGTACTCGGCTTCAGCAGTGGATGTAGCAACAGATGTTTGTTTCTTACTCTGCCAAGAAACCAAACAGTTGCCTAGGAATTGACATCCACCAGAAGTTGATTTTCTAGTTAATTTACACCCTGCATAGTCACTATCAGAAAAAGCAACTAATTTGCAAGAGTGCCCAGTGGAATACCAAAGACCTAGAGATTGAGTACCTTGCAGATATCTAAAGATCCTCTTGACTGCAATCAAATGAGACTCTTTAGGAGCAGCCTGAAATCTAGCACAAACACAAGTTGCAAACATAATATCTGGTCTAGAAGCTGTTAAGTACATCAAGGACCCAATCATACATCTGTAAAGTGTTTCATCAACAGCTTTACCTTTCTGATCTGCATCCAGTTGTGTGGTGCTGCACATGGGAGTAGAACAGGGCTTACAGTGTTGTAAATCAAACTTTGCCAAAAGACTTTTTGTGTATTTTGACTGATGAATGAAAGTTCCATCAGCCTTTTGTTTGATTTGCAAACCTAGAAAGAACTGTAATTCTCCCATGGCACTCATTTCGAATTTTTGTTGCATCAACTTTGTAAATGCATCACACAACTGTGGATCAGAGGATGCAAAAATAATATCATCAACATAAATTTGAACAAGGAGCTTATGCTGACCCACTTTCTTAATGAACAAAGTTTTATCTATGGAGCCTCTAGTGAAATTATTCTGAAGAAGAAATTTGACAGTGTTTCATACCAGGCTCTAGGAGCTTGTTTCAACCCATAAAGAGCCTTATCAAGTTTATACACCCAATCAGGATGTTTATTATCCTCAAAACCTGGTGGTTGACACACATAAACCTCTTCTTTTATTTTACCATATAAAAATGCACTTTTGACATCCATTTGAAAAACTTTAAGATTGTGGAATGCAGCATAGGCTAAGAACAATCTAATTGCCTCCAGTCTGGCTACAGGGGCAAAGGTTTCATCATAATCAATACCTTCTTCTTGTGAAAACCCCTGGACAACCAGTCTGGCCTTGTTCTTGACAATTTGCCCATTTTCATCTGTTTTATTCCTAAACACCCATTTAGTGCCTATTGCACACTTACCTGGGGGTAGAGGAACCAGTTCCCACACTTGCTGCTTTTTGAACTGAAGAAGCTCAAGCTGCATGGCATCAACCCATCCATTGTCTCTTAATGCAATATGATAGTTCTTTGGCTCTTGCTGACTGATGAAAAGAGCATAGAAGCAGAAGTTGGACAATTGACTTCTAGTTGAGACACCAGCATTGATATCACCAATGATTTGAGACGTTGGGTGATTCTTCAGCTCTGGATACACTATGAGATCTGTGCAAGTGTTTGTAGCACGCTCAGCAGCAACAGATGTTGATCCAGATTCTTGAAACCAAGTGTTAGATGGCAGGTCAAATAAAGTAGAGGATTCAGAAATCTCATCAGCATTTGTTGTGGATGGTGCTACTGAAGCTACAGGAACATCAAGTTGAGTAGACTCAGGCAGTTGATCACTAAACTTGAATAGGTGAGTACTGGGATCATCATGAACATCAGTACCACCAGATGGATGACTAGCTGCAGAAGGTGATGAATTCACATGATCTGCAACAGCTGGAGACTGATAAGGAACATATTGCAGTATGTCCAGATCAAACAACTCCACAGGGTTTTGTGGGATTTTGTCCTTAGGAGATTCATTGAACTTCACATGCAAGGTTTCTTCAACCATCTTTTTTCTCCAGTTGAACACTCAGTAAGCCTTGCAAGTGGATGAATACCCAACAAAATACCCTGCATCCACCTTAGAATCAAACTTTTGGAGTTGATCCTTTGTGTTGAGAATGTAACAAGGACACCCAAATGCTCTGAAGAATGAAATTAGAGGAGCCAAATGATGTAGAACTTCATAATGAGTCTTCATCAACCTCTGATTCACTAGAGCTCTATTTTGCACATAGCATGCTGTGTTGACAGCTTCAGCCCAAAAGGTCAGTGGCAAACCAGAGTCAGCCAACATGGACCTTGCAGCTTCAATTAGGGTCCTGTTCATTCTCTCCACTACTCCATTTTGTTCTGGAGTCCTTGGGATGCTATACTGCCTCTTGATTCCTTTTGAAAGGTAGAAATCATCAAGTGTATGGTTTCTAAATTCAGTTCCATTATCACTTCTTATACACTTGACTGATAGGGAATACTGCTTCTCAACATACAACACAAAGTTAATAATTGTCTGAGCAGCCTCATCCTTTGAATGCAAGAAGAAGGTCCATACAAATCTGGAGTAATCATCCACAATTACCAGACAGTATTTCTTCTTTGCCATGCTCATTACTCTCACAGGACCAAAGAGATCCATGTGCAGTAATTGCAAGCAGGCAGTGGACTTTGGTTCTTCTATAGGAGGGAATGAGACTTTGTGTTGTTTTCCTTTTAAACAAGCAGTGCAGGTTTCATCACAGAGGAACTCCTTTATTGGTAGACCTCTTACTAAACTATTGTGGATCAGCTGATTCATGTTTTTGAGATTAACATGACCCAGCCTTCTATGCCACAGTTTAGATTCCTGAGGAGAGGCCTTGGAGAACAGGCAAGGATGACCTTTTAACGCAATCTTCTTTGACAATCCAAGGCATATACTCTTCCTATCCTGTTGGCCTTCAGGAGAGTATGTTCATCCAATACCTTGTCAATCAGCCTCAGAACTTTGGAAGACAGAATCCGGCAGTTCTGGCTTGTGAAAAGTGCAACATGCCCTTTATCACACATCTGACTGACACTCAGTAGATTATACTTGAGATTCTCCACATGGTTAACATCATCAAATCTGATTTCTCCATTTGACACAAATCCTTTCCCGATGATGTAACCCTTAGCATCATTTCCAAATGAGACAAATCCCTCTTTCCTTGAGAGTAGTCATTAAGAAGAGAACTGCTCCCAGTCATATGCATAGATCCTCCACTGTCTACATACCAGATGCTTCTTTGGCATGCTGAAGAACCCTGCATTTATCATAAGAAACTAGTTAGCTTTAGAGACCCAAACCTTTTTGGTTTTGGGTCTGTTTTCATCAACAGATTTAACCATAACTTGTTTCTCATGATTAACAGCTGATGAAGGTGGAGATGGTGCTGAAATGGAATTCTTAGATTTGGGCTTGGATTTCCTTTTCAGTGGTTTGATCACAGGTGCATCTAGTTGGTTAACTCTCCCCAACAAATGCTGAACCATCATAACAAGTTGTGTCTGATTTGTTGCTAAAGCCTTCAGCTCATTTGACACATCAGTACTTGTTTTTGATGAGTTCCTGTGACCCACCATTTCCTCCTTGAAATTCACAGACTTCGTCTGATGTTTATCATGAGGAACACTATCAGCTGTTTTCTGATAAACCCCATCCTTCTTTTTGGATTTTGTGAGGCCTTGGGTTTATCAGTTTGAGATGACTGTGGTACAAACTTGGTCTCAAACTCATTTTTCATTTTATTAATCTCTTCTTTAATGAGCTTATCTCTTTGAGTTTGGAACCCTTTTTGTACCAGCATTCATCAGATAGATGATTGAATTTACCACATATTTCACATGGCTTATTCTTCATCTTGGATTGATCAACTGCTGAAGTGGAAACTACTGAAGGTGTGATCTTCAGTACTTTCCTCCTTTCAGTACTTGTGTTAAGTACTGAAGGATCGGTAACAACTGAAGACTTGTTCTTCAGCTGTTCTCTATCCGTCCTGAAAGACTGTATGATAGATTCCTCAGCAGTTGTTAATCCTTTTATTTCATCAGATTTGAAATGCTTTTCAGATGTTGTGACTTGCCCTTCAGTACTTGGAGTACTTTGAGGGACAACATCTGAATTTCTCAGCTTCATGTGTTTATCAGCATTTAAACCATCAGGCAATTGATTTGCTGAGATCTTAACACTGACTTCATCCTCTAATTTTGTATTATCATTTGAGGATGAATCACATGATGATGTGGTTTGGAAATTACTTTCACCTTCAGATTTTACTATTACTTTTGAAGTAAAATCAGTAGGTGGTGCAGTATGATTGTAACCTATTCCAAACTTCACATTTGAAGCTGTTTGCTTGCTGAGAAGCATTTCAAATCCCTTGCAGGATGTTACCCAGCGGTCACACTCAACTTGGGTAGCTGCAAGTGTCTCTTTGAGACTTCTGTGGTTCTCGAGTATGACCTCTACCTTAGCCTTTTCATCATTAAGTTGGCATTTAAGCTTGTAAATCTCATCATCTTTGTCATTAAGTGCAGACACATACTCATCTTTTCTTTTGGAAATAGTTTTCTCAAGCTCAAGATTTTGATTGATTAAAGCTACATTTGCCTCTCTAATAGAGACAAAGGCAGCTATGCATGATTCAAACATAACTTGGCTTTAGCCTCAGAAGATACCTGGGTTACCTGTGAAGATGAAGCATCGGAGCAGGAACCCTCAGTAGACTCCAGGGCCATGAGAGCAAGATTCCCAAAAGGATGTTCACCACCATGTTGACCAGCACCAGCAGATAATTGCTCATTGAAACCAGAAAGATCATCTGGTAAGCTGCTCCAGTCAACAACTCCTGGTGTGAAGAAGCTGTGATGAGGTTGAGATTGTGATGGAGATGGTTGAGGCTCAGGTAGGGCTTGAGGTTGTTGTGCTATAGGGACATGAACAGGATTTGGCTGTGGCATGT
This sequence comes from Flaveria sonorensis, assembly GCA_025506505.1. NCBI lineage: Eukaryota > Viridiplantae > Streptophyta > Magnoliopsida > Asterales > Asteraceae > Flaveria > Flaveria sonorensis. Next base: position 20,206,993 of record CM046431.1, on the reverse strand, counting down.
AATAGCAGGGATAAGGATATGGCATTGGACCCTGAGGGACAAAGTATGCAGGAGATTGAGGTTGTGAGTGATGACCAGAACTAGCAGGATGTTGCCCTTTATTTTGTGAGCTATTGCTTGGAAAGGTCACAAAGGGTGCAGAGGAGTTAGATCCAGTTGATCTACACTCTCTTGCAAAGTGCCCAAGCCTGTGGCATTTGTGACACCTCAACTTACTCTTGTCAAAACCAACTTTGGTTTTGCCAGAGAGTCCTGGAAATTTCCTACCAGTTCTCTTGTAGAACTTTTGAGATCTGATATTGATCAGGGCCATTTGGCTCAAAATATCCATCTCTTCTAAATCATCATCAGCAATACCATGCAAATCATCCATGATAAAGCATAAATTATCACTATTACACCCAGAATGACTGTCAACACCAACAAATGCATGATCAGAACTGTTTGAAGAGAAATCTATATGCTCATCATAATGACTTTCTGATCCAGCATATTCTGACTCATGACCGACCAAGGCAGTGTTACCTGGTACAAAGTCATCAGAGAGCTTTCCTGATGATGCCAGTTTCCTTTTCTGCTCTATCTCTCTTTCAAATGTAAGCAGTTTCCCATGGAGTTGGGTGAGAGATAGGCTATCCAGATTTGCACTGGAGCGTAGGACAATGGTGTATGTGTCCCATCTCTCAGGCAGTGATCTGAGGAATCTGTTGTTCATCTGGCTGTTAGTATACTCATGCTTGACCATTTTCAGCTCAGAGATCAAGCAGGAGAAACGCTCAAACTGTTGAGTCAGTGTCTCACCCTTCCTATGAGAGAATGTCTCATATTGTTGGGCGAGGATTTCTCTGTTGTTTGCTAAGACCTCATCAGTTCCTCCGAATTGTTCCTTCAAAGCATTCCAGAGGTCATGAGCAGTTTCATGATGCATAAGCCCAGAATAGATTTCATTCGGCAGTGCCATGGCCAGAATTCCATGGGCTTTAGCATCAATCTCAAACAGTTTACGATCTTCATCTGAGTATTGCTCCTTCTTCTTCGGAACCATTTGATTGGTCTCCGGATTGTTCACCATAGGCTTGTGTGGACCGTGAACCACAGATGTCCAACAACCTGAACTGTTAACAGACAGGTGATGGAGCATTCTTCGTTGCCATATGTTATACTCACTCCTAACCAGCATCGGAGGCTTGGTTGAGGAGCCAGTATTGTGAGGATCATTAGATGGAGTAGTCATTCTCAGATTCAAACCAAATCAATCAAGTTTCAAAAGATTTAGCACAAAAACACAACAAACTCAATAAGAACCAAGAAGAAACTCAAATTAAATAACCAGAAGCAGCAGAAAATCAATTTTATAACCAATTCTTGCACATATGCTAATTCGATCAAACTATAGATATCAAAATAGCAGTTTCAATGATCAATTGTTAAACCGATCAATGATTAACCCGCTCTGATACCATTTGTTAGGATCAGTGATCTAAGTTTGATCAATTAGAGTTTAATCACAGCGGAATTAGAGCAAGAATTAAGCAAATATAGCAAGAACACAATAAATATTCAATGGAACAGTACACGGTTATATAGAAATAGGGTTTTCTGCATTGGGATAATAACATTCATGCACACATGCTTCGGTATGGCGGCTGCTAGGTTTTCCTAAGCTGCACCGATTACAATTAGGTCAGCATTCCTTATATATAGGAATGTGACGTCTGCTGATGTCACTTGATAGTGACATCTAACAGAATTATTACAAACTACTGAAAGTAAGCAAACTACTGAGAATGTTCACAACAACTGAGAACATCTCAGATTATTCTAAGTACACGAAGAAACATAAAACTACTGAAACTATAAGTACAGAAAAGAAACTACAACTACTGAAAGGAAACCATCACAACTACTGAAGAGGTCTTCTTCAGCTGTTGTGACAATCATCTGAAACTTGGTCTTTAGTCTTTGTCTTCAGCTCTTTCACTTCAGACTTTGTCTTCAGCTCTTGTCTTCAGACTTTGTCTTCAGCTCTTTCACTTCACACTTTGTCTTCAGCTCTTGTCTTCAGACTTTGTCTTCAGCTCTTTCACTTCAGACTTTGTCTTCAGCTCTTGTCTTCAGACTTTGTCTTCAGCTCTTTCACTTCAGACTTTGTCTTCAGCTCTTTCACTTCAGACTTTGTCTTCAGCCCTTATTATCAGCTGATGTCTTCAGCTGTTGCAGACTACTTCAGTTGTTGTAATGTCCGTGGGACTTAAAGGTTTTTCTGATCAGGCTCATTGGTTCTTTTGGTCCAACAATGACCCTTCTTCCTTAATGCTTGCACAAGTAATAATTTGTCATTAGGGGAAGACCACCCCATCAAAGATATCTTGTCAGCAACTTCTAGTCTTTGGTCTTCTGTCAATCCTCTAAATGTTTTCCCTTCAATTAAATTAGGTTCTTTCACATCTGCATTAGATTCTAATATTCCACATTCAAGTGCTATTGCCCTTGCTGTCTGAAGATTATCACCTGTCACCATTCTTACCTTCACACCAGTCTTTTTGCACAATTGAACTGGATCTTTAACATTCGGCCTACATGGATCCTTTATACCAGCTATTGCTAGCAAAACAAGATCATTCTCAGGCATTTACCAATACTCAAGTTCCTCTTCAGTAATTGGAAAAGTTTACCCTTTCATTGTTCGGAAAGCAATTGCAACACAGCGCAGGCTTCCAGCAGCCATTGTTTCTATTTCCTTTTTAAAATATTCCATCTTATCGTTGTCCAAAGGAACTAAGGTCTCATTAGTATCCATGAAGCTGGTACATGCAGCTAACACAATTTCAGCAGCTCCTTTTTAGTGTATATGAACTTCAGAATCAGACAATTTCATAGCAACACCGCCTCATTTTTTCTTTGAATTGAACGGGAATGCATGAACGATTGTTGACTCTAACCTCACAATATCAAAATTCATTCCAAGATCAAACCCCCATTGTAGAATGGCTTTCTCAGTTGGAGATCCAGAAACTTCAACAATCCCACCGCCCTCAGGTAAAAACACGCTTCCAGTGGTATTCTGGGCTATGCCTTTAATAAGAAGTGAAATGAGTCTAGATGGTAATTCTGACTTGTTATTTGGTGGATCAATTTTCTTCCCACAAATATAAGCCTCAACTATGGTCATCATGTTTAATGTCAATGTTCCAGTTTTATCTGCAAATTGTAGTAGGAGAACCCATTGTCTCACAAGCAGAAAGTCTTCTAACCAATGCCTTGTCTGCCATCATTTTACGCATTGAGTATGCAAGAGTTAATATGTCAGCTAAGGGAAGCCCTTCAGGCACCGCACCGCCCATGCCACTGCCTTTTTTACACCTTTTGCTTTTGGCTGGACAAGAAGAAGAAAAAAGAAAAGAGTTTCTCTTGGTTATTCAAGAAGAAGATGTTGAAAATTCTTAGGTAGGTGTTCTTTGTGTTTTTGGTTTG